>JARHVA010004178.1:757500-1287500 GCA_037957365.1 Torreya grandis | reverse complement strand
ATACATACATATATGTATATACATATATACATACATATATGTATACATATATGTATGTATATATATACATATATATATATATATATATGTATATATATACATACATATATATATACATATATGTATATATATATATATATATATATATATATGTATATATGTATATATGTATGTTGTACCTATGAATATTATGGAAATAAGGAATATTTATTTAATTGAATTCTTGATAGAGTACTTTTGATAAGTTTCCTTGGTCTCTTTATTCATTTTCTAGGTGAGGAATGAATGAGGGTTGATCTTGTATTTATATCAATCCCTTTTGAGTAATAACTCACATTAAATCACTTAGTATGGCAAATAAAATATGTTTAATTTATAAATTAGATGACTTTAGGTCATTAGACACTTGTGTTAGGTCAAGACACTAATGTTGATGCTAGTATCTATCTTAAATGTTAGTGTCCAGGGAGTAAGGAAACATGTATGGGCTCAAAAATTATAGAGGTGGAAGATAAGTAAATTTTAATAATTTTGGGTAAGAGAGAAGGTCTATGTCATCAATGTAAGATTAGTCAGACTAACATAAATTTCAAGGGTCACAAGATAGATCATATGTGAGACTTGTGGAAGTGGGAAAGGTCTAAAACTGAGAAGAACAACTAAAGTTTGTTTTTTCCAAGTGTACAAGATAGAGGTTATATATAATAATAAAATAGTGTTTACACTCATTTATTAATTTTAATAGATATAAGAGTCCCCATCTATCAAATATAAAATTCTTGTCCCAACTTCCAAAGGTCTTACACCTATAAAATTCCATGCCATCAAAACCATTTCTCAATCTTCTCCCCTAAGAAAAACTCCATAGATTTTCCTAAAGAAGACATGATTAATTATTATGTCCTCTTATAAGCTAATAACCCACCCTCTTTATTAATATTATGATCAATAACACCTTAATATGAAAGATATTGGTGGATGAAGGATCTGGTATTAATGTTAATTCCCTTTGATTAATCTAACAACTTGGATTTTAAAAATATAACCTTAACAAAACTAGAATTACTTGTCATGGATTTGACAAAACAAATCAAAATCCTCTTGGTTGTATTTGGCTCCATCTCACTATCAAACTTAAAAAAATATGAACCAAGCTTTTGGTTTTAGATCTTCCACTTTCTTATAACCTCCTTTTAGGTAGTCCATGTAGACACCTAAAATTGGCCACCAATGGATTCATACTTGAATTTAGTCAATTCTTACCAACCATTGAACATCTAGCCTAAGAATTTCTAAATGTCTTGAATTGGGTTTCATAGCATGTAAATAAATCAATTTGGCCCATAAATCAACTAAATCATGTAAATGCACACATTTAATTAATCAAATACTTGGAAAATGTGCAAACACAAAAAATATTAATTAAAAATCAAATCCTAATTGGATTCATCCATGAGAAAATAAAATAATTATCAAAAAGGAAAATTCAAAAATCAATAAATATCCTAGGAACTAGTCATTAATTTTTGTGAGTTGTCCAAAATTCAAAATATCTCAAGCATGCTTATTCCCTTCTAATAATTAGGTTTTGGTACCTTTTAACTCTATTAGGTTAATTAAGCCAACCAAGGTTAGGATTTAACCCATTCTAAGTCATTTCAAAGCCTATAAAATCAAGCCTAGATCTTTTCATTTGGAAAAGCTTGGAACATAGTAGAGTTATAATGCATGATTTGATTCATAAAGAAAATATATAGTGCTATAATGTTAAAATCAATCCAAGACATCAATCAAGCCAAGCCAACCACGGTTTTAAGAAGAGATGTAGATAGAAAAACCCATTGATGAAGACTTCTTGAGCACAATCTAAGTAAGCCAAAGAATAAACCTCTTAGAACAATCAAGGAAGGTAAGGAAGTTGTCATTTCTTTGCATTTTAGTTGTGTTTTTAATTGACATATTCACTAAGCTACCCTAATGATCTAGGCCTAGATATGTTATCTTATTTAATGTGTTGATTTCATTATTTTTGGAACTAACACTATACTAACCTCCTCTCTTGAGTTAAACTCCTTGATCACAAATGGCATGCCCATTGGGACCATGAGCACCCCATATAGAAAGGAGATCAATATTCAAGTCTTAAACAAAGAAATGGATGCTTAAATCTTGATAAAATTACATTTATAACCTTGTTTTGGTTTTATTTTGATTTATTTTTATCTCTTAGATCTACATAGAGACTGGAAATAGTTAGGTACAATTGGTGATAGTTTGGTCTAAACCACCCACAATTTTTCCTAATCTCCATTGATTTTGTGTAACCACCGATGGTTGGACTGTAGGGTAGAAATGTCATTAAATCTTTCATTTTGATTCTTTTTTCTAATTAGATCCTTGATTTCTTGGTTTTAAAGGCTTTTAAATCACTAGACTTAAGTTTACCTTGTAGGTTTTCTCAATCTTTGAACTAACTAGGACTAACCTAATGCATTTAGATTTTATGGTTTTGCCTACAAGTTCACAAGTTATCGGTGATGGTGTTTATCAACTAGTAATGGTTACTTACTAATTGAACATCATGATTGCCTCTAAATCATCAATAGTCATCTGTGACCATCCATAGTCACTGTTTAAAATAAAATTAGAACCCAAGAGCTCAAAATCAAATATCATTTGTTAGCAATCAAAAGTGATTCAAAGTAGGGGGACATTATATTGTTTTTACAGGGCCAATTTAGACATTTAACACAAATTTGCAAGCTTAAATAATTTTTAAAATTTCAAATTGGTGTTTAAAATGAATTAGGCTAAACTTATACATTTGGACTTAATGACTTTAAATGAAAATGGTTATTTTTTCCTAGTTTGTATTTATGCAAGTTGTTTCAAAATTATCAATATGCCAAGGGGCCATGAATCTAATCAAATTTGAACATGTTATCAATCTTACTCACATCATATTTTGGTTTTTATAAATAACTTGGTTCATTTTTTATGCCCTAGATGTTTTTCAATGTTTTATCAAGTTTCCATCAATGCAAAAGTGTCAAAACTTCACAACACATTTCATTTTTGGTGCCTTAAAATGAACATTAAAATATGTAGTTTTCATGCTTTTGAGCACGTTCACTTTTATGTCATGTTTATTTGTTGATTATTTGTTTCATAAAAAGGATAACATGTGTATGCTCTCCCCAAAACTTGCCTTATGGGATCAAAATCACCTTTCTATTGCATTTAGTGCCTAGTCCAAGGCATAAAAAGAAAGTTTCCTAAGCTCTCCCCAAAACTTGCATAGTATTGGGTGATCTAAAAGCAAAGGCCTAAAGTCTTTCTACTTATATTTTAGTTTCATGAATTTTGTATTTTGAAGGGGGTGTCATTGCCTCTCATGAGTTATTTAGGAAAGAATTAACCTAGGACTTCATCTCCTAATAGTGTTTCAACCCCTCTCCATGGGTGGGTATAAAAATTGGGATTACCCCATTGGGATAATAATTTGAGTAGTTAAATCATCTCCATTAGTGTCAAGCTAAGCTTGAGATGTATGATCAATATAAATATTGCACTACACTAAGAAAGTGATAGATGTAGTAGTTTTGAAAATGATAAGAAATTTTAATAATAAGCTAATTGTCACAGACTCAATTGATGTGTTGATTCTCTTGTGTGCATACATGAAAGTGTCTACATATGGGATCAATATAAATGGTTAAAAATATGTAAGTTTTAGTTAACCCCACATTACCACACCTTGATAATATTTAGGTTGATTATACTTAGTTGTATTTTTTATCAGTTATTCTCTTATTGCTTGGTGTTTTATGACTAAAACATGTTTTTTTGTTTAACCATATCCAATCAATATTGATAATACATAACTCCTTTATTCAAGGAGGCATTATTCTAGGCATTTTTTCATGTTGTCCCCAAAATCAGCTATGCTTATTTTGGTGGACAACCCCTACAAAACTTATCCATTTCGTAAGTACACTCTAAGTTCATCATTCAAGACAAGTTTATCTTCATCTCAAGTGTAGTTGACTAACATCCTTGAAAATTTCACAACATTCCCTTGTCATGATTTCTAGAAAAATGTGAAACTCATTACAGTCTCGATGTGAAGAGAATGTTAGACTTTGATCAGTTTCAAGGAGTTACTTTTGTTTCTTACATGCAAGGTTGGCAAAAATTGCTATTATTTCATGTTTTTATTTTTGTTCCATGTAAAGGCAGTAATTTTTTCCACCCTTACATCATTTATCCATTCCACTTCCATGCAAGAGTGGCGATTTTTTCCACCCTTGCATTTTCTAGACCTTTCATGTAGAAGCTAGGATTTTTGCCACCCTTGCATTTTTACCCTTTATGCAGGAGTGGTGATTTTTATCACCCTTGCATATTTTCACCTCTACAAGAAAGAGAAAAAAAATCCACCCTTACATGACCTTAGTTTTTGCATGAAGCATTTATGATTACACACACTGAGTGGTTGGCATTGGTTTTGAGCCATTTAAATACTGATTTGTGTCTCATTTTGATTGTTTTGAGTTGTCTGCTCCCCCTCCCTACAACCAATTGATAGCATGAATGAGTGGGATTGTGATTTATTTAGATTCAAGCGTAGGATTTGATTTACTAGCTAGGTTTTGTGTTCCTCTCTTTTATTTCTAGGTTTTCATTTTTTGATTGTTTTTTTTTCTTTAAAGGTTTTAGTTTTCCCTTTTTGTCCTTTCTAGGTTTTATATTTCCTTTCTCCTCCTCCCTCTCTTCCCCAAGGAGGCATTCTAGGTGAAAGCCTTAAAAATCCAAACCATTGGATGAGTTCTCCATGTAAAGGAAGAAAAAAATGTTGCCCTTACACAATACTTTTCCATCTATGTAAAGGCAGTGAAAATCACTGCCTTTACCTAAGTTTTATGCTTTATGCAAGGGCAACAACTTTTACTACCCCTACATAAACCCATCATGAAAAGGTGGATAAAATTGACACATATGCATAAATATACCTCCCTTTCACATGCTAAGGTGGAAAAAATTTCCACCTGTGCTATTTTTCACTTCAATGTGCATCAGTGGCAATTTTACTGCTAATACGACTTTCCCCCTTATATGCAAGGGCAGCAATTTTTGCCATCCTTGCATACATTTTCTCAATTTTCATTGCTCTAAGAAAATTTTGATTTTTTTCTTTTCTAAGCCCACTTTCCTTTGGCTTTCTATCCTACTAGCACTTTAGCCCTTTCAAGTGCATCCCCATGGTCATGATCATAGACATGCAATTTTCCTAGATTGCCAATATTTCCCCTGATTAAATGATCGTGACTTTTGTTGTAATTTCTTTCAAGGATCCTTCTTCATCAACATCCTTTTGAAAAAATATCCTCCAAATGACTGAGGTTTCTTTAAATAAGTTGAAGGTAATGAAGTACAAGTATCAAGGTGTTTTTCCAATCACCTCAGTTACTTCTATAGTCGATGACATTAGAGATACAAAGATCGATCACATGGATATGGCTGAGTTCATGGAAAGAAATAAATCAAGAAATCCCAACCATGAGATGAAGAAGATAATTGAAAGTAATATTCATCTGGTATCTTCTTTCTCTTTAGTGGCTCACAACACAGAGTTTTTTCTCCAGTGCACTCAGTTATACAACAAGGATACCAGGGCTATGTCAGATACTAGTGGTAATGTGGTGATTAGACTAGACCCTAAGTTCATCGATAAAGTGTTCATGTGTCCTCCTATTACTAAAGTCTTAAAGCTTAATTTCATCAAAGCACAAATGGAATATGACAAAGATCTTGAAAGAGCGAAGAAAGTAATCAATAATAAATGGCTGAGGACTCTAAGGGCAAATTTGTCATGATGGCCATGGAGCTTTCCAAGAAGTGACTTTATAGAAGAATTTAGTGACCTGATCACTCTTCTCAATAGGGTAAGAGGCTTACCTACTTCCTCATAGTTTCATGAATGAATGTACCCCTTCATTAAGATAATCCTCCAAGGTAAACAAGTCATTTTCTGGGGAGAACAAATCAGCAATGATTTGCATGAGCAATTGTTGAAAGTATCTACTACCTCCAAATTATACATGAATTCATACCTAGAGTATATTACAACTTTAATGAGAACCTTTCTAGGTTTAACATCAGAAGGATATAGGAGAGTAACCCTAGTGTATCAATATTACTCTCAATTGATGTTGAAGGGTTTTATTCATCATTTCAAGAGAGTAAATGATTCTTTCTTTGTAGTATTATTGTGTTTATTTAATCCTGAATTAGAAAAAAAAGAGTGTTAGACAAAGCTTAGATAGTTGTGAATGACTTTGGATGTATGCTCTTGCAATTTCCTTCTTTTTCATACATGTGGGTTGGCTTTTTCCAAGGTCATCCTGACATGCTTCCGAGATTCCCTTCAGACAAATTGGTCTTGATGGAGCTATGTAGGCAAATAATTTTCATGCATAATAAGTAGATGGAACTCAAGAAACCTAGTTTCAGGTTCCTAATTGAAATTACCAGGTTTTCAGTGTTAACTACTAGAGAAGCTAGAGTTATGGAAACTAAAAAGCAACTCATAACCAAAAGCCATTTCCATAGAAGATCATGTGATTCATAAAGTGGAAAAGACTTATCTTAATGGAAAATTACTTGAAGAGTACTTGGACAAGATGCATAGACAAGGAATTTCCTTGCTCATAGAGTTATCTGAGAAAATGGATAAAATGAGAAAAATAAGAGTAGAACTGGATGATCTTATTAATATTATTTCTCAGGATATTCAAAGCATAAGAAAGTATCTTGATAAATGGATGGAGATGAATAAGTTAAAAATGAGCACTCTAATATCAATTAGCATCATTGTTGATAGATATTCATACACTGAAACTAAACAAACATTGATATATAGCAGTTGAGTGCTTAAAGAATTGATCAGTGACCTCAAATCATCAAAGGACCTCAGTGAACAAATTGACATCAATCTTTTGCACAAATTGGAGGAGCTACCTTGTAAGCTTACTTCACAAGAAAACTAATTCCTTTTAGCAGAAGAAATGATTTAGGAATATGAAGGTCTATTTTGAAAGGAATTTGAAGATAAGACTTTCTTAATAGCCTCTGTGGAAAATATTCTAGATAATCATTTAACTCTGGATAATCTAAAAACTGAGTTAACTAGTCATGCAAAATCAGTCATAGCAATGAGAGATGCCATATTTAGGGTGAAGGTGATTTTCAAGAATAATGTTACTCCAGATAGTATCAGGATACAAGCAGTTATCACCATGTATGATGCTCACATGAAGAAAGATGGGGCTACAAATTGAATCAATTTTCTTTGATTTAATTTCCATTTTTCAAATGCACTTTTGTAACCACTTTGGACATTTACACATGTACTTTTATCATGTGTAATTACATGTAAAAATATGGAAAGTGCAAAGTCAATAAAGACTTCTACCTTTGACTAGGTCAAAATACTTAAGTCTTTTCTAAATCTGCAAGGCCTCTCCCTATAAATAAAGAGAGCCTTTTTTGTAATAGAGATATATTTTAGTAATTGGAAGTAAAACTCTACCCAAATTGAGATGCATTTTGAGACTTTGAGCTCAGATTTTAAATCATATATTTTCTTAAATGAATGAGAAAGCAAGTGATTTTTCAAACTTTGTATTAGAATAACTTATTTTGTTTCAGAAATTATTCTTAAATCCTTTTCCTAATGCAATATTATCTATTTGATTAAATAAGTAGAGTGAGTGAAAATAATCTAGAAGATTTTTTGAAGATCAATTATGGAGACTTTATGCTACTATAATTATCTTTAGTTTGTGTTTTCTTTGTTTTTTTGTACAAAGGATATTAGAAAGGCTTTGAACTACTTTTATCATTTGTAGTCATATACTCTATTGTAGTTTTTAGTGGAGACTTTGAGTTGCACTTCATTCTACTATTATATAAGTTATAAAGTAGTAAAAGAAGCGATGATAGGCTTTGTACTCTCATGGGTTTCTTATGGTTTCTATCCATATCAAGGAGATTTTTTTACTTTGTAAACATCATTTATGAAAAAAAGAGAAATGGATGGTATGATCTCACCCCTGAGTTAATTTTTAGACAGATTAGTTTATAATAGTTTATAAGGAACCTCCCCTTGCTAAGAGGAGAGATTTATCTCATTATGCTATGGTTGATATACCCATTTTGCCTTCAGTTAGTTGATGACAAAATATTCACCCAATAGTTTTTGGTGACTCCACTAGGGAAATGAACGTGCACTTTGAAGCCTCAAGATTCAAATTGAAGCATTTCTAGTTCTTTTCCATTTTACACTCTGGTAGATCCATGGTATACATGAATCCAAAGAGATCAAGGTATTATTGATCATGTATTTGAGTTGGTGCAACAAAATAGTTTGATCTTTTTTCTCCATAATCTCACCTTCAGTGAACCAAGAGTTTTCCTCCTACTAATGTCAGATCTCCAATACTAGGTGAAGCTTCTAGTTTTAATGCTATCAAATTTTTGTCTATACATACCCACAAAGTTTTTTTATCCCTCCTTTTAATCATCACATCATGGTATTCTATGGTCCTTGGGGTAACACTTTTGGCCCTCTCAATCTGACCCCACATTTACATGAACTACCTCATAGTTCAAAAAATAATTTTCCCAAGTTCTATGGTGATGGGAAGGTTCATCTTGATGAACATATTACTACTTTTTGCATAGCATGTGGTGTAATATGCATTGAATATGTGGATATAGTGGTAAGACTATTTATAGAAACATTGCAAGGCATTGTTGTAGATTGGTTTTACCATTTCCAAGCTCAAAATATAACTGATTGGAACAACCTCAAGGCCAAATTTGAGGCTAGGTTCAAACCCATAGAGGATGCTCATGCCTTGTTGGCTTAGCTTATGCAAATGAAGAAGGAGCCTCATGAGCCTATGTGAGACTTCACTACTAAATTCAATAAGCTGAGGAATAGGTTCCCTACAATTGCTCAACCAACATCAAAAAATCTTAAGTGCTTCTTCATCAATTCTCAACTTCTCAAAGTAAGTTTTTTGTTGAGGTGGGTTGGCCCTATAGATCTTTCTGTAGCTTAGATTTTAGCTACTGAAGTTGAAGATGATCTTATCCTGGCAGATAAGATAAGAAAATATTCTAATAAAAATAAATTTTATCATCTGATGAAAGTTCTTCTACAAGCACTACTAATCCTATGGTGTAAAAGTTAGCAAACGAATTGCTAACTCTGAAAAGGAAAATGGCCCAAGGTATGTCTTCTCCTTCTTATCAAGATATACGAAGGAAGACATTTTCTAGCCATTCATATCAAAGCAATGCTACCAAAAATCAAGGGTAGTCCAATCATCTTCCTCCCACACAGGGGAGGCTTACCATTGAAGTAGCACCGGCCAACTCAATAGTTAGTTATCATGAAGCCAAACATGATCTCTCTTTCCAACCTAATTTGGACCAAGAATATAATGCTAATCTCTTTGTAGAAGGAGAATAAGAATTAGCTAGTGACTCCAACATTGGTTTTCTAAATTACCAAGATGAAGCTATAAAAAAGGGAAAAGTGGTTAATGGATCATACATTATTTTTACTAGGTCCCAAAATTAGTCAACTCAACAAACTGATAAAGGAAAAATAGGAGAAAAACCTTAGCTATTAATCTCAATTGCTAAGCGAGGGGCTTCACTGCCTTTCCAATCAAAGGACCTGATGACCAATAAGAAAGTAAGTACCTCAAACCATCTTGTACCTTCTACTTTGGTTTCAAAAACCAATACCACATCAAATAAAAACTAGAATAATGGACTTCCTTCCTCTATTTCTATTTCATGTTAGTTATTCAATATAATTGATCATGATAGGAAGACCAAGATCTAAATGTCTGAGTTTGAGTATTTATAAGCTAATCTTGAATAGTTTGATAGGTTGGCTGAATACATCAAAAACAAAAGCATACCTATAGGACAAGATTTTCCAAAAGTGACTCATGATCCCCCAAATAAAAATCCATGCAAAATAATCTTGCCGCTACTCCTCTTGTTGCTCCCAAAAAAATAGAACCTTTCTATGTTTCTCTATTGATCAATGGTCATAAGTTGAGCAATTGTATAAGACTCTAGATCTTTTGATAATGTTATGCCCACAAAGGTAGCAGATTCTCTCAGTCTTACCTTAACTAAGACTTTTGGGAGATGTTTCTCCATGGAAAACAAGAAAGTACCACTTTTAGGTCAAATCAAAGATGCTCAATTTGTGTTTGCAACTTTTCCAGATAAGAGGATTAAAATGATAGTCTTAGTGGCTGATGTTCCAACCTCTTATGGCATTCTGCTTAGATGTAACTTTTGTAAAGATGTAGGTGGAGAATTGAATATGTATCTATCTGAACTAAGGATACCTATTAAAAGTGTCATGCAAAAGCTGCTTCCTGAGAAAGAGTCAAAATATATTGTCACCCAAACATCAAACCTTAAAGCTCAAATTTTATTTGAATCATCAACAATGGGTAATTATTTTCTAACCACTGAAGATGTTTTTAACTCATTAGATGAAAATTCATTAGGTGATAATTTATAAAATTAAGATAGAAAATTAGAATAATTATCAGAGTAAAGTTCAAAATCTTCCCCCACCAACAAAGAGAAATCTTTAAGGAGACCAAATTCTAATGATGTTTAGATCCTAGAATTTGATGGCAGCTGTTCTTCTACCGATTCTAGAGCTAGAATTATTTTGATATGCCCTCAAGGAGAAATTTTTCCTTTTTCATATAAGTTCTAGTTCAATAATATCAAAAACACTACCAAGTATAAATCTTTGTTGCTTGGATTAAAATATGTTCATGCTAGAGGTGTCAAGATCCTTCATGCCTAAGGAGATGCTGAATTGGTGATTTATCAGGTAAGAAATCTATACCAAACTAAAAATGAAAGGTTGTGACATTATCACAATCTTGTATGGGATTACATTGAAAGTTTTTATACTTTCAATATTTCTATGGTGCCAAGGGAGTTTAATGATCGTGTAGATTCATTGGCTGTTTCATAACCCTCAATATTTCTATGGTGCCAAGGGAGTTTAATGATCGTGCAGATTCATAGGCTGTTTCATAACCCTCATGGTTCTGCATAAAGATTTCAAAGGGAGTAAGTAAATAATTAAGCTGGTCTTTTGACCAAGTGTACCTAATAATGCCAACCATTGGTAAGTGTTTAATGGTGATAATTAAATCATCACTTTTCCAAAAAATATGGATGGCTTTGAGGAACTTTATTTTGAAGGTAGTTAATCTCCACCATGGGAATCAGTTCCCAAAATAGATTCAAAAACTGATGAATAATTTCTTCAACTTAAAGGGAATAAAATTCCAAAAGGTTTGGTTTCTCTTGAGAAGTTATTTGATATGCATGATAGGTATATCAAATAGCAACAAATGGATTCAAATTCCTCCAAGGAATTTGATCAAATAAATTTGAGTACGAAAGAAAATCCCAAAATGGTCAACATTAGGAATTGTTGCACTTCTAATGAAAATCTCAAATTCATTACTCTTTTTCACCATTACATTGATGTTTTGGCATATTATTATGATGATTTGAGATCTCTCAACCCTAAATAAATTTGGCATGAAATTCCTCTCAAAGTTGGGTCATTGCCCCATAAGCAGAAACAAAGGCAATACAACCCTAAAATATCAGGTACTATCCTTTCTGAGATCTAGAAGATGTTAAATGCCAAAATAATTTTTCTAATCCATCATTCCACCTAGATCGCTAACATATTTCCTATAACAAAAAAGAATGGAGAAATTCATATCTATGTAGATTTCAAAAACCTAAATCAATCTTCTTTAAAGGATAACTACCCCCTACCCATCATGGATCAAGTATTGCAAACGCTGACTGGCTCAGAAATGTTATCAATGTTAGATGGCTTTTTTGGGTATAATCAAGTGGAAGTCAATGAATCAGATCAATACAAAATTGATTTCACTACACCTTGGGGCACATTCACATATCCCAAAATGCCTTTTGGTTTGATCAATGCTGGCACCACCTTCTAGAGAGCAATGGATCTTACCTTCAGAGATAAAATGGGAAAGTTTATTGTGGTATATTTTGATGACTTGACCATTTTTTCTAAACATCATCCTGATCATGTGCATGTTTTACAACAAGTGTTAAAATGCTATTGGCAAAATGATATTTCTCTCAATCCCAAGGAGTCAATTTTTGGGGTTACAAAAGGTAAACTTATCGATCACACTGTATCCTAAGAAGACATAAAATTTGACTTAGAAAGAGTCAAATCTATCCAAAATCTTACTCTTCCTACTAGTAAGACTGCAGTTCATTCTTTCTTTGGAAAGGTGAATTTTATATGGAGGTTCATTCCTAAATTCATAGAGAAAACTCACCACATTATTGACATGATGAAGGGTAAGGCCACTTTCCATTGGAATACGAAAGGCAAAAAAGAATTTGAAGATATCAAGAAATATATTGCTCATGCCCTGATCCTGGTTTGTCTAGATTATAATGAAGACTTCATAGTATATAGCTATGCTTCTAAACATACACTTTCAGCCATTTTGGTTCAGCAAAATAAAGAAGGTGTGGAATATCCCATATCATTTATAATTTTTCCTCTCAAATCTCATGAATTAAAATATTCAAACATAGATAATCATGCTTATGCCATGGTTAAGGTGGTAAAACATTTCAGATTCTATATCATGAATTCACATACTATTGTTCTAGTGCCTAATATAATAGTGAAATATATTTTAACTCAACAAGATTTTGGTACTAAAAGGGGTAATTGAATTGCTAAAACTCAAGAGTTTGATCTTGATATCAAACCTACTAAGCTTGTGTGTGGAAGAGGTCTCTACCAATTAATTGCTGATAACATACCAAAAGAAATGGGACATGAAGAAATAGAGGTTGAAGACATGCCTACAGTTCTCTTTATCACTACTACTGATGAGTGGTATTCCAATATTGCTCATTTTATTACCTATGTTGAGTTTCCTACCAATCTATATTATAAATAAAAAATAAATGTTAAGTTGAAAGCTACTAACTATGTCTTGTGGGACAATGGTTTATACAAAAGAAGCCTTAATGGGGTATTTCTTCGTTGCATGGATAAGGTGCAACAAAATAAACTTTTGGATTCCTTCCATAATTTGGCTTGTGGAGGATATTTTTCTACACTTATGATGGCTCACAAGATTCTATGAGCTAGATACTATTATCCTACACTATTTCAAGATGTGTACACTTGGGTATGTAGGTGTGAGATGTGTTAATAGTTCATTGGGAAACCAACATTAGCTGCATTACCTCTCAAATCGATGGTTATTGAAGAATCATTTCAGCAATGGGTTATTGATTTCATTGGCACCATGAACCCATCTTCAAGTGCCAGATAGAACTATGTTCTCATTGCAATAGACTATTTCATCAAGTGGGTGGAAACCATTCTAGTTAAGCATGCTACTTCAGAAGTAGTATGTAATTTCCTTAAGGAAAATGTTGTTTCCTAATTTGAATTTCCAAATAAGATTGTAGTAAATAATTCCACTTGTTTTTATTCTTATGATATCACTAACTTTTACTACAATCATGAGATTATTCTTTCCCACTCCTCAGATTACTATCCGCAAGGAAATGGTTAGGCAGAATCTAGTTACTATTATCAAGAAATTAGTAGATGACAATAAGAGAACTTGGCATAAAGTGTTGTTCAATGCTTTATGGGTAGACAAGATTACACCCAAAAGGGCAATAGGTATGTCACCATTTCAAATTTTGTATGGTTTGAATGCAGAGATACCAATCACCCTAGAACTACCAGCACTGAAGTTGGCAAAGGCAGTCAAAGATAAAACTTTCAAAAATTCCATTGATAAGAGCATCATGTGATTAACTAAACTAGAAGAGCAATAAACTATGGTAGTGGACTGTATTACTGCACATCAAAATCAAGTAAAGAAAATCTTTGACAAGAGAGCAATGATTCATAATTTTTAGATTGGAGATCAAGTCTTATTGTGAGACAAGAGGAGAGAACCAAAAGGAATGCATGGAAAATTTGATTCCTTGTGGAGAGGTCCATTCACCATTCATTAATTCTATGGTGAAAATAGTTTTTTGCTAGAATATCAAGATGGAACACCATTCTCACTGCCTCACAGTGGGCAACATCTAAAACACTTCAATCCTTGAAGTGTCAGATGAGTTCATTTGTATATTTGTATAGTCTTATGTTTATTTATTTTTGTTTGGTTTTGAATGTATTTTTCTTTTTGGTAGTTTGAATTTATGGCCCAATGGCATGGATAAAGGCACTTAGAGACTAGTTTCTACTCCCTTCAATCTTTTCAAAGTTTAATTGATGTAAGTTCCCCAACTGGAGCCAGTTGTTGTCCACAAAATTAGTTATGCTTATTTTGGTGGACAACCCCTATGAAACTTGTCCATTTCATAAGCATATTCTAAGTTCATCATTCGAGACAATTTTATCTTGATCTTGAGCATAGTTGACTAATATCTTTGAAAAGTTCACAACAATCCCTTGTCACAATTTCTTGAAAAATGTGAAACTTGTTGCAGTTTTGATGTGAAGAGAACGTCAAACTTTGATCAGTTTCAAGGAGTTAATTTTGTTTCTTACATGCAAGGTTAGCTAAAATTGTTGATATTGCATGTTGTTTTTTTTCCATGTAAAGGTGGTGATTTTTTCTTCCCTTACATCCTTTATCCATTCCTCCTCCATGCAAAAGAGGAAATTTTAGTCACCCTTTCATTTTTTAGACCTTTCATGCAGGAGTAGTGATTTTTGTCGCCCTTGCATTTTTACCTTTTATTCAAGAGTGATGATTTTCACTGCCCTTACATAGTTTCACCTCTACATGTAAGAGTGGTGATTTTTGACACCCTTTCATGACCTCAATTTTTGCACATGGCATTTATGACCATGTGCACTGAGTGGTTGGCATTGGTTTTGAGCCATTTAAAAGATGATTTGTGTCTCATTTTGATTATTTTGAGTTGTCTACTCCCCCTTCTTACAACTAGTCAACAACACGAATGAATGGGATTGTGATTTCTCTAGCTTCAAGCATAGGATTTTGATTTACCAAGTAGGTTTTATTTTCCTCTCTTTTATTTCTAGGTTTTCATTTTTTGATTGTTCTCTTTTCTTTAAAAGTTTCAGTTTTCCCTTTTTCTCCTTTCTAGGTTTTATCTTTCCTCTCTCCTCCTCCCTCTCTTCCTTGAGGAGGTGTTATAAGTGAAAGCCTAAAAAATCCAAACCATTAGATGAGTTTTCCATGTGAAGGTTTTGAAAATCACTACCCTTACAAAATACTTTTCCATCCATGTAAAGGCGGAGAAAATCACCACGTTTACCTAAGTTTTATGCTTTATATAAGGGCAGAAATTTTTGCCAACCCTGCATAAACCCATCATGCAAAGGTGGTAAAAATTTCCACCTATGCATAAATGGACCTCCCTTTCACATGCTAAGCTAGAAAAAATTGCTGCATGTGCTATTTTTTACTTCAACATGCATCAATATCAATTTTTGCTGCCAATACAACTTTCCCCCTATATGCAAGGGTGGCAATTTTTGCCACCCCTACATAAATTTTCTCAATTTTTCTAACTCTGGGAAAATTTTGAATTTTCACTTTTTTGAGCTTGATTTCCTTTGGCTTTCCTTCATACTCACACTTTAGCCCTTTCAAGTGCATCCCCATGGTCGTGATCATCAACATGAAATTTTCCCAGATTGTAAATATTTCCCTTGATTGCATGATCATGACTTTTGTTGTATTTTTTTTAGGATCCTTCTTCATCGATGTCCTTTTGACAAAAGCTCCTCCAAATGACTGAGGTTTCCCTAAAGAAGTCAAAGATAATTAGGTACAAGTATCAAGGTATTTTTCAAATCACCTCAGTTACTTCTAATGTCGATGACATTAGAGATATAGAGATCGATCACATGGATATGGTTGAGTTCATGGAAAGAACTAAATCAAGAAATCTCAGCCATGAGATGAAGAAGATAATAAAAGTAATATTCATCTAGTATCTTCTTTCCCTATAGTGGCTCGCAACACAAAAAAATTCTCCAGTGCACTTAGTTATACAATAAGGATATCAAGGTTGTGTCAGATGTTAGTGGTAATGTGGTGATTAGACTGGACCTTGAGTTCATTAACAAAGTGTTCGTGTGTCCACCTGATACTAAAGTATTAAATATTGATTTTGTCAAAGCATAAAGTTAATATGACAAAGATCCTGAAAGAGCAAAGAAAATAATCAATAATAAATGGCATAAGACTCCAAGGGTGAATTTGTCAAGATGGCCATGGAGCTTTCCAAGAAGTGACTTTATAAAAGAAGTTAGTAACCTGATCACTCTTCTCAGTAGGGTAAGAGGCTTACCTACTTCCTCATAGTTTCATGAATAGATGTACCCCTTCATTAAGATAATCCTCCAACATAAACAAGTCATTTTTGGTGGAGAACAAATTAGCAATGCTCTGCATGAGCAATTGATGAAGGTATCTACTACCTCTAAATTCTACATGACTTCATACCAGGTGTATATTACGTCTTTGATGAGAATCCTTCCAGGTTTAACATCAGAAGGAGATAGGAGAGTAACCCCAGTGTATCAATATTACTCTCAGTTGATGTTGAAGGGTTCTATTCATCATTTTAGGAGAGTAAATGACACTTTCTTTGTAGTCTTTTTGTATGTATTTGATCCTCAATTAGAACAAAAAAGAGTGTCAGATGAAGCCTAGACAGTTGTGAATGACTTTGGATGTATGTTCTTGCAATTTCCTTCTTTTTCATACTTGCGGGTTAGATTTTTCCAAGGTCATCCTTACATACTTCCAAGATTCCCTTTAGATAGATTTGTCTTAATGGAGCTATGAAGGCAAATAATTTTCATGTATAATAAGTAGATGGAACTCAAGAAACCCAATTTCAGGTTCCCAATTGAAATTGGTAGTTTTCAGTGTTAAATACTGGAAAAGCTAGAGTTATGGAAACTAAAATGTAACTCATTACTAGATGCCATTTCCATAGAAGATCCCATGATTTAGAAAGTAGAAAAGACCTATCTCAAGGGAAAAGTACTTAAAGAGTACTTGGACAAGATGCATACACAAATAATTTCCTTACTCACAGAGTTATCTGAGAAAATGGATAAAATGAGAAAAATAAGAGTAAAACTGGATGATCTTATTAATATTATTTCTCAAGATATTGAAAGCATAAAAAAGTATCTTGATAAATGGATGGAGATGAAGAAGTTAAAAATAAGCACTCTAATATCAATTGGTGTCATTGATGATAGATACTCTTACACTGAAACCAAAGAAGCATTGATATATAGGAGTCGAGTGCTCAAATAATTTATTAGTGACCTTGAATCATCAAAGGACCTCAGTGAACAAAGTTACATCATTCTTTTACACAAATTGGAGGAGTTGCCTTGCAAGCTTACATCGCAAGACAACCAATTCCTTTTAGCAAAAGAAATGATTTAGGAATTTGAAGTTATGTTTCAAAATGAATTTGAAGATAAGGCTTTCTCAGTAGCCTTCATGGATAATATTTTAGATAATCAATTAACTCTAGATAATCTAAAAACTAGGTTAACTAGTCATGCAAAATCGGTCATAGTAGTGAGAGATGCCATAATTAGGGTGAAGGTGATTTTCAAGAATATTGTTACTCCAGATAGTATCAGGATACAATCAGCTATCACCATGTATGATGCTCACATGAAGAAAGATGGGGCTAAAAATTGAATCAATTTTCCTTTGATTTAATTTCCATTTTTTCAAATGCACTTTTGTAACCACTTTGGACATTTTCACATGTACTTTTTTCATGTGTAATTACATGTAAAAATATGGAAAGTGCAAAGTCAACAAAGACTTCTACCTTTGACTAGGTCAAAATATTTAAGTCTTTTCTAAATCTGCAAGGCCTCTCGCTATAAATAAAGAGAGCCTTTTTTGTAATAGGGATATCTTGTAGTAATTGGAAGCAAAACTCTGCCCAAATTGAGATGCCTTTTGAGACTTTGAAATCAGATTGTAAATCATATATTTTCTTAAATGAATGAGAAAGCAAGTGACTTTTCAAACTTTGTATTGGAATAACTTGTTTTGTTTAGAAAATTGTTCTTACGTCATTTTCCTAATGTAATTTTATCTATTTGATTAAATAAGTAGAGTGAGCGTAAATTATCTAGAAGATGTTCTAAAGATCGATTATAGAGACTTTGTGCTACTATAATTATCTTTATTTTATGTTTTCTTTTTTTTTGTACAAAAGATATTAGAAAGGCTTTGAACTACTTTTATCCTTTGTAGTCATATACTCTGTTGTAGTTTTCAGTGGAGACTTTGGGCTGCACTTCATTCTACTATTATATAAGTTATAAAGTAGTAAAAGAAGTGATGATAGGCTTTGTACTCTCATGGGTTTCTTGTGGTTTCTGTTCATATCAGGAAGTTTTTTTTTACTTTGGAAACATCATTTCTAAAAAAAGAGAAATAGATGGTATGATCTCACCCCTGAGTTAATTTTTAGTTAGATTATTTTATGATAGTTTATAGGGAACCTCCCCTTGCTAAGAGGAGAGATTTATATCATTATGTTGTGGTTGATATACCCATTTTTCCTTCAGTTAGTTGATGACAGAATATTCACCCAACATGTCACCATATATTTATATTAGATTTTTGCTAAACATGTTTATGTGTGTCACTTTTTTGAAACGTGTGCTGTTGTGATGCCCAAATCATTCTAAGTTTAGTTCCTTAGTAAGTCTTTGAAACAAAACATTGATCACATATTTTTAGAAGTAATAATGCCATTACATTGCTTAATTTGTTTTAAAAGACTTGTCTTGTCTTGTTTCTCTATTATCATTATTTAAAAACCAATAATTTGAGACTTATTAGATTTTGTTTAGTACACTCATGTTGTTCAAATTTATCTATCTTGTTTGATCAACTAAAGCTTACATTTTCAACATTTGAGTATTTTAATTAAATTTGACAAGTTCAAATTCAAATGTTGATTGATTTCTATTTAGGCTTTATTTTGAAAGGGTAGATACATAGATCTTTCTCTTTTGGGTTATGTAACTCAGGTTAATTGTTTACCCAAATTTGAAAACTATTGATTATTTATTTGTTCACAGATCTTATTATCATCATTATTTGTGCCTTTATTTGGGAGAACATATCCTTTCTCTAGGTGCCTTTTTCTTTGTGCCTTATACCAACTAATCATGTTTATGATTGATTTTATGTGTCGGGTTTGTGTCAAAGTGTTTCAAGATTGTAAGTTAGAAATATCATCATAATTTTTTTTTAAAGTTTATCTTTTGATGATTTTTTTGGATAAAATTCCTATTACAACCTATTTAAGGCTAGCTTTGACTCCACATTTAGACATAAGACCTAGCAACATTTCCCTTTCCTAGTTTAGACCTAATTGGAACACTTTGGACATAAAGTTTAACATTCCAGTTTTTATTCAGATGTTTGACCTTTTGTGTGTATGACATTTGATGTTAGAATTTTTTAAGATAAATTTTAGCATAGACCATTTTGGAGATATAGCTCTATTTTCATACCATTTTTTAGAGATACATCTCTATCCATTTTTTATCATATTAGACCAAGTTTGAACTTTTTATCCTTTGGACACTATTTTTTAGAGTTTGTATAACTCTAAGTCTTTCTATTTTTAGATATTTATTCATAAATATGGATATGATTAGCTATAATTATGGTGGATTTATGTACAATACAAGTTATGATATAATGGTTACATAAAGTAACTATAGTCATCACCTCTTTGAGGAACAAATTTAAGAACCCAATTACAATCCAAATCAAGTTACTAACTGAGATGATATGGTTTATGTAGAGGACTTGTGTGAAGACCCCTACTAGGATGATGTTGTTTTTGAGATTGATTCATATCCTCCTTATAATCACCCATCTATGGGACAAAGCCAAGCATCAAATTTTATGACACCTTCTTATGGCCAGTTGTGGTATTAAACTCATGACAATCATGGTACTCTTACCCCTACCTATATCGTTAACCCTTATTTGGAATGTGTGAGCTACCTAAATCCATAACATTGGAAAAATACCATTTACATACAAGGACCTCATCCTTTAGCTTGTGCAAGCAATTAGGCTCCATAATGCCCCACCCTTATGCAACTAAGACCTCATCCTTTGGTTTGTGTAAGCAATCAAAATCCACAATACCCTAGACTTATCATACCAAAACCTAGTACTTTGGTTTATGTGAGAAACTAAGACCCAAAACACCCCATCCATATCATTCTAGTAATATTTACTTTAGCTCATGATATCAACCAAGATTTAAAACACCCTATCATTTCTATAACATGACCTCATCCTTTGGCTTGTGAAAGAAACAAATCTCCATAATTTCCACCCATTATCCAACCACTGATCATTCCTAATCTAGTGTCAATCATTCCCCACTTTAAACAACCCCATCCAATCCAATCATAGCCCCAACTAAGCTAATCAGTGCATTTCTATCCAATCCAATCAAAACCCCAACCAATCTAATCAATACCCAGACCATGCTAATTAGTAGCTCAATAGAGACAATCATTTGAAGACCAAGATTTATTCAAAACTAGTGTTTTATAACTGATCATAAACTAAGATCAAAAAACCAACCAATCCAAGATGTTTTTGTTAAACTAACCATTTATGACAAGTGAACCTATGATGAATCACCTACTAATACTATACATGTTGTTGAGGAGTCTCACTTTGACAAACTAGTCTTTGTGGAGCCCATCATGCCATCACAAGATATTCCTTGTCCAATACCATATTGGTGTAGGACTTTTTCCCATTGGATTTTGCCTACATGGTTGTATTGTTTTGCTTAGGGATTTAGAGGTCAATTGGCTTCCGTAGGAAGATTAATCCCACATTCACTAGAATGTGTGGTATCTTTCTCTCTCTAGCTAATATATACACCTATATCTCTTTATATTCTTAATTCAAGATGATATAGAGTATTTCATTATTTACTCGCATTCCTTTGTAATATTTTTTAAGCATGATTTCATTTACTAGTAGTTTCATTATGATGTGCACTTGCTCTACTCATGAGATCACTCCATCATATGCATTAATTAATCTAGTAGTCCTAGTTATAACTCTTTTATGGTATCAAAGTGTCAATCCATGTTCATGATTATCTAGTTGGTTGGTTATTTTTTATTTTTTATGAAATCTTGAGATTTTATTATCATATGAATTGTTGATAGAGATATTAAAATCTTTGAATAGCTACATTGATATGGTACCAGAGTAAAATGGACCAGCATTAGTTTTTTTGTTCTTTATTTTGAAGCTTTTGTTGTTTCTAAGACAATGAACTAATGTTGATTTTTTTTGGCATTGAGCATTCTTGGATCTAAGCGACATATTTTCTCAAATCCAATAGTGTGGCATCTTTATCTTTAGCCTTGACATCATTATTGTTTGCTAGGAATTGAATATTCTAACTTGGCATCATATTTTTTTGCTTTAAAATTTGCCTATTTTCTATTGATTATTTGTGGATACAAGAGTTGTCATTCAGATCTATTATTTTATATCCTATAATTGACTAAAATAGTGGGGCACTAAATATATATTTGATTTTAGCATGGAAAAAGATATCCTTTGGCAGCTTGGTGTCATCATTTTCATCTTGCCTATGAATTAGATCTACTTCCCTACATTGGAGATCTTATCCTAAAATCTAGGTGTTGAGATATGCCTACTTGTATAAAAAGAGTTGAAGTGTAGGATAAGTGGCATTAGAAGATCTAACATTGGCATTTAGTTTTGTACCTTTAGCATCATTTTCTGCTAAAAGAACATAGTTGCATGGAAACTTGCATTGCAAGAAGTTTTTTTTGGGGCATTAGAAAAAGACCAACACCTTGATCAGCCTTGGTGCCATCATTTGATATTTTTAGATCTATTTTTCATTGTAAAAGATCAAAATCTGATTGGAAAATACCAAGGTTTCATCCTTTTTCTAAATAAGTTTGGCGACTTTCTTCCTTGGTGGGCCCACACCTAGCCCTAATCTCACATAGGTATTCTACTCTTCTCATATTTTATTTTAATACTAACTTTATGAATTCAATATAACATCATTTAGTGTGTTGAAAATCAAGTCATTCAAAAATATTTAAAAAATAGAAATTTTTTAGTCTTTTTAAACTTGTATCTCCAACTTACGAAGATGAAGTTGAGGCCCAAATTAGCAAAAGGTCAAATCCTCCTCAAAATACCAATTTTTTTTATTATTGACTCTATTTCAATTACAATGAGTGGTTGGAATGAATATTTTACCTCACCTAAGGTACATTTTTTTAAGTTTCAAGTGCAACATTCTAGTCATAAGCCTTTATGAGAAATTATATTGTTAATATCTTGCAAATGGTAACTTGAAATTTAGTACCATATTTTATAAAAGTGTTTAATTTTTTATTTCCCATGCATTGGTAAAATTCTCCTTGTAAAACACACTACTTTGTAAAGTGCCAAAATTTGGGGGACTACCTAACATAGTTTTGAGGGGGTTGTATTATGGTTATGATTATGTTCTATAAATTTTCTCCTTTTCCACACATATGATTTCTACAACAACAACAAAAAAAAACACATTAATATTAATTATATAATATATATTAGCATTTTTAATGCACTCACACCTTTCAACTACTAGGAATGGAAAGGTAATATTACAATGGTTCTTATAAGTAAAAGGTTGTTTTGCATAACTACGGGGTAGAATTTGAGCCCATAGATGAAGTAGAAAAGACAAAATGGTTTAATAAATGTGATGAATCTTTTGGAATATTATGTTTTTTAGTATCATCAAAACTCCTATTTCACATAGAGTTGACCAAATCTCCCAAAGAAGTATGGGACACCCTAGAAACATTGTTTGGGAAAATTGACACCATGAGGGACCATGAGCTTGAGATTTAACTAATTAGTCTCATTCTTAGAAACTTTGAAACATTAGAGGACTTATTAACAAAACTTAAGTCATTTATATTGTAGTTAAAAGAGTGTGGAATCAATAAAAAATATGATCAATTAATTCCTTATGTGCTTGCAAAACTAGGACCTAATTACTCTATATTTGTCTTTACCTTTTATGCTACCAAGAGAGCCATAGGAGCCCACTATAAAATGCCATCCTTAGATTACTTTATTTTATATTTAAATAAGGAACAAGATAAATTGATCTAGATAGGAACCTTGAAGTCTTTCAAACCTTCATCCCTCATTGTTAAGAATGGGAAATAGAAAGCCTCTAGCAATAAGGATAAGAAACAAAAGAGTAAGGATCTTGAGAAGAAGAAAGAATAGAAAACCACTACCAAAATTGGCACTAAAACCTCCTCCTTTGAATGGAAACCTATGAGATAAAAGGTTAAGTGCTCCTATTGTAAAAATAATGGGTATGATGAGCATAAGTGTATGAAGAAACAAATAAACCACCTTACACAGCTCCTAGATAAAAATAATATAGGGGTCCCTGAGTCTATCAAACAGTCATCATTAGCCAAATAATCTTCTAAGGAAAATTAAAAAGGGAAGGATAAACTTAAGGGTAAATATTTAGTTTTAGTGAATTCCACATTTGCTTAATCTTGGGTTATCAACTCTGGTGCTTCACACCATATGGGTTCATCAGAGGTTGAGATTCTTAACTTAGATCCCTATATCATGTCTTCTATCACTTTGGATGATGAGATTCTAGTAGAATTTACAAGAAGAAGAATTTTTAAATTTGAATGTGGAACATTTACAAATTTTCTAAGTGTACTTTCACTATCAACTAATCTTATTTTAGTGTACCAAATTACCCACATAGGATAGGGCATGAGAGTCGAGTTCACACTAGATTTAGTTGAGATCATAGAGTTACATAGTGACTTTATAGTTGCATTAGGGAGGACTAATAACCATTCTAAGTTATACATCTCCCATTTTTATCTAGATGTTCTTCATATCACATTGCTTACCCATTTACATGGAGTTAACAGGCTATGGCCTGAGCATTTTGGCCATCTTAACTACCACTATGTTGAGTAGTTGAGTCAGTAGCATATGGTTATAGGCTTTCCTAGAGTTATATTATCTAAGGGACTTTTTGAAGGTTATGCCCTTTGTAAACATATTGAAGATAAATTTGACAAAGGCAAAGCTAGGATAGCTTTAGTACCACTTTATTTGATTCATAGTGATGTTATCATTAGTTTCCCCATACTTTTTTTACCAGGGCTAGATACATCCTCACCTTCATTGATTAATTTTATAATTAAACATGGGTCTACTTTCTTATACAAAAGTTTGAATTTTTTGATAATTTTTTAGACTTCAATTCTTTAGTTGAGAAGCAATCTAGAAAATACATTGAAATCCGTTAAACAAACAATGGGGGGAATACATCAACCATAGATTTGATTAGTTTTGTACCACCGATGGGATTGATCTTTAGATGATAGTGTCATACACTAATTAATATAATAGTGTAGTATAATTCAATAATCAATCCTTAAAGGATATGGCCAATTATATGATTCACTCTTGATCATTAGCTCTAAATTTCTAGGTAGAAACCATCAATTGTGCATTTTACATTGAGAATCAAGTTCCTCATAAGGATTTAAAGGGAATCACTCCTTATGAAGCTTGGTAAAATAGGAAATTAGAGGTGCAAAATTTCAAGTTCTTTAGATCACTGGTGATGGTGTGTATTTCTAAAAATATATGCAAGGTTATGGATGTTCAATCCAAACCTTACATCTTTATTGGGTATCAAGATAGGGTCAAGGGTTATAAACTTTTCATCTTATGACTCGTTATTTTTTCATCAAGAGGAGTGTTAGGTTTTAAGAGATTCCCACCAACTCGTTACTTGAAACTTTTCCCTCTACATTAGTTTCACTCAGTTTGGATGAGTAGTTCAAGAATTCAATGCATTCATAGTAGGCTCCTGAGGTAGAGGCCAATTATTCTTCTTCCAGTTCTAATAATGAGTAGAGTGATGGGGAGTCATCCTCTTCCACTTATAAGCATGCATCAGAGGATGAATATCAAGAACCTAACTCACCCATTTTAGGCCCTCTTTGGGATAGGCAGACACTTGAGAGTGTAGGCACTTGGGTAGGGAATATAGATGATGACAAATGTACTTAGACAAACTTCCAAAGTGGACCACATGCCTTTTTACTTCTATTATGGATCCATAGACTTTCAGAAAGGCTTTAGGCATACTTTAGTATGATAAAACCATGGATGAGGAAAATGATTCCTTGATTAGCAATCACATTGAGATTTGAATTCTCTTCTTAAGGAAATGAATATGGTTCAATGTCATTAGATATATCAGACCAAGTATGTTGTATATGGGTCTATTGACAAGTATAATGCTATATTAGTAGCCAAGGGATTTTCACAAGTAGCTAGGATTGACTACTTACAGACATTTTCACCTATGGCCAAGATGAATTCAATTAGAATCACACTTATTATATCCACAACACATAAATGGAGTGTACATCAGATGGACATGAAGAGTGCATTTCTTCACAAGGACCTTGAGGATGAGATCTACATGGAGCAGCCACCTAGTTTTGTTTGAGATTCTTCTTTAGTGTGTACACTTAGGAAATGCATTTATGGCCTCAAATAGGTTCTACAAGCTTGGTATACCAAAATGGATTCCTTCCTTCTTACTTCAAGTTTCACTAGATGTCACTCAGACCCCAATATACAATTCTTGTGATAGGATGATTCATTATTGATACTGGTTTTATATGTTATGACCTTTTGATCATAGGGAGTTCTTCTTTGACTATATCACTAGTGAAGAAAATTCTTCAATATATATTCTCCATGACTAATGTGGGCCTACTACACTACTTAGTTGGCATTAAGATCACTTAGACAGATTTAAGGATTTCACTCTCATAGCCCAAGTACTCTCTTGATCTTTTGGCACAGTTTTATATGGTTGATTGTAAGCCATCTGTAACTCTATTCTTATCAAGAGTCAAGCTTGAGGTAGATTGTTTCACTACATTAGTTGATGCTACCTTATATCAACAACTTATTGGCAACCTTATTTACTTAACTCACACCAGACCTATCATCTCTTATGTTGTTGGCATTATTTTGAGATTCATGTAGGAACCCCATTAACTACAATAAAAATAAGCTAAGATGATCTTCAAATACATTCAAGGTTCACATAGGTATGGGATACACTATAGGGTTGGTTCATATTTTGACTTGGTTAATTGCATAGACTCAAATTAGTCTAGTGACACTGAGATTTGTAAGTCCACTTTAGGTTATAGTTTTTCATTGGTTTTTATCCCCATCAATTGGTTGATCAAGAAGCAAAATGCTATTGCTCTATCTTCCCTAGAGGTAGAGTACAGGGGAGTTATTAACACAACTATTGAGGATATTAGGCTTCAAGGAATTTTTTTTGAGTTTGGTATCAAGATCAGTTGGCTTATAGTCATATTTTGTGATAAATAGAGCACCATTCATGTTAGTAAGAATCAAATATTTTATTAGAAGACTAAACACATCAAGATTCACATGCACTACATTTAGAAGTTGATTCATTAGTAGGTCATCGACTTATATTTTTTTAGTATTCAAATCAAGTTATTGATATCTTCACCAAACCTTTCACTTAGAGAAATTTCATTCATCTATGATCTCTTCTTGGGGTGCAGTCCACTTTGGTAGCTTCATCAGCTTCAAGGGGGCCTTCTAGCCTCTTCACTTATTCTATGTCTCTCTTTTTGCGGGGGGAGTTTTTCCGAGAGGGTTTCTCCTTTTCTCTACTTTATGAGATATTGCATTGTACATGGGTATCTCATCAAGCCTTATTGTTAGGATGCATTTTTTTGTATCATCACCCACCTAAGCTATGTTTATAGGGGGTGTTAGTTTATGCCTTTTTTCATTGGGTTTTACCTACATGGTTGTATTATATTTCTTAGGGATCTAGAGGTCATTTATGTTACTTAGGATGATTAGTCCCACATTCATTGGAATGTCTTTTATCTTTCTCTCTCTAACCTTTATATACCTCTCTCCCTTTGTATTCTTAATTTAGGATGATATAGATTATTTAATTATTTTTTCTCATTACTTTTTAGTATTCTTTTATGCATGATTTCATTTAATAGTAGTTTCATTGTGATGTGTACTTAATCAACTTGTGAGATCACCCTATCATATGCATTCATTGATCTAGTGATCTTGGATACAACTCTTTTATACCAAGTATTCATTAAAACATATTTGTAATAGCATCCACATCAAATGAATAATTATAATTAGATTCAAGTTCTATTCTTAAATTGAAAATAGATTTAGCATTAGAAGCAAAATCAACATCAGTCTTGACATTGAATTTTGACTCTATTGAGTCAAAATTAGATTTAGAATTAGAAGATGTTCATGTCTATTATAATATTGGTTATACATGGCTTATAAATAAATTTAAATACATTTTTAATCTTTCTAAAATTTTGTAGGATGATTAATTTAGCATTGACACAAGTTCTAGTATCTTCTTCAAGGATTGTACAGCTTCTCCCTATTCCTTTACATTCCATTACCACAGACTAGCAAATCCATTTTATTGACATTCCACCTCCCACAAGTGTTGATTGGGACTGACAAAATCATACCTTATTAAACTTCATCCATGGTAACATATTAATTTAAGAACATCAAGGAGGCCAAGACCACATTCATGCAAAATAAGAACAATCTCTTAGTGAAACCTTTTCAAAGGTGCTAAGAGACAATCAAAGTTCAAACTCAAAATATTCTAGTATAACCTTTTTAGATGAACTAGAAGACAATCAAATTCAAAAGTCAATATTCCTTAGTGAAACTTTCTTGGAGGTGCTATGGGACAATAAAGATAAATTCATTGGTATAAACCTATTTGAGGTGCCAATAGCTGAGCACAAAATTTCTTCACTACTTGATGAAAATAAAATCAAAGATCAAATCAATATAGCTTCCCATCTATAACCTAATTAGAGGTATCTACTCACACGCCCAGATATTAAAATAGTTTAGTGGTCCCATTGAGAGAATATTCAGAAGTCTTTGGCCCTATCACATCCAAATTTATGTTAAATATGGAATTAGTAATATTATGTGTGCCTAAAAACCTTGATCTTTATTTATTTCCAAACAATCATCCATTCCATTATCATACACCATTCCATTTCCCAATAAAACCTATCAATCAACATTTATCCCTATTTACCATCCTTGGCCACACTTTCCTTTATAGAGGATATAAATATACCTTATCTAAATTAAATATAATAAATAACCGATGAAGATCACAACAACATCATTTACATCCAAATTTGTATCAAGTTCTTAATAGAGCAACTATTTATATGAGGTAGGGGCTAGTAATTAACATGATTAAATATTCTAGTTGTATTTTTTTGATTAAAATGTGCATTTCCACATTAGTAATAAAAATAAAATCATTTACCATACCTAGGCCAAACACATCCAAAACCAGCCACCATCATCAACCAAAAACATGTACCATACCATTCCAAAGTTATTGTTTCTTACCTATCCAGTCACCTTACCACTTGGGGAAACCCTCTCAACATTATTATTTATCATCTTATTATTCTGCCAACCTATCATTATCTTATCATTTATTTGACCTACCATTCCATTCTATCAACCAAAACATTTTTTGATCCAAACTATCTTATCCTGTTTGACTTTGGTTCATCCATTGGTTTCACATTTTCAGCATGAAGAATTAGATCAATTTTAACAGTTATTTCAAGAATTATAGATAGATTTAGTATTTTGGAGTGGTATGATATAAGTTTGGTAGTTATATCATTCATTTTTTATTCCATTCTAATCATGTTTATTTGTTTATGTGAACCTAATTATAGCTACCTACATAGGCATATCAGTGTTTCATCAATCTTGATACTAATTTTAACTTCCTATGGGAAAATTAGTATCATTGATCTAATTAGTTATATCCTAGTTATAACCACCTCTTGGAAAACTAGGTGAAACATTTCTTTATTTTTCCTTGACATACCAACTAGCCATTCTTAAGCCATATTATGCCACTATGCCAACTTTTCCTATTTTGTTTGAATTGCATGCTACACTAGTCAGATTCCTTCATTGAAAGGTGGAACTACTATGACATAGGGCCATTTTGGGATTATGTAGGTCACACTCAATTCATGTTGAGGTTAACTCATTCCCCCTTTGCCACGCTCTCACCATTTTACAAGTATTTCAAGTTTGAATGATCTCACCATTTTATGAGCTTGGACTATTTAATTTCTCATCATTCTCGATCAAGTTGAGATACTCCAAAAACATTCAAAATTTTCAAAATCTAAAAACATTTGTCTATCCAATCCTATTCTTATCCTCAATCCGCCCTACTGGGCAAAATATATTGTAGGATGCTTTCTATTGATTTTGTTTACAAGATTTCTATTTGTTTATTTTTTGGTTTGTTTTCCTATTTTCTATTTGCTTTTAGTAGTGTTGCCTCAACTCAGTTTATATGTCTTCATTTGGTGATTCCTTACATATTATTAATAATTCCATCCATATTCATATGTCAACATTATCATCATGGTTTTTATCATTGGTGCATTGTTTTTAATTTTTTATTGGATCACAGGAGTCAATCCTTACGCACATTTTGGTCAAGTTCTCATTATTTTTTATATCATGAGGCATACCATCAAGTTTTTCTTCAAAAATCAGCTCATGAAGTCTTACAAACAATGGAGTAGCAGTGAAGTATCTCCTTCATATAATTGTTAAAGCCTTCCTCACATCTTGATAAAATCAACACATTGACTATTCTAGTTATATCAATGCTAATAAGGATGAACATTTCTTCATTGGTAGGTACAACCAAATCATTTCCATTGATCAATTTTTATTATTCTATTCATATCTTTCATTATTGTGTGCATCCTTGGGTGTCTAGTTTCTTGTGGCTTCTATAGTCATTAGACCAATGCATATATGTTTATGCCCCCTCATCTTTAATCTATGCAACAAGTTATATCCTTGATTTATGCTTGCTAATCTTCCCTACTGGGGCATAATCAATCAAACATATTTATTCAATATAGGTCCTCCTAATGCTTATAACCACCTTTGGGAAAATCATTATTTTAACTTTTGTTACTAATTACAAGTGTCTTTGGGCAAATCAATACTTCTTTTTTTAACAAATCAATGCATGCAAGCATTTTCTCATTTGGATTAATCTCATCCATGGATTAATTTCACCTTTATTCTTGCTTATTTTTGAGGGACTATCCATAAAATATGTGATGGACACTCCCTTGAGGGGGCATCATTATAATCTTCCTAAACATTTCTTTGGAGCTTTATATTCAACCATCATCTTCTTTTTTGGCATACAGGCCTTTTCTCATTCTTTGAGAAGACATTCTTGTGCCTATGGTTTTGTAACATATTTCAAAATAGGAAAAAATTGTAGACACCTAAAATTGGCCACCAATGGATTTATACCCAACTTTAGATCAATTCTTACCAGCCATTGAACATCTAGCCTAAAAAAAATTAAATGTCTTGAATTTGGCTACATAACATGCAAATAAATCAATTTGGCCCATAAATCAATTAAATCATGTAAATGCACACATTTAATTAATCAAACACTTGTAAAATATGCAAAATCCTAGCAAATATTAATGAAAAATTAAATCCTAATTGAATTCATCCATGAGAAAATAAAACAATTATCAAAAAAGGAAATTCAAAAATCAATAAATATCCTAGGAATTAATCATTAGCTTTTGTGAGTTGTCCAAAATCCAAAAAATGTCAAGCATGATTATTTCATTATAATCATGAGGTTTGGACACATTTTATCTCTACTAGGATTAACTAATCCAACCAAGGTTAGTATTTAACCCATTCCAATTCATTTTAAAGCCTATAAAAGTAAGCTAGAGCTCTTCATTTGGAAGATCTTGGAACGTATTAGAGTTATAATTCAAGATTTGATTCATAAATGAAATGCATAGTGTTATAATGTCAAAATCAAGCCAAGCCATCAATCAATCCAAGCTAACCATGGTGCTAAGAGGAAATAGAGATAACCAAACCCCATTGATGAAGACTTCTTGAGCATAATTTGAGTAAGCCAATGAATAAATATCTTGGAACAATCAAGGAAGGTAAAGAAGCTATTATTTCTTTGCATTTGGTTGTGTTTTCAATTGATTTATTTACTAATCTCCCCTCATGATCTAGGCCTAGATATGTTAGCTTTTTTAGTGTGTTGATTTCATTATTTTTAGAACTAACACTATACTAACCTCCTCTCTTGAGTCAAATTCCTTGATCATAGTCTATGGACTCACTACATGATATCTACCACATATTCCATTATCAAATGCATAAATTTCATCTAATATTGGTAAGTGTTACAAATATCAATTATATCCTAACCCATAGGGCATTCAACTTCCTAATCCTAAATCATAGTATCACATCTTTTTTATTCCTCATATTAATAGTTTTCCTCTCCCTTAGTTTATTAATATGAGTCCTAATCTCTGAGTCACTCTTATAGATTCTGATGATGATGAACCTAATGAGTTGTAAAACATCTATAATACCACTAAGTTACCTCATTACATAGTGTAATGGCATATTCTCTCTCTCCTTCCATGATATCTAATTGTTTCTTTGATTAATGATGATATTAAAATTCCTTCCCCATGTAATGCTAATTAAGCCTCATATAGAAAAAATGACTTCATTTATAATGATTTGCAGTATCCAAATTATTTTAAGATCCATTACTAATGTCCCCTTTCACTTTAAATAACATGGATATATTAACCAAGGATACTTACACTAAAATTGCTTAGCTATCTTTTTATGCACGTAATCTTTATCCTTCCTATGATGATGATTATATTATTTCACAAGCTCAATGACGAGACTTGGATGTAATTTAAAATTGAAATACTCTTGATAAAATTCATGTGTTTATCAAAGATATAATTTTGGTTCACATATCCTCTTATCTTAGTGACGATGAAGCAAAACCTCAAGGTTATGTCCCTCTTGTCAACCCACCATTGGTAAACACTCCATGGGTTGTTTAAAAAATTATTGATTTTTCCAAATTTAATGGCATTGTCCATCCCAATACTGATCATAAAAATAATCTCAATCCTACTACCATAAGACAGTTTGGTATCATTCAACTTATAAATTAGCTTCCATACTATATTGGCCAACTAGATATAATAAAAATTTAGGTCTTTAGACTTGATCCTTAGAATTGTGTTTTAGTGCTACCTCTACAAATATCTTAGGATTCTTAATCTCCTTGTGGTGGATTTATATAGATCCCATTAAAATCAATGTAATTGTCAACATGCCTATTCCTATATCTAGTATTGATATTTTTACCTTCCTTGGGAATCATGGGACAAGTTGATGATTTATCCCATAGGTGATTTACCACATATATTTAGTAAACTCTCTCCAAAATAAAGGTGTCACTATTGAAAGGACTAATGTATTTTAAGAATATTTTTATAAAATTAAATAATCATTGCTTCACCCTCTTACTTTATGACCATATTATATTGATTATCCTCTCATCTTGTATACATCATCTAGCCCCATATCAGTTGGAGTTATTTTTGTGCAAAAATTTGAGTCAAGAAAATATTATACCATCTATTATATTAGTCATGCCTTGATAGATTATGATACCCATTACATGAAATTAGAACACAACTATTTTGTAATATACTTTGTAACCAAATAAATGGCACTATAATATTTATCAAACCACCTATGTCATTGTCCATTTATATCCCCTTCATCACTTCTTCTTTAATGATTTCTTATTTATAGATAGAATCAACAAATAGATGGCACCCTTAATGCATTTTGACTTAATAATTTTTACCCAAAAATCATTCAAATGCCAAGTGATTATCAATCAACTTATCACCACTCCCAGCCTAGATATGAGTCACCTTTAAGACACTCTTCCTAATGAATATGTCCTCTTAATCATAGTTAATGACCAATATTTCTCCCTAAATATGACTTTCATAATTTCATAGTTGATCTTGAGGCAGAAGCCCTTGAAGAGATAGAAATTATAGTCTCTAAACCTAAAGCTAAATTTATCATAGAAGAATCACCTAAATTTACTATTTATCTACATGAGGAAACTTGGACACTTCACTTTGATGGAGTTAAGTTCCTTCAAGGAGTTTTCATAATATGTGTATTAACTGACCCTTATCGAAAAAACATTCCTATAGCTTTTTTATTAGACTTGGAATTCATTAATAATATAGTTGAATATGAAGTTCCCATACTTGGGATGCAAGTGGACATAAATGTATACATCCCTTAATTATATGCCCTAGGATATTAATAGCTTATATGTTGTAAATTCAATGACATATATTAATGTATAATTGAAAATTTCATTGCATATCATCAATTTGTCTCCACTCTTACCAAAGAGTTTTCATCTTTCATGATCAAATAAATCCCATGAGAAAAAAAATATAGTTTATTCTCTTAGTTCCTTAACCTCCCTTTTCCATTCTCATCAAGCATAACATGGCTCACAATTTATTGTCCACATAAGTAAATTACCATCAACTCTAAAATCCAAGGATGATTATCTTATTTTCCACATTAATTTTGTCACTACTTGACAAATCTCATGGTAAAAATATATAATCTAATTCATTGAACATCATACTTATACTTTGAGTTTGACTCTTGTGATAAGACTAGACTCTAAAAACAATCTTTTAAATATTTAATTCAGCATAACCTCTTTTATTATCATAATGTCAAAGATACCCTATTTTTTGTGTTACTTAAGATGAAATTCCTTATCTTATTAAGCCAAAAAATGGGGTAATTTGTGGTGGTATTGTTATCAGACATGATACAACCAAAAAATGCCTAAGGATGAGAAACTTCTAGCCTAATCTCAAAAAATACACCATCACATTTTCTAAAGTGTAATCCTTGTCAATTCTAAGATGACCTAATCCACTCTCCTCTGGCTAAGATTCAATCTCTTGAATATCCTTCGTTAGTCTCTATATGGGGATTAGATCTCATTGGTAAGTTACCTAATTCACAAAATGGCCATGTATTCATCATTGCTGCCACATAGTGCTTTAACAAGTGGGTATAATGTTATTCATCTTATTAACACCACTAGCATAACTATATCTAATTTTATCCTTCATAAAATAATATGTCATTTTGGGATTATACACACCATTATATCTGATAATGGTGGGAAATTTAAATAATACATGAATTAGTTGTGTGTAAAATTCAAAATTATACACAAATTGTTTACACCTTATCACCCTCAGTGTAATGTCAATATGAGGCTAAAAATAAAATACTTAATAATATACTTAAAATAACTATTATAGATTCTCATTCATACTCAAATATCAAGCTATAACCCATTTTTTATTATACTGACATTTATACTACCACTAGGGTAACTCCCTTCTCTTTAGTTTATGGTTTCAAAGTTTTTTGACCATTATAATTCAAGTTACCCTCGTATATTTCTCTTCATGGCATCAGTATTGATGAAGTTCATGATGGTCATATTCATGCTTTAGATTTCATTTATGAGTGACATATGAATGCCTTATATCACAATATCTAGTACAAATATCGCATATATAAACAACATAATAAAAAAATCAAAGTTTGTACTTTTGATGTTGGAGTTTTAAAGTAAAAATTGGACTGCATGCATGAAAAAGAAGGAAAGTACACTCAAAATTGGTGTGATCCCTACCTATTCAAAGACATCCTTAGACCTAACACATATATATTACAAATAAATTAATGACATGTCTTTAATAAAACCACCAATGCTCATTTTTTGAAGAATTACTTTGCTTAGTTCTATATTCTTCTTTTTGTATTACTATTTCCATTCTCATATATATATATATATATATATATATATATATATATATATATATATATATATATATATATATATATATATATATATATATTATGGATATAACATTTCTCATATATTTTACTTAGACTTTCTTCTTGCAACTAACATTTTCCTCATTCACAAACCATTGTGTTTCCTCTTACACTAGCACTAGTACCTATCATTGGTCCTTTGGTCTACTATCTATTTACACAACTTGGTTTTTTAGTTTATTAGTTACATATTAACACCATATCCACATTCTAACAAACATACATCACTTATTTAGTCAACTAGTATTTCCTTAGTAATTAGTTGGTTTATTTTATCTTTCATCCTTTGGGTCCTTTTACTCACAACTCTTCGATTTTGAGTTTGTGAGTAAGACCTTAACCAGTCCCTCCTTACAAACACCCATTATTTTTTTCATATATTTATTTTACTCCCAACCTTAGATAGGTGTCTTCCCAGAATTAAAAGGCAATGATCGAGAGTAATGTTTTACCTCACTTATAATTAATCATACTCTCTTATGGTAAAACTTAAATAGTTTATCTTCATGTCATCATTTCACATTTTATTATTTCTTATTATGATTATTCATACATAAATATCATTATATCATATTTATCTATACATTTTTTATGATTGGGGGAATCTAATCATTCCATGATCATTTCCATCATTCCCTATTTTCCATTTCCCTTTGAGCTTACCAAGGTTAGTTTTAAGATTGCACTATTGTCTAAGATGAAATTATAAGATCCTTTAGGCATCATGGTATTTAGGTTATTTTATATAACCACTAAGTGTAAGATCTATTGTGATAGTCATATTTATCACCCATGATTGATTTTCCAAATCTGTATTGAGGAGGAAATTATAAAAATTCAAAAGAGTTAAAATCCATGTCATAAGAAAAGGCAATTTTGAAATGAAAATTCAATCTTAAAATTTAAATCACACCAAAAGACATGATATTTGTTTGGCACATCTATTATAATCAAATCTAAAACTCTAGATTTGGCCTTGTGATAGATCTAAGGTTTATTGACATATGATAGGCCAATAAACTAGGGTGTGAGGTCTCATTATATAATTATATATTACTACATGATAATGCCACCTATATTCTCATGTAAGTACCTAATTTTCATAGTAGCTAACAGATCTGTAAAGGGTCTTGAGGAGTAGGGAACACATTTTGGGAAGGTAGGATCCTTTTATTTTTAATGCATGATATCCTTTATGGAATGATCTATATACTTCACTAGTTATCCCAAGTTTACATTGCTAGGAAAGGTTCTCTAGGGTTATTGATGTTGAAAAACCGTAGTCTTGCCAACTTGGTTTGAGTGTGTTGTTTCCAATAAATATCATGTTTTCACCTTGGTGATGCCCTCATTTCCTTATATTTTTTTCACAAGTAGGTTTATTTCTAAATATTTTCCATTTTTTGTACTTCTTATTCTCCATCTCTTTTGACATGGTATTAATATAAAAATTTTAATAAATCAATATTTAGAATAAAATATTCATTTTTGAGTTGTTGTGAGATATTATCTTGGTTATTGCCTTATCTTTCTAGGAGTTCTCTTAGTTATATTTTGGGACCTTGAGTTTTCTATTCACCTTTTTTTGTACATCTAGTCTCATTTCTCCCATTTCATCTAATTCCATGTTTGTTTAGGTATGGTTATTTACTTATCTTATATTGATGTTGTTACTATTAACTAGTTCTATGTGTTCTTTATTCAATTTGTATTATTACTTGTCTTACTTTGGATGCATTTTTGGGTTTTTCAATCATAAGTAATTTTTAAATTTCAATTTACTAATTTTCTTTTGGTTTTATCAGTTTCCTTGATCTTTTGGTTCCAACCTAGCCTTTTCAATCCCAAATTACCAATTTTCCAAGTGATTTAATAAATTCTAATAATTTTTCACTATTAATTTGACCATTCTACATTTGATTATTTTAATTTTATCCATTTTTAGCCTTGTATTCCTATTTACATGCAACCATTTGGTGATAAAGGTAAGTCAAGGTATGTATATGGTATTTTTAGTTATTCATTTATTAGTAAATATTTTGGTATTTCATTTTATTTTATGTTGATATGTTTCTTTCCCTAAGCACCATCCCATGATTCACTATTGTGTCACATGATCAGCTTCAGGTGGGGAATATGTATACACATAATATTTTTCACTTTGTCATTTACTGATGCTTTCTCTTAAAATGACTTGTTAAGCATCAGTCTCCTTGAGTGCATGCCTTAAAGGGTGCATTAAGAAATGGGTGGGAAATGCTCATGATTATTTATGAGAGATGTTTATATTTTATAATTATTACACCATTGTTATTATTAGTTTAGCCTCATTAGAGTGTCTTACCATTTACCTCCTTCCATCCTATCTTTAATTAGTTATGCTAGTTTACCTATATTATATGGAATTAGCCTGGCCAATAATGTCTATTTAGTGCATTTTACCCTTTCTATACTATATCAAATAGCCTAATATAATTTTGACTATATTTTCTAACATATGTAATATATCATCCTACCTAATACCATTATGTATCACCTGACTTCTTTCAACTATATCATCCTAGCTAATACCATTGAGTTGGTGTATAGGGTTGATTTTGGTATTGGATTAGTATATATATGGGTCATATTCCATTACAAACATATTATATTCACTCTAATCTTACTCATAATTTTCCCCTAAGTCATACTTGGAGTATTTTATGGCCTAGAACCTTATCTTAAGGAAGTTTTTCTTATGGTCTCTTTAAAGCTCAATATGAGTCATTGGGAGATTTTAGTTGAGGATATCTTAGGTATTTATTCAGCTTTTTTAATTATTCAACGCAAAACATCTCTTTCAAATATTTTATTGACAATTTTTGGTCACCATTAAGTATAATACTTGAGTTTAGGTATACCTATTAATAGGGAGATGGGGGAGATGGAGATCACAGCGTAAGGCTTCAAATCACCCATAGGTTGTCAAATTTAATTAAATTTTGGGGTAATCAAACAAGTATGATGTTGGGATTAGACTATTTTAAAACTTAGACATTTTGAAGAAGTTTTTAATCATGTATTAGTCTTCATAGCCTCCATTTCATCCTTCTCAATGAACACAGATAACTCTCAAAACTTGAAGGAGTCGAGTAGTAAAAGACTTAGTCGATTCTTTATGTTCACCTAGAGCCATGTGTTACTTTTTTGCTTAACGAGACTTAGCCATTTCTCTTCAAAGGTCACCCAGTTCCATATACCACTCTCTTAATAGTCTTAGGCCTATTCAAAATCCCTTTTTAAGGCTTATTTATTTTTCATCAATTTTTCTTGGTAGGATAATGACATCATAAATCCTCTAAGCAAGAAAGTGATAGGGTTAGCAAGATGCTTCCATATGTCACAATCCTAGTTACTTAAAGTCCTAGTACCATCTATACATTTCAAAACCCTTTAGGCTAGTGGGTTATTAGGATGATTCCATGTGTAAAACTCTCATTGATCTACTCTCCCATATATTTTGATGCATCCTAATAGATTTCTTAGATTCTTGGGTAAACAGGTGAGTGAGATGACACCACGTGGTGAAATATCACTTCACTATATAAAGAATAATCAATGGTCAAATTAAATATGGGAGCCAATTAGTGAGCACCATTTAGACCTATTAGACTCTAGGATTCTAGGGATAAGCATATGTAACCACATAGACATGTGCCTCCTTGGGATCCAATTAGAGCATGAGACTTTCAAGCCAAATCAAAGGAGGACATGTGGAATCAAATATCTTTTGTAAAAGTTTCTAATTCTTGAAATAATTGAAAAATTTAAAAGTATAGAAGAGAAGAAAAATTAGAAACTCATGATCTCAAGCGCGTTAAAATCCAAAGGTTAATACCCCCATGGTCTTGAGGACCTGAGAGGACACTACATGGTAGTTTCCCATAAGCCTGAGGCTTAGATAGATTAAATTTATCCAAGTGTCCTAATGGCCTTGAGGCCATGAGTTTTAGAGGAGATGAATGTGGTGATGATCAAATCCAAAGACATAAATAGCCTAGAATGATCCCAATGTCAACACATGCTAGAACCCACCACTAAGTCTTTTTTTGGCATCTACATTAGCACTAGTTAAGATGAATTTGATAGCTTATTTCACCTATCAACTATCAATTCATGGGTATTTTGGTAATTTCATTGATTCACAAATTAAATTATAGAGTGGCCTGACATGTAAATCATGCATAACTTGACTCCAACTAGTAGAATGGGGAAAGGATGGTGGATTTGGGCATTGATCATTGTTGAAGTTAGTATATAGGGATCTATATCATAAAGAAGACTGGAAAGTAGTTACACAAGCATGGCCATGGTAATCTCAAGAAGATTCACACTTATTTGGCCCCCTTTAAGGCATGATGGAATTTTTAACTACCCCATTAGTGGGAAATACCATGTCAAGAGCTCAAGATATGAAACTCTACCTATTTAAGTAGGAAAATTATATTCATAAGGGATACCCTTTTTTAGCATAGAAATTTTGTATAAATTATCCCATCCTTGATCCCTCTACCTAGATTTTATGCCTTCGATGTAATGAAAAACCATTTTACCCTCTCATAACTTACATTTTTGTGGATCTTATGAATTTTTAATTCTTTCTTTATGGTGAAGTGTTCTTTCTGTTTGATTGTGTCTAGTTCTATTTCACTTTGATGCAATTGAACTCCATTTTTTAGGTCTTAGTCTATGTATATTCATGATTTATGAATTGTTAGTTATGGTGATGAAATCTTCTCCTAATTTTTTTATATATCTTTGTACCTCTCTATGAAAAATTATTTATATGAGGTTCATGATTGAGTCATATATGCCACAGTCCCTAATGTTTTCATTGTGTATGATTGAGTAAAGGATGTCATAATATTTGGGTGTATCACCCCCTTTTGCTTTTAGGTGCTTTGTTTTACACATTCTATCTCCCTTTTCCTTATAGTTTAAGTAGTTTAGTGTTATTCTTAGGTGATCCATCAAGCGAAGTTAGCCTTATATGGAGGTTCACTCTAACCATAGGTGACCCACAGCCTTGGGGTGTTCCTATTTTGTCATTTGGGTGAGGAGACGTGAGACATCTCCTCACAAGCTACAACCCAAATGTGATAATAGTTTTTAGCACACCCCATGGGACTCTACTCAATTCCATTGAGTTATAAGGTTTTAATTAAGGATTTGGTGATACTATTATACAATTTTAATATTGAAGACATCAAATAAGCACCTAGTGACTCTAAACATTTTTTTCTCTCTAGAAGATGAGTTCTTAAGTATTTCATGCTAAGATCAATAAGATCTTCTTCAAAAAGTAATTTCTAGTTTATTTAATTATCTATACCCTCTAGAAAAATGTTAACTAAAGAATCCTTGTCTCCTATAATAAGATCTAGAGAGCTTAGGTAGATTTCTTCAAGATCTCAATCTATGCCTCCTTTTAGTATATTTCCATACCAAAAAGCAAGATTCCTTCTAGTCCCTTACATGGTTATCACTAGAAATCATGGATTTATCCCTTTCAATGGAGGAATCCCACTAAACCTTTTTTAATATGAAAATATGCCCATTTCATCCCTCAAAAGTATTCCCTATTTCACTAAAGGGGATACTACCATACCTATGGAGCATATTAAATATATTGCTAATATATTTTCAGTAAATCATGTTACTAAAGAGAACATGGATATTAGGATTTTGGCTTCTTCATTAAAATTAAATTCCCTCCAATGGTATAAGATCTTGTTACCTAACTCTATCAACTCATGGGATGAGCTAAGAGAATCTCTATGCAAAAAATCAAACCACTTATCCTTAGTTTAGTAGTTGATTATTATTAAGAGAAAAACACATGAGTACACTATTAATTTCAATATCAAATTTCAAAGGAAATGGGATAGGATCCAACTATCGGTAAGGCCTGCACCTAAATATGTTTTTATTTATTATCATAGAGCCTTGAATAGTTATATCTTTGTGATGATCCAACTGATGGGTAGTAGGACATTACCATATGCTTATGAAGTAGCCATTAGGGTAGAGAATAGTCTCATATAGGCTATAAAATTTTCACCAAGACTTCCAATGCCCATATTTTTAGAAGTACAGCCCAATCTATCACCTTAAATACCTATGTTAGCATCTATATTAATGTCAACTAGTTAACCACTATGCCATGATAAATCCACTCCTATCCCATCAAATGATTTATAAGAGGTTAGAATCATTCTTCATTATTTTTGAAATGAGTTTATCACTCTCAAAAGGTATCAAACTCAAAATTATAGACTCTACAAATCACCTTATCAACTTTATCATAATAACAAGACTCCATATCAAGAACCTTATTAGAATAGTCAACTACCACATCAAGAAAATATTCAAGGCCAAATTACTCATAAAATACTTATCAAGCCTTTTATCCCAATACTTATATCACATCTAAATCCATATTCCCTATCCAAAATAACTTATTATAGGACTATGAGTGGTGTTTTCCCTGTAATATTCCCCACAACCAAACCACATGTCCTAATGGTGTCCTTGACCAAGCATTGATGGTGCAAATATTAGAACCATAATAAGAGACCCAAGATAAGGTACCACCATAAAAATAAGCTTCTCAAGAGCTATTAAATGGTGATGTCATACTTTTAAATTGGAAAAGGGATGATTATTGTGGATTGAATCAATTGCAAGATCAAAATCAAGCTTCTTATTTAGGTGTGATAATCAATTATATGTCAAAGAAAAGGGTTTTAAAAGTTGATATAGCAACTAGTAAGTGTCCCACATCCTCTTATGTAGAATTATAAGAGGTTGATGGTCCTAATTTAGCTCCAAATGTGCAAGAAATTTATAAAAAATAGACTTTAATAAATTGAGAATAGCCCAAAAGCCATGCTTAATTAGTATAAGTGTAAGAAGGTACTTTTATTGCTAAGGTACAATAAAAGGTTGTTAGTTCCATATTCAATATTATTGAGCATATAAAGAAAATAAATTTGAATATACCCATGTGGGAGTCCTTACCCATCCCAAGACAAAAAAACCTATTACAAGTAGTTGTGTTTGATCTTAACCTTTCAAAATGGTCATCAAAGGAATGACCAAAAGTAATACTCATAAATACACCTCAGTCAAAGGAAGATCAATCAAATAAATGTATGAATCCTATACCATTATATATTTATTTTACCATTATCAATCATTTATCCCATAATTTCATGATAGATTTAGGGGCTAGTAGCTCAGTGATGCCAAAGAAGATAGCAAATATGTTGGGTTTGGAATATGAGCCACTATTTAAGGGAGTAGTAAATATAGATGGAATATCCATTAAAATAATTGGTTTCATAAAGTTTTTGTACTTCACTTTGCATTTTTGTCTTAACTTTTCCATTCCCCAAGATGTTTTCATAATTGATCTCCCTCTATACTTCACTTTATGTCTTTATAGGGTCTGTACTACCAAGATTGGAGGATACCTATCATTTTATGGGTCTCATATGATCTTTAGAAATAGGTATGGCACTAAGGTTACCATTATGTCTAATCCAATTGCTATGAACCATATTGAACCTTATGTGAAAAAATTCCATAAATGTTAATTGTATAATATTTAACCAAGAGGACTATCATGTTGAACAAGAATGAAGTACACACCTTGAAGGCACACATAATTTTATACTTAATTAATGGGGGGGTTGATCATCATGATTTTTATCCTTATATACTCATTAAATAGGTTGGGTTAGGTACCTATTTCTTTCATGAAGAAGATTATTACATTTTCAAATCTTGTGAAGGCTAATAAGCATGATGATGGAGTGTGACAAATGCACTTTGATGGATCCATAATAGACATAGAGGAGGAAGAGGTGTCATGTTAATATCTACCTTGAAGAATAAATATTAATCTTCTCTAATATTTTAGTTAATCTACACCAATAATTTAGCTAAGTATGAATCTCTCATCTATGGTCTCCATTGGGCTATGAGGAGAGGAATTAAACATCTCCAAGTCTTTAGAGATAGTGAGTTGATTATCAACTAAGTAAGAGGGGAATATGTGGCAAAAATTAGTTATTTAAGTCCTATAAACATATAGTTTGGGACCCTATAGATTATTTTGATGCCTTTAATGTGTAATCAATCCCAAGAGAATTAAATAAAAAATCTAATAGAATGATTATTATTGGTGCTCAGTTTGAAATTCTAGATGAAATCAAAAGTGAAAAAGTATAACAACATATCAAGGTGATTTTGAGACATGTTGTACTTGAAAATAACACTAGTTGGTAGGTGTTTGATAGTGATCAGTAGATTGTCATTTTCTTGCAATAAGAAGTTAAATTTTCTACAAGAAATTAGGATGAATTACAATAGAAAAATGGTGACTAATTCATTTATTTGAAGTCAAATAGACTTCTAAAGGGGCTTATCACACTTGAAAACTTTTTTGATGTTAATGATCAGGTCAGGAGAAAGAAAGTGAACATGAATATTAAACAAGATAACTATGAATGAGTTTCCATCTCAAAGATGATCTTATCCATTTGGTAAGGTATGTAATGAAGAGGAAAAGAATGCATTTGTTAAACTCTACCAAGAATTCAAGGACATATTTGCATAGGAGTATAGTGATCTCAAAGGGTTTGACCCTAGTTTGGTATAACACACTATAGAGTTAAATTTTGATGCCAAGCTAGTTAGGTAAAATCAATGTCCCATAAACCCCAAGATAGATCCTCTAGTTAGGAAAGAGTTGATAAAGTTGATAGAGGTTATGATCATCTTTCCAATTAAGAATTCATCTTGGGTTGTAAACTTGGTCCCTATTAGATAGAATAATGGAGAGATAATGTTGTTTGTTGATTTTAGGGACCTAGACCAAGCCTCATTAAAGTATCAATATCCATTTCCCTCCATGGAGTAGATCTTGAAAATGGTGGTAGGTACAAAACACTTCTCCCTCTTGGATAGATATTCTAGATATAATCAGATTTTGGTGAAGGATGAGAATCAGTTCAAGATATCCTTCACCACCAAATGGGGAAATTATGCCTATAGGAAAATGCCCTTTAGTTTATCCAATATAGGGGAAATTTTTTAAAGAGCCATGGAATTTTCATTTTAGGGAATAATCAATGATATTTTACTTGTCTATCTTGATGATATTATAGTATTTTACAAGCACGTTAACAATCATATATCTCATTTAAGGGAATTATCTGATAGGTGTACGTAGTTTAGGGTCTTTCTCAACCCTAAGAAGTGTATATTTTTAGTCCATGAAGGCAAAATTTTAGTCCATACTATCTATAAGGGGGGCTTGAAATATATATTGAAAGGGTAAGTGTCATTCTATAATTACCCTTGCCTAGTCACAATAAGGGGCTTCAAAACTTTTAAGGAAAGATCAATTTTGTTGGGAGGTTTGTTCTCTATTTTTCTAATCTTGTAAATCCTCTAACTATTATGTTAAATAAAAATTAAATGTTACACTAGTCCAAGGAAGGGAAAGATAGCTTCAAATAAATTAAACAAGCCATAGAATAAGATCATACCCTTATAAATCTAATTTTTCCCAAGGACTTTACTCTCTATGTTTTTGGAGGTATGGACTCTATCTCAAATATGTTAGTACAAAAAAATTAAGAAGACATAGAATAACCAATAATTTATTTATCCAAGACTTAGAAGGTTATGAGGTAAAGGATTCCTTTATACAAAAGTAAGTATTGGTTATTATAAGGAGTCTTAATAAATTTGTACATTTGATTTCTAACAATAAGATTCATTTACTTGTCTCTCACCCAAGTTCAAAGAGTTACTCTTAAGCATAGATTTGAATGTGAAAGGGGTAGGGTGGATTACAAAGGTGATGGAGTATGATGGATACATCAAGGTCACAAAGATGGTAAGAGGTAGAGATTTGTGTGAATAATTAGTATCATATTTTCAAAATTATAAGGATGGTGTTATAATACTCTAAGAGGGCCAACACTTAGTTGCACCTCCATTGCCTACTAGTTGGACCCAAGATATGGTCAACTTCCTTAAAACTAGTGAATGCCCTCAAGGATTGAACAAGGCAAAAATAAGGTATTTTAGATTATAGTTAGATAATTATGTTCTTATAGATGGTTTCATAATTAGGAAAGATGTAAATGGTGTTATATTGAGATGTGTTGAAATAAACTAGATTGATAGGATTCTAGAGGAATTTGTTGATGGATCATCCATTAGACACTTTGTTAGAAGGACTATAGCCATGAAGATAATGAAGGTGGGATATTATTGGCCTATTATTTTTAGAGATGCATATGCATGGGTTAAGAATTGCAGAAAAATGTGCCTTATTCACTAGTAAATTGAGATTAGCAGCTCTTCCCCTCCATGCTATCTAGGTAGATCAACCCTTCACATAGTGTCGTATAGATTTCATAAGAATGATTAACATGCCTTCCACTATTGGACACAAATGGGACTTGACAACCATTGACTACTTAAATAGGTGGATAGAAGTAGTGTCTTTGAAAGAAGCAAATGAAACTAGTGTGTTAGATTTTTATGAAGGCATAGTCACTAGGTTTGGGGTGCCTTCTACTATCATATCTAATAATGTAATGGCCTTTATTGGCACCAAAATAACTAATTATGTAGTTATACATGACATTCATTTGATTACATCTTCTAACTACTATCCTTAGTGAAATGGCTTGGTAGAGTCTATGAACAAAAATTTGATCAAAATTATCAAGAAGACTATGAAGAAAAATTAGATAACCAAACATACGAAGCTAAAGATAGCCTTATGGATAATATAATCACCCCTAAAAGGATTGTTATCAATTTCCCTTACATGTTTTTTTAAGGTAGAGAGGCAAGGCTACCTATATATCATGAATTTCTAGCTCTAGAACTTGTCAATCAGCTAGAAATGATGGAAGAGGATGCCATGGTAGTTAGATTTATATATTTAATTGAGTTAAAAGAAATAAATGACAAATATATTCATACAATGGAGCTTCATCAAGCCCAATTAAAGAGATATTTTGACAAAGATCAGCCCATTGATTTTTCCTTGAGGGAGACTTGGTGTTAAAATGGGATGAAGATAGAGCCAAACTTGGGAGGCACACCAAATTTGATGCTATTTGGAGTGTCCTTTACATCGTAACTAGTCACAATCCATCCAATGCCTTCTAATTATCTAATCTATATGGGGAAGAACTTCCAAACCCAGTCAATGTGATTCATTTGAAATGCTATTCTTGAATATTTTAAAAAATTTGTATATATTAGTTGAGCTACTTTTATTTCTTCCAAGTTTTGTTGTGTATTAGTTTAGTTATTTTCATTTCCAATAAGTACTTTGGCACTTTCATTTTTTATATTATTTGATTTCTTTTCCATTTAGAGGTGAATCTCTTTATTTTATTTAACATTAGGATGAGTAGGTTGTAGCGAGGTTGTGTTCTAAAAATTGATGGTTTCAAAGGCTTTTATGACTTGATATCCAAAAGATTGCTTCAAAGGCTTATAGTTTCCCACTTAGCTGTCAAGTAGCCTATAGATGTCACCATAATGTTGACCATTTTTGGCCACCATGAAGTATAACACTTGAGTTTAATATTTCAAGGTTTTAGATCACCTAAAAGTTCTCAAAGTTTAGTCAATTTGAGGGAAATCAAATCAGTATGACGTCAGGATAAGATGAGTTACAAAACTTAAACATTTTGAAGAAGTTATTGAGTATGAAAGAGTCTTCCTAGCCTCCCTTTTATCCTTCTCATTGAACATAAATAACTCCTTAATCCCATAGGATTTGAGTATAATAAGACTTAGTTGATCCTTTGTGTTCACCTAGAGCCACATGTCACTTTCTTGCTCAATGAGACTTAGCCATTTCTATTTGAATGTCACCTGATGCCATGTGTCACTCTTGTTCAAAATTATTTTTGAATATTTAGTGTATTTTTTTAAAATTTTCCTAATGGGTTAATGACATTAGTAATCCTCTAAGTTATCAGGTGAGTGGGTTAGTAGGATACTTCCATGTGTCACAATCTTGATGACCTAGAGTCTCCATACCATTCATACAATTCAAAACCATTTTGAGTAATGAGTTAGCTGGATTATTCTATGTGGCATGATCCCACTACTATTTTCTCTTAGATATTTTTATTTGGCCCAATAGATTTTTCAAAACCTCAGGTAAGTGAGTAAGTGAAATGACACCACATGGAAAAATCTCTCTTCACCATATAAAAAACAATCAATTTTGCACTTAAATCTTAGAGCCAATCAAAGAGTGCCATTTGGACCTATCAAACTCTAGGCCCCCAAGGCTAACCATATTCAATCATGAGGACATATGTAATCTTGAGATCTAATCAAAGCGTGGGAATTTCAATCCCTATCAAAGGAGGTCACATTAAAGAAAATATCTTTTGAAAAAGTTTTTAAGTCTTGAAAGACTTTAAAAATGCAAAATCATAGAAGTGTGGAGACATTAGACACCATCAAAGTTTAATCCCCATGTGGTCCTAAGGCCCTGAGAGGACACTACTTTGTATCTTCCCATAACCCTAAGGCTCAGATAAATTAAACATGATGCATTGGCCTAATGTCCTTGAGGCCCTAAGGATATCAATTCATGAGGAGATGACATGTGATGATGATCAAGAAAAAAGACCTAAAGAGCCCAAAATGAGCCTAATGTCAACATGTGGCTAAAACTACCACTAAGGAGTTTATTGGCATCTACATTGACACTAGCAAAGATGAATTTGATATCATATTATTCCTATCAAATGTTGATTCATGGGAAGACTAGTAACTACATTGATTCACAAATTCAATCGTGGAGTGGATCAATATGGAAATCATGCAAAACTCAATTCCAACTAGCAGAATGGGGGGAAGAATGTGGAATTGGGCCTTGATAATAATTAAAATGAGTGCATAGGGATCTAAATCATAAAGAGGACTAGCAATTAGTTATATAGGCTTGGCCATGGTAATCCCAAGTATATTCCCACTTCCTCAACCCCTTTCTAGGCACGATAGAATTTGTAACTACCTTGTTAGTGGGAAAGACCAAGTCATGAGCTCAAGCTCTAGAACTCTACCTTTTTAATCAAGCAAATTATAATAATAAAGGAAAACCTTTTTTAGCACATAAATTTTATATAAATTTCCCCATCTTTGATCCCTCTACCTAGATTTTATGCCTTTAAATCAATTAATAACTATTTTACCCTCTCATAATTTACATTATGTTTGTATATTATGAATTGTTAATGATATATTTATGGTGAAGTGTTATTTACCTTTGATTGTGTCTAATTCCATTTCACCTCTATGCAAGTGAACTCTCTTTTTTAGGTCATAGTCTATGTACCTTCATGATTTATGCATTGTTACTTGTGGTGATGAATTCTTCTCCTTCTAATGTTATCATATATATATATATATATATATATATATATATATATATATATATATATATATATATATATATATATATATATATATGCACCTTTTTATGAAACACTAATGCTAGGAGGTTCATGATTGAGTTGTGTATACCATAGTCCCTAAGGTTTTCATTGTGTATGCTTAAGTGAGTAGAGGGTGTCATAATATTCTTGTGTATCACCCCCTTATCTTTCATTTGCTTTGTTTTATGCATTATTTCTCCCTTTTCCTTGTAGTTTTAGTAGTTTAGGGTATTTGTAAGTCATCCATCAGGGGAAGTCATCCCTCTCCATAGGTTCACTCTAACCATAGATGACCCACACCCTTTGGGTGTTCCAATTGTATTGATTGGGTGAGGATACGTGAGATATCTCCTAATAAGGTGCAAAAAAAATGAGATAACAACTCCACTTGAGTCAAGAAGAGATTGATGATCGATGGGTCCACCTAAAATTAATTATGTATAACCTTATAATTTTAATTTTATTTACTTATTATATAATATTTACTTGTTTCTTAGTATATTAATGTGTGTGTATCCTTATTTAGGTTATATCTATAATGAATAAATTGGTTTTGTTATTTGATTGCTTAAACTTTCCATATTCTATTTTAGGTTGCCTAAACCCCCATTTGCTTGATCATGGCACCTTTAAATTTATGATCATTCTAACCCTTCTCATTTAGATTAGTTTACTTTGATTACATACTATAATTTAATTTACTTTCACACTTATTTTCATAGAGGTCTAGTGAGAGATATATATTTTTATTATAGGCTTAAGCTTTGGAACTCTTTTCTCTTGACATGTTCAACATAGGCAACCCTTTACTAGATATGTAGAATTCATTTATCATTACCTAGATAAGATAAGTATTGTAGGATATATTTGATTGACCTTATTTTATTTTGAGTCTATTGAGATAAGATAGTTTTAGGTTAATCCTAGCCAATTAATATAAGTTATATTCTCACGTGGTAAAACTATAACATTTTATCTACATGTTCTTATTCACATTTTACCTTCTCTAATGATGAAGTTTCAACCTATCTAGAACTATACCATAGTATTTTATACATTTTTTTATGATTAGGGGAACTCAATCATTTTATTCTCATTTCCATGATTTTCCTATTTTCAACTTCATTTTTGGCTCACCATGGATAGTTTCAAGATTACAATCTTATCTAAGGTGAAATTATAGGAGTATATAAGCATCTTGGTCTCTAAGTTCCCATATTTATCAAATAATTATAAGCTCTCTTGTGTTAATAATCATTATCACCCATGATTTTTTTTTTAAAATATGTATGGAGGATTAAAATATATAAAAACCAAAAGAGTCAAAATAACATCTATTAAGAAAAATGAAACATATTAAAAGTTAGATCGTACCAAAAGATGTGATCTAAATATTTCCCACAAAACTTATCATATTTGAATATAAAACACCAAAATTGGCCTTATGATAGATCTAAGGTATATTGGGTTGTTGTAAGCTAGTATACAAGGGTAGGAGGTCTCTCATATACATTAAATTTTAGCATTACCTACTTTCTCACACAAGTACCCAATCTTCATAGTAGACCAATGGTTTTGTAAGGGGATCCTAAGGAGAAAGAAACATGATGTGGGAAGTTAGGATCATTTTAATTTTCACACATACTAATCATCATGGATTATATTTATACTTCATTAGTTATCCCAAGCTTATGTTTACTAGGTAGAATTCTCTACACCATTGATATTGAAAAATCTTAGTCTTTCCAAATTGATTAGAGTGTCATATTTTTGATAAATACCATGATTTCACCTTGCTAATTCCCTCTTTTCCCTCCCTTAATTTTCCCCCTTGATAGGTAGTTTTTTTCCTAAGTTTTTCCCATCTTATGTGTTTCCTATTATTCATAACTTTTTGACATGCTAGTATTATGACAACATTAGTGTTTTACATTTTTTGATAAAAGTTACATCTTTACCTTGTTGATATATTTTATCTTGGTCATTACCTTGTATTTATTATATATATATATATATATATATATATATATATATATATATATATATATATATATATATATATATATATATATATATTTAACCATCTTTTATTCACTTTGTTGGGTCACTTTTTCTTGTCTCGCCCTTTCATGTTTTAATGTTTCACCATTTTACAGGCTATCTAGTTCCATCTCTACTTTATGTTTTTTCTCTCCTTTGGTTTTTTTACTAATTTAACCTTATCATTTTGAATTTTTTATTTTTATTTATTATTATCTACTTCTTTGGATATTTGGTTCTAATTTAGCCTTATCAATATCTGCTTGCTAATTTTTATACGTTTTATAATCTTTAGCTAAGAATTTTCCATTTACATTTATTGACTATCTTATGTAAACATGCAATTATTTTATTTTATTTTTAGTCTTGTATCTTTAATGTTTCCAAATGTAGTTACTACTCCCACAATTATATATACTATGGTATTTATCATGAATCATTTATGTATAAAGGTAAGTCAAGATATGTATATGTTAAGTTTAGTTTTTCATTTTATCAAAAGTTATTTCAACATTTATTTTTAGTATTGTCATGTATCTTTTCCAAAGCCCCATCTTGTGTTGGACCATTGTGAAACATGATAATATTTAGATGAGTAATATGTATACACCTAATATTTTTAATATTTATTACTTTATTACTGATTTCTCTTGTGATACATGTTGGCACATCAATATACATGAGTGCACATCAGGGAAGGGGTGGCTTGGCTTGTGGTGATTTTAAAGATATTTTTTCATATTATTATATCTTAAATTAATTAATATATATGTTACCTCATCTTAGTTTCTTTCCATCTTACTTATTCATCTCATAATGTCTGGTTTATCTAGCCACCCTATATTCCTACTATATCATCCTAGCCAATAAAGTTTGTTTCCTACTTTTCATCCATCTACTATATCATATGATAAGATTTTGAATATGTCTCTATTTTCCCAAATAAATATACCCAAATTATATATTTTTTACTCATCCAACATCCCATTCAACTATATCGACCCTGCCAATATTATCAATTTAGAGTTTTGAGTGATTTTGGGTTTAGAGACTTATATATAGGGTTCATTATTATAATTACCAAATACACACAACACATTTATATTATTATTATGTTTTAATTTATGCTCTTAAATATTAAAATGAGGAGTTATAAGTTAAATTATTATTCTTGGAGGTTAAGTCTTACTCAAGGTATTTGAATCTCATTATGAGTTGAACCAAGGAAGCACCCCATAGTATTTTGAGTTCCTAACTAAATGAATCTAATCCTTATTATTTACATTTGAGGTCTTTATCCTAAAAAATCTCTAAAAATTTTCCCTTATATACAATGTGGATATTGATGCACTGATGAGTCAAACCAACGATAAGTAACTATATCCCTATTATCTTTCCTTTATTTAATTATTAGATAGATTTACTTTGATTATTATTATAGTTGATGTATGTTGTTATCCTTTTTAAAATTTATCCTTATAATTAATAAGATAGCATAGTTATAGGGTTATTAATTTTTCCATTACCAATTTAGGTTATATAAACCACATATGGTTTACCATTAAACCATTTATCTTTGATTGGTTTAGTGTTATTTTTATCTTAGATCTAGGTAACCCTTGTTAGTCAATTCTTTGCATGCACTTTCTTTATTATATCATTGATACCCATTTATTATCATTAATATATCTTTGATTTATCTTGGGATCTATTTATAACCATACCATATCTTATGCATAGGATTTATAAGCCTATACCCTTGACATTAAATGTGTATTACCTTATATTAGATCTGCATCCACCGTGAACATTATTTTTGTACCATCTAAGTATACATAGGCTATATGTTGTGATATTTTGTTTGTATCCTAATATATATATAGATATTATTTATATATTATTCATCTTATCCTACACATACAAGGTCTAAAAGTGACAACAACTATCTAGTTAACTTAGTTGTCACCTTTATGCCCAGTTACTCTATGAAACTAATTTTGAGGAAAAATTAAGAATATCACTTTAATCTTATGATTTATTGTGAATTTATAATTAATTTAAGGAATGAGTAAACTTTAATATACTAGTAGGGACATGTGATACTTTTTTTTAAAAAGTATTGATGTTATTTGTCATGATAGGTTATATATAAGTAGATTTAATTTCCTGTTTAGGAAGCCTTATGAATGTTTCACTTGTTTGTGTGAAATAATTTATTAAACATATATTATGGATGAATAAGTATGTTAATTTAATTGTTTTTAAATGAAAATTTTAATGTGATATTGTGAATGTCACCTTGATTATATTTGGATAAATGTGTTATATGAGATGGATTTCCTTATATGTGTATGGGAAACCTTATTATTTCTTTCTATGAATGTTGTGTGTTCATGTGAGATTATGCTATTTTGTATTTATTATAATTTAAATGTTGGATTAATTATAATTGATGTCAAATTATCTACCAAGAAACAAAAAAATCATATGTCAAAGTCTTGAGAAATTTCTAATGAAGATTGAAAGGCCAAAGGTCACTAATCATTGTCAAAGGGAAGACTTTATCTAAACTAAGGTAGTGCCCCAATAATTTGAAATGAAAGACTTTATAATTAGCCAACATTACCTTAAAAAAAGGCTGAAATGAAATGGAGTTAAATTAATTTGTATTAATGATGGCTGACCACCTTTGTTAGTGCCCAAGTTTTGGTAATAATAATCATCTCCCAAGTCTAATGAATTATAATCTACATTTTTGTAGAAGTGGTTTACTAGAACCTCCTAGACAAAAAAAGAAGGTGGATGCCCTTGGAAATAAAAAGTAATAACCTATAAAATTTTATAATAGGAAGCAAGAGAAAGATAAAAAAGATAAGGAGAAATCTATTCTTTTAAAAACTACATTTCATTCACAAGATGTATTACTAAGTTCACAAGAAGTATGAATTTAGGGGGAGCTAATAATTTTATTATCTTTCAGCTCCATGGAGAAGATAACTCAAAGGATGAAGTCTCACAAAATATTAGATAAAGAGAATTATATGGTAGTAGTAGACTACATATTATAAAGTTACCATATAGTGGAGTAAAGGAGAAAGGACCGTTAGAAGAGATTCATATGGGTTTCCATGATGTTTTTTTTTGTTGATTCATGTGTAGATAAAAAATGAGAAAAGAGAATATGAATGTTGAATAGTATGTCTTGGATGTTTCCCATGATCTAATTTTGGATGGAATTATAATCAACATCCCTTTTCCATTAATTTCAAAGGGGGAGAGTTTCATAAAGGAGGATAATTATAGAAATGTGGAGAAGTATGTTCTTGCTATATTCAGAGATTGTCTCTTTGATTGCAAGGTTGTCATCAATGACAAAGGGGGAGATTGTTGGATTAATTGTCATTGATATCAAAGTAGCTTCCAAGAAATAATAAAATCATATGTAGAAGTCTTGAGAAATCATTAATGAGGATTGAAAGGCGAAAGTCCACTAATCACTATCAAATGGAATAATTTATCTAAACTAAGGCAGTGCCCAAATAATTTGAAATGAAATACTTTATAATGGGATGACTTTACCTTTAAAAAGGAAATGAAAAAATGGATTTAAATTCATTTGTATTAAATATGGCTGAACACCTTTTTTAGTGCCCAAGTATTGGCAATAAGAATCACTTCCCAAGCCCAATGAATGATAATTTAAAATAAAGGGATGTCACCTTGGAGAGGTCATATCCCTTGGGAGAAATCACACCATTTCCAAGAGTCATGAAGAGGTATAAAATAGAGATGAATTGGAGTTATAAAGTAAGTATAAAAAATGTAATATCAATCATATATATATATATATATATATATATATATATATATATATATATATATATATATATATATATATATATATATATATATATATATATATACATACATATATACATACATATATATATACATATATACATATATATACATATATACATATATATATATATACATATACATATATATATACATATATATATATATACATATATATATATATACATATATATATACATACATATATATATATATATATATATATATATTTGTGAAGGAGAATATATGAATATTTATAAAGGAGATTATATGCAGGAAAGTATATTTATTTAAATATCATTCATGGAGGGAATAATAATAAGTAAATTAAGGAGTGAATAAGAATAATATTTTTATGAAGGAGATTTAATTGACCATTATTCTTTGAAGAAACAACATTCAAAAGGTGGAAGTTTTTTTATTTGGAGGTCGATGCCTCCTATAAGAAGAGATTGGTGTCTCTTGATAAGTTGGTGATTAGTGGTGGGGATTGGTTTCTCCATTAGTTTGGTTCCTAAAAATATTTGTATAGCATGGATTGGTGTCTCTATTGTGTTGGTTCTTACAAATTTCATAAAATAATTTTATATTGTGGTTTTATTCCCAAAAAGGATTTCCACATAATTCTTGTTTCTTAATTATGCTATCTTTTGTGAATGGTTTTATTATGGTTATTAACTTTTATTAGGTAAAATATTAAATTATAATGATTCACCCCACTTCTTATTATAAGTGTGTGCTTAACATTAACATCACATGATCTCTTACAACTTAGAACACTTGACATTTTTTTTATAATTAATGAGTAAGGGTAGGCATAGTTTTGTTATTTTTTGTACAACATGCCATCATTTATTTATGAAATAATGGAACCTCTTTTTTCTCTTGAGTTTGGTCTTTTATTTTAATGGGTTGGAGTCATTATCTTATTTGACCTATTATTCTTAATTTAAAAAAATTAAGCATGGGATATACTGAGAGGGGGGGTAAATCAGTATATCATATATCTTATAAACTTTTACTTAATCAATTTTCACTTAACCATACATTCAAGATATGTAATAAAACTAAAATAATATGGACCACACACAAGAGAGAGAGAGAGAGAGAGAGAGAGAGAGAGAGAGAGAGAGAGAGAGAGAGAGAGAGAGAGAGAGAGAGACCAAATTTTTATGTGGAAAACCAAAGTGGGAAAAAAACCATGGAGAAAAATCTCAAGTATACGAAAAGAGCACCAACTTAAATTACAAATTTCACAAGCACCAACTTGCAAGAGCAGCAACCCCTTTTCCAAGCACCAACACAACAACTATTTGTGAGCACCAACCCATAAGAGCACCAACCCCTCTTGTGTATAAAACACAACTATCTCTCAATGTTGATTTCTCAACAAATGATAGAACTCTACAATATCTCTTTCTATTATCTCCTCTTTTCTTATATAAAACAATTACAAACCATGCAATCTCTTGAATATTACAAATGGATTCTCAAGCATTTATTTATAGTTTTCCAAATGACCTTTGGCATTCACCCTTTGTGACTCTTCACTCCTCATGGAAAATGGTACCAAACTTTCATGACCCTTCAAACCCTTGTATTTGAAAAGTCATATGGTGACCTTTAATAAGCAAATGCATCCTTTCCTCTTTTGTCTTTATCTTGGTGACCTTTAAAATTCCTTAAGCTCACTCTTCATGGAAAAATGCACCATACCCTCTTTTGTCTTCACTTGGTGACTCTTAGAATTCCTCAAGATGACTCTTCATGGGAAAGTGTGTCCCATTCCTCTTTTGTCTTTACCCTGTGACTCTTTGACTTCTCCATGGGCCCTCTTTTGACTTTTATACAAAAAAAAAATATTTTTTACTATTAAATAAATATCAACACATTTTAACCAAAATATGAACATTAAAAACACCTTTAAATAGTAAATGTTATGGGTCCTTTATCACCATTGAAACACCTTTGACATCAATGACAATATTTCCAACAATCTCCCCCTTTGTCAATGATGATAACCTCAAAATAAAACTACCACATCCTAAAACCTATACTATACATGCCAAGCTACACATACTACCATCTGAAAAATGTATAGTAACTCCCCTTTACTATAGAATCCTATACCTATTGTTTCACCTATTCCCTGTACCTATTTCTATACCTATTTTTGCACATATTCCCTGTACCTATTCTTATGCATATTTCCTATGCCTATTTTTTTCTTCTCCCCCTTTGACATCAATGTAAAATGGCCTATTTTGGATCTAACACTTACCTCCCCCTCAAATAATGTTGATCCTCAATGGTAGGAAGTAAAAAATATTACTCCCAACTTCTCCTCCAGATACTTGAATGTGTCTTTTAGTAGTGCCTTTATGAAAATATCTACAATCTATTCTGTAGTACTGATATATTCCATCTTAACCTGGTAATCTAAAACTTACTCTCTCAAGAAGTGATATCTGATAGGAATATGTTTTGTTCTTGAATGAATCACTAAATTCTTAGAAATAAAAATAGAACTTGTGTTGTCACAAAAAATAGAAATAGGTTCATCATATTTTACCTTGATATATTCTAAAGTTTGCTTCACCCAAAGCACTTGAGTAAAACATAATACCACTACAATATAGTTTTCTTCAGCTATAGAAAGTGATACTAAATTTTAATTTTTTCTTAGCCATGATACTAAGCTATCACCAAGGAAGAAAGCTCCTCCACTTGTACTCTTTCTATCATCCAATTAACCTGCCCAATCTAAATATGTATAAGCAACCAAAGTGAAATCTCTAATTTTGGGATATAATAATCCATAATCCAATGTCCCCTTGACATATCTAAATATTATCTTCACCAATTGAATATGACTCTCCTTTGAGGTTGCCTAATATGTCACAACCATGCCTACTACATGCATGATGTCTGGCCTCGATGTTGTCAAATATAAAAGACTACCAGTCATGGATCTATACAAAGGTTGATCTTCTATAGGTGAATCTTCATCCTTACTCACCTTATTCCCTATACTCATTGGTGTGCCAACTGGTGCACAATCCTCAAAACCAAATTTTTCAACATTTCCTTGGCATACTTACTTTGAGATATGAAAATTCCTTTATCTGACTAAAATATTTGAAACCCTAATAAAAATGACAATTATCCAAGAATAGACATCTCAAATTATTTTGTCATCTTTTCAATGTTTCCTCCAAAAATTATGTTATCAACATATACCACAGCAATTAATTGATGCTTGCCTTCTATTTTGATGTAGAGATTAATATCAGCAAAACCTCTCTTGAAACCTTGATCTTGTAAGTACTTATCAAGTCTTGCATACCAAGCTCTGGGAGCTTGTTTCAATCTATACAATGATTTCTTCAATCTACATACATGGCTACTATCATTTGAGAGAATAAATATCTCAGGCTACTCAATATAGACCTTTTTTTCTAGATTCCTATTCAAGAAGGTAGACTTGACATCCATTTGAAACACTTTGAAATTTTTAAACAATTCATATGCAAGAAACATTTTAATAACCTCTATCCTTGCCACTGGTGTAAAAGTTTCTTCAACATCTATTCCCTTAATCTAAGCATATCCTTTACATAATAGCCTTGCTTTATTCTTGAAAACTTCACCTTTTTCATTTAACTAATTTTTGTATACCCATTTTTTTCCTATCACATTGTGATCTTTTGGTCTAGGTATTAATTCCCAAGTATCATTCTTTTCTATCTAATTTAATTTCCATCCATTGCATTAACCCAATGTTCATCATGTCTAGCTTCTAAAAAAGTTTTAGGCTGAATTTTGGATAACAAAGAGAAATTAACTTGCTCAAATTCACTTACCATCATTCTTTTGGTGTGAACTCTTTCATTTATGTTCTTGATGATTTTACTTTCATTTTGATTTCTCTAGACATATTTAGATGGGGTTTTGGTGTCCTTTTTCTCCTTCATCTCATCTTCATCTGATTCTTGAAAATCTTCTTCTTTAATGATTTTTGGAGTGTCTATTGGATCATTGTCTCTTTATGCTACATCATCTATTCTGACAATTTCACTTTCAAAAATATTCTTGGTTCTTTTGTTATAATATTTATAATCTTTACTTTTATAATAATATCCAATAAATATACCTTCATCTACTCTAGATCCAAACTTACCAAGTTTTTCATTGATTCTCTTTATGAAGCATTTGCTACCAAAAATTCTAAAATAATCAACTGTAGCTATTTTATTATTCCATAGCTCATAGAGAGTCTTGTCACTATTTTCTCTCAATAATGCTCTATTCTAGATATGCACTATTGTACCTACTACCTCTCTCTAATATTTATCTAGTATCTTAGATTTATTTAGCATTGTCCTTACCATTTCTTGAATTATTTTGTTTCTCTACTCAAATACTCCATTTTTATATAGAGTTATAGATGTCGAATAATATCTCTTTATCCCATGGTCTTCACAATACTCAATAAACTGATTTGACATGTATTTTCCTCCTCAATCTGATCTTAGGCACTTAATTTTTAAGCTAGTGTCATTCTCAACTAAAGATTTGAATGCTTTGAAATGTCTAAAATCTTATGATTTTTTATTCAAAAACATCACCTAAGTTATACATGTAAAATCATCAATAAGCAATATTAAATATTTATCACCTTGATTACTTTGAATTCTCATAAGTCCACATAGATTAGTGTGAATAAGCTCTAACATCTTAGTAGAAAAGTATTATTTTGTCTTGAACCATCTTTTGGCTTGCTTCCCATGTTGACAAGGTTCATAAAGCATGTTATAGGGCTTTATAATATTTAAAAGATCTCTAACTACTTGTTTTTTGATGATGTTGACAATATTGTAAAAATTTATGTATCCCATTCTTATGTGCCATAGCCAACTTTCCTCAACTTGACTCAAAAAACATTTTTGACCTTTGATATCTAATAACATATACAAATTGTTTTTTGTCCTCTGAGCATCTATAATTAACACATCTAAATATTTTCTCCTAATTTCACAAGCTTCTACATAAAACTTTAGTGTGTGTCCCTAATAACACATTTGACTTACACTCAAAAGATTATGATTAAGACCTTTTACATACAGAACATTTTCAATCTTAGTTATACCATTATCCAAAATTAGTGTACCTTTTCTATCAATTTTGGTAGTAGTATTGTCTCCAATTTTCATTGTGCCACCATTGATCTTCTTTAGGGTTATGAACTTGCTCTTATATCCTATCATGTACCTTGAAAATATATTGTTAATGAACCATGGATTTCATTCATTTCTTATATGTAAAGTTGTCTGGACCAGCATAGATGTTTCAAGTTGATTCTTCTACCATGAACCTATCTAAACTTTCTTCTTGATGAATGGAGCCTTGAAACTCTAGTCCTTATTAACTAACTCAAATACACTTCTATATTATCATGCCAAGTGTCTAAAGTTATTTCAATTGTAACATATTATGGATTCTTCATTAAAGCTTGATAGAGGGAAAAAAGAGTTGTGGCTTCTGCTTGACTCTACATGAGTTTCCTTCTTATTTCTAAAATTGTTAGCCCTTTTCTAACAGTCTATTTTCTTATGACCATATTCATTATAATAAAAATAGTAACCATAAAAATAAAACCTATTTGTGTATCTCTGACTTGATTAATTTTTGTAGCTCTGCTCCTTCTAGCCTTATTTTTTTTAGATGTCCTTTGTATTCTTAACTTCTTCCCTTTTTATTTCCTCTTGTGTAAGAGCTTCAGCATAGCTCTTTCCTTTTTCTATGTTAAATTGATCTGTGAAAGTAGTGTCCTCCCCTTTATTTTTTTCAAATCTAATACCTATCTTATCTGACATTGATCTTTGACTTTCTAATATATTATTCAACATATTAGTGTTATTCTCAAATTTTGAATGCCTATTTTATTTATTTTCTCAAGATATGTTTTTAAAGAGGTAATTTAAACAACATGCCTTTCACATTATTCACTTACTTTTTGTAACTAAGTTATTAGATCTTCTTCAGTCTTTTTTGCTTCTTCAATGTGTGTTTGTAGATCTTCAATTATTTCTTTTGATTATTTTTCATTTTTTTCAATCTAGAGTTTCAATCTTTGATTCTTCTTTTCAAGAGATTTTAATTCTTATAAGGCACAAATGAGCTCTCCTTATAGAGTCACTTCAGATTCATCCTATTCTTCTTATTGATCATCTGTACTTTTGTTTAGGGAGGCATCTTCATGTATGACCATGAATAGAATCTCTTCTTCTGAATCACTAACTCCACTATCTTTAGCTGAGCTAGGATCTTTAGAATATAAACACTTCTTCTCAAATCATTTGTTGACTTTTCCTTTAAAATTCTTAATGTATGTATACTTTCCTTCTTCATTATCACCATTACCCTTATTTGGGCACTTACCTAAAAAAATGTCCAATCTTTCCACAATTAAAACATTAGAAAGGCATTTTTCCTTGATATTTACCTGTGCCCTTTTTTGACTTACAAATGAAAAGAGCTTCATTGTCATATTCATCATTGCTAGAGTTATCACTTGATTCTTGAATCTTACTTTACCTTTCTTTGATGTCTTGAAAGCAGCTTCCCTTTTTTAGGGTTTCTCTTGTTTGGTCCACATCTCATATGTTGTGAGAATACCATGTAGTTCATCCATATTTAGCTTGGCTAGATCCTTCATCTCATCGATCATATCTTATTGGTAGAGATATCAAAACCTTTTGCACCACCACTAATTCTTATAAATTTTCTCCAAGGCCTTAAATATGATTAACTATTTGATCAACTGACAAAAGATAACTCACTATATTTTTTTCCTCTTCCATTTTCAAACTCTCAAACTGTCTTCTATAAGTCTAGAGCTTCACTTGTTGAACCTTTCCATCACCTTTGTAAATATTTTCAAACTTTACTCAAGTCTCATGAGAAGATTTACATTGTATAACTTTAACAAATTTTGATTCACATAAACTACATAAAATATCATTTAAAGCTTTAGCATTATTTTCACTTGCCTTATTTTCTATCAAAGTAATCACAAGTGTATGTGGCTCTTCATATTCCTCCACAACTACTTGCTAAATGTCAAATTTAAGAGACATCAAATAATTCCTCATCCTTATTCTCCAAAAAACATAATTTTTCTCATTAAACAAAGGTTACTTATTTGTATAAAAACCTTCATGTGATCCATCCATCATTCTTTCCTCGATCTACCTTCAAGCTGTAAAATTATTTTTGAAGGAACCTGATCTAATACTAATTGTTAAGCATGGGATATACTGAGAGTGGAGTGAATCAGTATATCATATATCTTATAAACTTTTACTTAATCAATTTCCACTTAACCATATATTCAAGATATGTAATAAAATTGAAATAATATACACCACACAAGAGAGAGAGAGAGAGAGAGAGAGAGAGAGAGAGAGAGAGACCAGATTTTTATGTGGAAACTCAAAGTGAGAAAAAACCACAGAGAAAAATCTCAAGTATATGAAAAGAGCACCAACTCAAATTAAAAAATTCATAAGCACCAACTTATAGGAGAACAAACCCCTTTTCTAAGCACCAACACAACAACTATTTTTGGTCACCAACCCACAAGAGCACTAACCCCTCTTGTGTATAAAACACAACTATCTCTCAATGTTGCTTTCTCAACAAATGATAGAACTCTACAATATCTCTTTCTATTCTATCCTCTTTTCTTATATAAAACAATTACAAACCATGCACTATCTTGCATATTACAAATGGATTCTCAAGCCTTTAATTATAGGTTTCCAAATGACCTTTGGCATTCACCATTTTTGATTCTTCACTCCTCATGGAAAATGGCACCAAGTTTGCATGACCCTTTGAATTCTTGTATTTGAAAAGTCATATGGTGACCCTTAATAAGTAAATGCATCCTTTCCTCTTTTATCTTTATCTTTGTGACCTTTCAAATTCCTTAAGGTGACTCTTCAAGGAAAAATGCACCATACCCTCTTTTGTCTTCACTTGGTAACTCTTATAATTCTTCAAGATGACTCTTCATGGTAAAATGCATCCCATTCCTCTTTTATCTTTACCCTGTGACTCTTTGACTTCTCCATGGGCTTTCTTTTGAATTTTATGTAACCAAAAATATATTAGTTGATATTAAATAAATATCAACACATTTTATCCAAAATATGAACATTAAAAACACCTTTAGACAATAAATTAGATGGGTCCTTTATCACCAATGCTACACCTTTGACATCAATGACAATATTTCCAACAAAAATATCATTGAGATGTTGTGATATAGAATTTAATCTTACTTTGTTATTCTAACCAAGTTTAAACTTGAAGTATTAATTATGTATTTAGTCTAAGAAATATTTTACATGGTGGGACTACATTGGTCTAATTATTATAATTTATCTAAATTTACTAAGTCTTGATCTATCTAGAATCATGTTTTGGAATGCTTTAAAACTTTTATGATAGACCATTTTGCCTTATATTCTATTTAGGTTGTTTGGATGTTTTTAGGTTTTTGTGTATCTTTTCATTGACATCCTAGGCCATTCTAGTATTCTATTTTAATTGATAGGCTAGGTCTTCATATGGCTTTATTTATTCACTTTTGGAGAATAGACTAAGGTAGTTGTATCTTGACCAAATGGAACTATTTTATCTATTGAATTCATCTCCTCTTGATCCCATTTATACTTTATTTTTAATCAAAATGACTTTTTAATCATTTTTATTTATTCTTAGTCTTAGTTATTTTATTCATGTAAGGCTTAACTATGATTTTAGAATGGAAAATTTTGAATCATTATTCACTTAATCTTCTACCTTTTTCCTTTGTTTTAGCTTAGGACTTAGTTATTTTCAAGTAATATTCATATTTAAAAACTAATGGCTATTTTATTTTTCCATAGGCTAACAGTCACTTCCTTTCTTATGAAGCTCGAGAAAGTGAGGTAAAGCCACATGTCACTTTCTCTTTTCCCTAAGCCTCTTTAGGACTTAGTCTATTCATGGCAATCTTTCACCTCCTTAATGCCCAAGATTTTTTCCTGTGTTTTGATCATGTTTCCTCATTTTTTAGAGACTATTAAGCTATAAAGATGAATCTCTAATGTTATGGATGTCTACGATGAGGGAATCTATCATCATCCCACTTCTTCACTTCATCAAAATACTTTTATTATTTGGCCTCACCCCTAAGATCTTGAGTAAGTGATATCATTATAAATGGTGATGCTTGATTTCTCCAATACCTTGGGGTAGTTAGTTCACTTATTGATGGCACTAAGGTCCCAGGTAAGAAGGATGATGACATGTGTCACAATCCATCCTTCTCACATCCTTGGGAGATCCATGTGCATTAAACACATTATCATTACTCTATATGATTGAGATGATGCCACTTATCATGATCCCAAAGAATTTTTTTAGTTAGTTCCTCTTAAATTCTAAATCAAGGCTTGTGACCTCCAAAATGAGCGATATCATACCATGTGGCATGATCTCATTACATCTTGACTACTTGAAAAATAACACAATTATAACCCAGTCAAAACCTAAATGAATGAATGGCTCCCATGTTTCATAACCAAGCCTAATATAGGGCATATTGACATCCTATTCATCATTATAGAGCTTAAATTTTATGGTTATATTGCCCATCAAAACCATCAGACCTAAAAAATGGACTTAAATCTTTAAAAATTATTTAGTTATTTTTAGGGTTCTTTTGGTGTATTTTCATTATCAACTTGGTCCTTTTTGCTCCCTTTCAAATTTTATGACTAAATTTTTATACTGTTTTATCTTTGAAAATTGGTCATTTTATATTCAATAAGGTTAAATTGGTTGTAAGAGTTTGGTATATCTTGTTATTTTATTCACTATGTGGCCTATTTTTATTTTGTTTTGTTATAAAATGACTAAGTGTTAATCTTGATTCACTTTGAGCTTTAGTTGTTTTTATTTTTAGGGCTAAGTTGGCTTTACTTAGCCATTTCTATTTAAAAATTAAAAATCTAATGGTCTCTTTTCCTTACAAGTCCCTAAGATTCCTTATGAATGGGATGAGGACACATCAATATCTCACCACCTCACACCTATAGGTCCCTTACCTTTTGTGTCAAGCCTTACGATCTCTAAATGAATGGGATGAGGATGTATCTCAACATCTAATTTATTTGTATTATTTAGGATTGTAAATCATTGATCTATTGACCCTCATCCTTTGGGTAAGTGGGATGGTCTAATGTGGCATAATTTAATTCCCCTAAGCCCTCGGGTGGTTAGATGAGAGATCAAATGGTAGAATATCTAGGTAAATAGGTTGATGTCACATGATAACATCCCACTTCCCCATGTTTTTTAGATAATTAAAATAGAAAATAAAATAAGAGAGTTAGTGAGTGCTCAGGATGAGGGAATGCCTCAACATCTCATGGTTTTGGGGTAGTTAAGATGCATTAAACCTTAGGCCAAGACCTATGAGCACCAAGTTTGTGGGATATTTTTACTTGGCAATATCTATTTACACCCTATCTAAGGAAAATTCAAGTGACTTGGGCCCCTTAGCCTTAGTCATCAAGTAGTGAAAGAATTCCATTAGAATGTACCTAGCATGTGAAAAACATGATGGTTCTCCAAATATTAAAATATAGCCACATGGTGCATCTTTATTGATCAAGATACATAGAGTTCCATGAAAATCATCAGATCCTAAATTAGGTACTGACATTGACTAATTAAAGGTGTGCACTTCAGGACCAAGTGAAGATCATAAAAAACAAACTTTTCTTGAAAGTGTCATGGTCTCTAACTTTAAGATATGTCCAATTATAAATATTGAAAATAATCCTAAAGACGTCCCAATATATTGAATTTAGGTGGAATCTAGTTAGTGTGTTTTGTGTCACTTTGATCATGGTCAAAATGGGTCCTAAGTTAGTCTTAGGTGGACCCAACTCAATGAGCAGTCCTAACCACACATTTATTAGTTAAACTTATGACCGATTAGACTAAAGATATATATAATACTAGATCTTCATTTTGAGAAGGGCTAGCTTATTTGGATTTAAAGGATGAAATATAAAAACCAATACTTTTTTATCTTCTTTTTGTTTTTATTTTCTTAGTTATTTTCTTTCCTTATGCATAGTATTATTATGAGATATTTTTTATAGTTTAGCTGGAAAGGGTGATTCCCAGGTGTAGTTTATTTCATACAATATTTTAAATTGAAAGGTTCTGATTCTAATGTTCATAATTTCACATTCATATGGTAATTATGTTCCTTTTATTCATAGTGAGTTTTCTCTCATACTTTAATCACCGTATTTGTTTATGAATCTATGAATACTAGTCAAACAGAAGAGTGGTTTCATGAGATTTGCCTAACCAAATGAACTAGATTATATAAATTTCATGATAGGCTCATTTCTCTTTCTCTCTAACCTTTATCTATTGATATTTTTATAATTCATTATCTTAGTGTTATAATATCCTAATCTACAATAATTGATTACAAGTTTCATTTGGATTGCATGTTCATCACTTGTCTCTTGTAAGGAATTGTTGAATCTAGTGTGTTAAAGATAAGTTCTTCCTAGTGAGGAATTCATTGAGAAATTTGAATGAGCTAACTTTCCTAGTCTAAATTCCTTTTGTATATATCAAATAAAATTTTATATATACCCCTTATATGTAACAACATTCATTAGCCAACTAAGGTATTTATATCACCATGACCTGGTATACAAAGACCTTGGTGAAGTTATTTCCAAGCCTACTTGCTTTTAAGAGAGGTGGAAGGGAAAAGGGGAAATCCTCACTAGTTGAGACTTTCCTCTCCTATTTTCCTCATATAGTTGGGTGTTGTGCTAAATGGACCACCAACAGAATGACACTAGATGGATGGACTCTTGAATTATTCTTTGATATTCATGTTTGATTGTGTTTAAAGTTTTATAATTTTTGCTTAGAAAATAACATTATATGTTTATAAAACTATAAAATAGAAGATTTATCACAAGATCAATGTTTTTTAAGGGTGAATTTGAGCTATTAAAACTCTCAAAACATATGAAAACTAGGACTAATAAAGGGAAGTCTAAAACTAGACAAATTTGTTTAGCTAGTAGCTCTCCTACTACTAGTGTCCCTTTCACTACCTAATTTACTCTCCCTTAGAACCCAACAATGGCTAATCCTACCTGGTCATGAATGTGTAGTTTCCTTGTGAACATTTAAGGAATTTCCCATGAATTTACCAAAAACCCAATGGATTTTTACCCAATGTATGTTCATGGGGGTAAAAATAGAAAAATAACACATATAGACCTTCAAAGATGCCTTGATCAAAACTCAAGTTCAGTATGAAGATGTTACTTATAGGTATTGGTGGTATTTAGGTCTATCACATGGATCTATCACCTCTTCAACTAACCTTAAGAGTTTGTTCATTAACCACTTTAGGATACCAATAGACCCTCTTATACTATATCACTAGTTTGTGGCTACCCATAGATAACCCAATAAGCCCATGAGTATTTTCAATACTAGGTTTCAAAAGTTATATAAAATATTGAAGGACCCATACACACATATTGATCTTGTTACTATAAAAACATACTTGAGGGCCCTAAACCCCATGACTTCTATGTTCCTTAGGAGGACCCCAACAACTCTTACATAGTTATCCTTGGCCTATAATAAAGCATTCAATATTGAATAGTAGATTATGCCTCAAGGATATGGTGTTATTCCCTTACCTATATTAAGATAATTTAGTTCTTATAACCTAATTCCTATGGTCAACCATTCTCTTATGCAAATCAACACTTTAATGAATCCAATTATGGGAGCTATGTATTCAAGTCCAAATCCCATCTATAATCTAATGCCCTTGAACCATATGCCTAAAAATAATACCTATTCTCCTCTAAATCATGTATTACCATAGCCTATGAGTCAACAAATAGATCTAGTTACCTATAATAAAACTTATACCACATGTAGTTCAAGAGGTTATGTTGTTCCTAGCAACAACTAATAAGATATCCCTTATTTTTTAATAATTAGATGGTTGCTATAAATACCCATAACCTAGTGCATCATGTTTTTCATACATTTTTAAATGCTACTGCATTAGTATATATCACACTACCTCAAGTAGAAAGTAACCAAATTGACCCCATGAACCATAAGGTAGCTAATTTTTATCATATGGTCTAGATATTAACCAATGGTATGGTCAATTTGTATAGGCAAGTACATCAAAACACCAACCAAACTATAAATAACCCACCTCAAAAAAAATTACAACTTTTAGAGGACTAATAGTTAGTAAAACATTAGGCATAATAATTTAAATGTGCCTAATCCTATTAACAACACCAAACAAATAAATAATAGTGCCTCCAATTCAATAAACAGGGAAAACCTAGCCTTTCCCACTTGGTACAAACTACATAATATAGCAAACCATGCTCAAACAAATTTTGTTTAGTTCACATTGGCATTAAACATCTTCCAAAAGAAGATGGATAATTTTTAAATATTTCCCATACCAGACAATGTCAAACAAGGCCCAAGTGGAGATAACTTAAGCATTACCATGATCTTGGAGACCTAAAATTTTCCATTTGAAATTGATAATGAGCCCAAAGACAACCTACATGAGGTCCATGCTTTTAAATAGTTCCAAAAAGGGAAAATCTATTATTTGAGGAGTGATTTGTAGAGTCCTTTGACTACCTCTACTCCTTTGAACAATAATCAGTTTCCTCCTAATGAAAACTCAATTAATAACCCTTTCCCCCCTAAAATACCTACTACCTCATATCAACCTAGGAATATTATTTTGCCTCCCCAAGTTGATAAACCACTAAAATAAAATAAACCATGACATAACATTGTCAAGGACCTAAAGAAAACTAAGGCCAACATAACAATGTTTGAGTTTCTTTAAATGTCCAACCAAAAATACTTATTATTAAAGTAGCTATCTACCCCCAAGATAAAGGAAGCTACTAACACCATTGATTCTCATGTAGTGTATAAGGAGAAAATTGAAACTCCTCATTTTCTACTAAGAGTTAGAATTTTGATTAACAACTTACATAATTATTTGGTGGATTCATATACTTTAGGTAATGTGATGCCTTATGCCATTTTCCAACAGTTGGGACTAACACCTACCAAATCTACCAAAAAGTTAGTTCATCTAGAAAAGTTAGAGTTCAAGGTGGTTGGCAAGTTTAATCACATCCACATGTAACTATATTTGATCCAAGGGTTTAACATTTCATTTACATCTAAGTGGTGGACATACTTGAGGCATATGGGATGCTTTTCAACTAATATTGGTCTAGGACACTTAGTGGGTATACAATAACCAATCTCCCCCACATGTGGCTTCCATGGAAAATCATGCCCAATTAGATCAAGATTGAAAGAGAGATAAAAATGACTCGCATGATTATATAGTAAAATAAATCCAATGAGATCATGTATGAGGATTTTTAAATGGGTATATACTCTTGAGAAATAAGTGAAAGCTTATGAGAGATTATCTATTAACATGCTAACTATGAAAAAAGAACTTGAATTTGAAGAATTAGATCAGCTAGATGAGGAGGATACCCTATGTGCATTAGAATTACTTTCAGTTCACATTGATGCCTTAACACATGACAATGCCAAGAATAGTTATCCATGTGGAACAAGGGTACAAAGGCTTTGAGGTTACATATGTTCTCATCTTGAATAGTTCAATACCTAAGTCTACTACTGAGGGTTATACAAAAGGTCATTAATATCTCAAGATAAATGCATGTCCATGCAAGGAGATAGAAAAAGGAGTAAATACGTGAACATAGTGGTAACACCCACCTTTCATTATCCATTATACATAACTAAGGATCATATATGGACCCTGAAGTTTATGGATCAAACTCAAAAAGTGGGTATGGTTTTATTCATTAGACTTTTGATTACAATTTATATTCACTATCAATGTGGTTTAGTGTGAATCATTAGTGCATGGCTTCCAGTTTTTATTAAGGAATAATTTGAAGACCTTAAAAATCTTTGGGGATTTAGAACTTGTGTTAAGTAAATCAAAATCCACTATGCTTATAATGACAAGAATATTTCTAGATACTACAGTAGATTGTGGGACCTGATTGAGCACTTCAATGCATTCAACATCTATACATTACCTAGAAGGAATAATTATATGTTAGATGCATTAGCAATGGTTGTAAGTACCTTGTAACCCATTGTTAACTCCAAATTGAGGATATTTTTAGTAGAGTTGGTCTCTACTCCTTTTGTTATCGAAAACATTATAAACTTAAAATTCTTTAATGATTAATAGCATAGCATCAATTTAATCACCAAAACTAACTTAATTATGTCTTAGATCATTAATGAAGATGACTGGGAGGAATTCAATCCAGACAACAAAAGAGTGATCAACTTTAAAACTAATAACATATTGAAAGGTATGGTGTCATTGGAGTGGATATTTGACATGGATTATCATGGTGAGAAATATAAATCAACCCTCTCCAAATATATTCTCATGAACATTATAATGTGGGCAAGTCAAGTGAATCAAAACATGTGCTTTTAGGCACAGCTTACACCTAGGATGAAAAATAAAGGATTATGTAGGCCTTGGAAGTCTTTGGTGACACTATTGCATGGAAATATGAATATTTTAAGGTATTTGACACATCCATCCTTATGAATACTATTCCTCTAAAAATTGGTGCCAAACCATTCTTCTAGAGACAAAGGCTAATAAATCCATTATTAGAACCTTTAAGTTTTAAAGAAATGCATAACCTAGTTTCTATAAAGATCTTCTACCATGTTAGGCATTCCACCTAGATGGCCAATTTCATGCTAGTTTTAAATAGGAATGGAGAGATATAGTTTTGTGTGGACTTTAAGAACCTCAGTAAGGATTCAGAGAAGGATAACTATTTATTGCTTTCACTATATTAAGTCCTACAAATAATAAATGGATCTTAAATGATATCATTCCTAGATGGTTATTCAATATATAATCAAGTAATGTTCAATTACAAATATATAATAAAGTTGTCATTCACAAACAAATGGGGTACATTTGCATACAAAAGGATTCCATATGGCCTAATTAATGTGGGTGCCAAAATATAATGAGACACAGACATTGAATTTTATGACCTGATTGGCAAATGCATTGTCATCTACATGGACAACCTAATGGTATTTTCTAAGGATTAAGTTGACCACATTAAGGACATGAAGAAGTTTCTATACATATGTAAAGAGCATGGTATTTATTTGAACTCAAAGAAATGCATATTTAGGGTGGGTGATGGAAATTTTCTAAGCCACATCATTTTTGAATAAGTTATCTCCATATATCCAAAAATAACTAAACCAATTATAAAAATCCCATTGCCTAACAACAATAAAGAGTTGAATTCATTCTTTAGAAATATTAACTTCATGAATAAGTTCATTTCAAGATTTTTAGAGATAGTTCAACCACTAAATAACATGATCAAGAAGGACACAAAGATTGAATAGACCCTTTAGACAGGTGGATTTTTTTAATATAAATAAATCAATCATTAATAAATGGGTGCTCATAAGTCCAAATTATAATTAACCATTATGCATTTACTCCTTTGCTTCAGAGCATTCAAGTGATGTAGTCTTGACTCAAAAAAAAAAGTTAGGAATGAGAGACCTATCTCATTTATTATTTCCCCACTCAGAAATGTCAAACTTATATATTCAATCATTTAAAAATAATATGTTTCCTTAATCAAAGTGGTTAAAAATTTTATACATTACATCATGTGAAACAAAGTGTTTATTATTGTAATTGACCCAACTATCAAATAAATGTTAATGTAAAATGAGCTAGGTAAGCACTGTGGAAATTGGATTACCATTATAAAATAGTTTAACCTATAGTTGTAGATAATAAATATTTATATAGATTAGGGGCTCAGTAAAATCATGGCTGAAGTAGATCCATAGATTACCTATTAGTAGTATACAGTAAAAATCATCACAAATGATGACTAGTGCTAGGATGTAGTCTATTATTTGTTCAATAATGAATTCACAAGTAACCTTAACTCCACTCAAAGAAGATGATTAAACTTAAAAATCAATAAATTCATGATCAATTCATATTTATTATATAAAAGGAACCAGGAAGGCATATATATAAGATACCTAAATAGAGGAGTGGCTAGAATACTCAATGATTTCCATTTGAAATATGTGACTGTACATGGTTCAAGGAGTGCAACATCTCACCAAATAATCAAAATAGACTATTATTGACCACATGTTTTCAAAGATGCACATGCTCACATAATAAGTTGACATATCTATCAAGTAGCTATGCATAAAGAATGTAATTCAGCCATGTTATTATACCTGGTCATTAAGGCTTGGTCATTTACAAAGTGGGGACATAACTTTATGGGATCCAGTGATGCCAATTTCTATATTAGACACAAGTTTATCCTCACTTCAAATAATTATTACACTACTAGATTAAAGCCAAAGAATTTAATAAGTGCACAACTAAATTAGTGATAAAATTTCGTAAGGACCACATTGTCATTAAGTTTGGTATGTTATTTATTTTAGTATGTGACAATGGTCTTTATTTATCCTCACTTAAATTTACCAAGTGGTCCTATGATAATTAGGTAATCCTTAAATTTTCATCCAATTTTTATCCACAAGGTAATGGGTTAGCTAAATCAAAAAATAAGAACTTGTTGGACATGATCAAAAAAGTCTTGGAGAGGAAGCCTAGAGACTGGCATAATGTTCTAAAGTTTTCATTATGGTGTGATAGGACCAAAATTAAATCTTCTCTAGGCACATCCCCATATCATCTCGTGTATGGCCAAGACCCTATCTTCCATGTAAACCTTATAATCTCAACTTTATTTTTCATTACATATTACCTTAAAACTGATAACAAGATAGAAGCTCAACTCTTGAACCTAATACAACTAGAATAAAAGTGTGATGCATACCTGTTGCACTTTATTAGGAATCAAAGAATTATCAAATTTTGGTTTGATAAGATAGCTAAAAAAAGCCTTTTAGATCTTAAATTTAGTCCTTATTTAGGACAAGGCTCATGAATATAAGGGTTAACATGAAAAATGTGATGTCCTTTGGCTAGGATGCTTCCAAATATTTGAAATCCTAAGTGAAAATGTTTTATGCCTAAGATGTCTAATTGGAGAGGATGTTCTACTATCTGTCAATGGAAAATTCCTCAAGCACTAATTCCAAGCTTGAGTTGGCTTGGGGTGCTATTTTACATAATTATATTTTGCTTTATTTCTTTCCCTTTCTTATTTTTTCATTATTGGTATGTGTTGTTTTTCTATTTTTTTTAATTTTCTGTTGTCAGTCTAAATTTGTTATTATTTATTTTTGGTCTAGACCATTTGTTTTACCCTTTGATTCCATGTTGATCAATGAATTAATGAGTAATAAAAGGCATGAAGGTAAGTGATACAAATGAAAATTTTATGCATAAACTTACTATGAGTAGTTTATGACATTAGGTTCAGCCTTAAATTCAATTCCAAAGGATTTATCTATTAATGTGTGTTTGGAATTAGTTTGTGTTGTGGTAAGTTTGGGATGGGTTGTTTAACTCTTGAAGATATTATCTCAAAACCTTTCACAAATTTCACTTTAATGATCTCTGAATTTACTTAGATAAAATTGTTGTAGCCAAAGTTTGAGAGTGAAAAATCTATAATTATAATTTTGTTTACCATGGTGGTCCCCTAACCTAAGATTGAAATACCCAATAAAAGGCAAAATTAAAATAAAAGGAAATAAAAAATATTATTTAAAGTATTCAATGTTTGGCCAATTCAAGCAATCTCTATTATGCATATGGACACCTAGATGGCAGTAGATCAAAGTTTTGTGTGGGGCTAGAGGTAACTCTATCAGTTCTATAGATGTCTGGAAGGTAGCAGAGTAATATTCAGGTATATTTTCCAAAGTAGAATTTTCTAGATTGATGATCCTAACTATAGCACCTAGTCCTTGAAAATCTTAGGAATAAAAAGAATACACTATCACACACTTATCAATGAGATTGTCTAATTTGAGATATGTAATATTTCCCTAATTATTTTTGCATAAGTTGTTTTATGTTCCAAGCATTAGGCTAAACCAAAGATTCTAGGTTGTAGGTAGTGTTTTTGTGTTCTTAAATACTCAGGAGTATTTTCTAGCAAAATTTTCATTTTTTGTTTCTTGCTCAACATTCCCTAATTTCTTTATGAAATCATGGAACCTATTTTTTCTCTTGAGTCTAGTATTTTGTTTGAATGGGTTGGAGTCCTTAACTTTTTTGACCTATTTTTATGATTTTAAAAGATCATTAGGATGTTGTGATATAGACTTTAATCTTGATTTACTATTCTAACTAAGTTTAAACTTGATGTATTCATTATGTATGTGTTTTAATAAAAAATTTACATGTTGAGACCACATTGGTCTGATTATTATAATTTTTCTAAATCTAGTAAGTCTTGGTCTATCTAGAATCATGTTTTGGAATGCTTTCAAACTTCTCTACTAGACCATTTTACCTTAGATTATTCAGGTTGTTTGGATGTTTATAGGTTTGTGATGATTTTTTCCTTGGCATCTTAGTCCATTATAATATTCTATTTTAATTTATAAGCTAAGTATTCATATGTATTTATTATATGACTTAGTTATTTTCCTAAGAATGGATTAAGGTGGTTGTATCTTGACCAAATGGGATTATTTTATCTACTAAATTCATCTCCTCTTAATCTTATTTTTCCTTTATTTTTTATCAAAATGACTTTGTGATCAATTTGATTTATTCTTACTCTTAGTCATTTTATTCATTTTGGGCTTAATTAGGCTTTTAGATTCGAATTTTTTTATCTTTATCTATTTAATATTATTCTTTTTGCCTTTATTTCAGCTTAAAACTTAGTTGTCTTTAATAAAAAAATCATATTTGAAAACTAATGAATTTTTAATGTTTCCATAGGCTAATGGTCATTCCATTTCTCATGAAGCCTAAGTGATAAATTTAAATCCACTTATCACTCACTTGCTTCCCCAAACCTATTCAGGGCCTAGTTTATTTCTGAAAGTCTTCAACCTCTCAAGCACTCAAGATGTTGCCATATGTTTTGATAATGTTTCCTCATTTCCATGGCCCTACTAATATATAGATATAAATATCCAAGCTTCTCTATGTTTAGGATGAGTACATCTATCATCATCCTACTTCCTCACTTCATTGAGATGTCTTGATCATTGGGCCTTACCCCTAAGCTCCCAAGTGATATCACACCATGTGGTAAGATCTCACTTCTCTAGAACCTTGATATAGTTAGTTCACTTATGGATAGCAAAAAAGTCCTGAGTATGTGGGATGATGATATGCATCATGATCCAGCCTCCTCACATCCCTGCAAGATCCATGTGCATTGAAAACACTACCAATCCTTTACATACCTAGGATATTGCCACTTTTCATAATCTTAGGGCCTCACTATATTCAATACCTCTTGGATTTCAATCTAAGGCTCAAAACCTTCTAAATGAGTGAGATCATGCCACATGGCATGATCTCACTACATATCAGCTACCATATAGATAGCCCAGTTAGAACCCTAATCAAGCCCTATATGAATGAATGTTTTCCATGTGGCATGACCAAGCCTATTGGAGGGCACCCTGAAATCTTAATTAGTATTATAGAGATTAAATTTGATAGTCATATTTCCCATCAAAACCTTCAAACCTCAAAATAGACTTAAATTCTTACAAATTATTTAATTGTTTTCAAGGTTCCTTTGGTGTATTTGCCTTATCAATTTGGTCCCTTTTTCTCCCTTTCAAGTTTTTGGACTGAATGTTTATATTATTTCATCTTTGAAATTAGTTCATTTTATCTTTAATTGGGATAAATTAGTTGTAAGAATTTGGTAGATCTAAATTTTTTATTTGCTCTTTGGCCTATTTCTATTTTATTTCATTCAAAAATTACTAAGTGTTAACAATTATTTCACTTTGAGCCTTAGTCATTTTAGTATTTTTGGGTTTGAGTTGGCTTTACTTAGATTTTTATATTTAAAAATTCAAAATATGATGATCATTTTTATTTGTAATTATTTTGGCTTCCTATTGAATAGAATGAGGATATGTTTTAATATCTCACCACCACACACCTATAGGTCCCCTCATCTTTTGTGTTAGGCCTTCCAATATCTATATGAATAGGATGAGGATGTGTGTCAACATCTAACATTCTCATATCATTCAAGTTTATATATCATTGAACTAGTGACCTTAAGCCTCTGGGTAAGTGGGATGATGTCATATGGCATAATCTAGCTCCCCTAAGCCCCAAGGTGGTTAGTATAGAGTGAGAAGATAGTAGACTCTCTAGGTAAATGTTATGATTCCACATGGAAACATCCCACTAATTCACACTCCTAGGATAATTAGAATAGACATGTAGAGAGGAGATCAAATGAGTGCTTGAGATGAGGCCATGTATCAACATGTTGGGGATCTAAGGTATTAAAGATGTATTAAACATTGGGCCAAGACTTATGAGCTCTAGATTATTAGGATATTTCCAATTTTCAAGATATTGAAAAAACTTATCCAAGTAAAATTCAAGTGACCTGGGGCCCTTAGCTAATTCACCAAGCATAAAAATAATGCCATGTAGCATGGACCTAGCATATGAAAGACACACTGGCTTCCCTAGTAGTAGAGATAACTACTCAATGCACATTTATTGATGAAGATATGTATACATCTATAAAAATCATTATATCCTAAATTTATTAGTCATCTTACCCATCTAGGTCATCAAAGTCCAAAAAATGGACTAAAAACCTAATCAGATATGTCAAATCTAGTTATATATTATATTCTAGTGTAAGAGGGTGATCATGGAGCCTAGGATTCCAATTAAACTATGTAGTGGCATTGATTAACTAATGGTGTGCACCTTGGGACCAAGTTAATATCACAAAAGATAAATTTTTCTTGAAAAAGGTGTGGTCTCCAACTATAAGACATGACCAAATCAAAATCACAGAAAGGATCCCAATGATATTACACTATGAAAAATTTAGGTTGAATCTAGTTATCATGGTTTGTGGCACTTTGATCATAGTCATAGTGGGCCCTAAGTTATTCTAATGTGGACCCATATTGTTGAGTCATACTAACTACTCATTTGTGGGATAGGCTTGGGATTGATTAGACTAGAGGTCTATATAATACCAATTTTTTGTTATGATAAGGGATATTTCATTTAGATTTAAAGGATAGAATAGAATAATCAAACACTTTATTTTATTTTCTTATTTATTTTACTTTTCTATTTATTTTCTTTCCCTATGAGTTATATTATTCTTAGACATTTCTATAGTTTTAACTAAAAAGGGTGAATCCTCGACATGGTTTATTTCATGAAATATATTTAAATTGAAAGGTTGTGATTTTGGTGTTCATAATTTACAAATTCATATGGTAATCATGCTCCTCTTTATTCATATTTAATTTTTCCTCAGAATTTAAGTGCCATCTTTGTTTATGACTATGTGAATATTAGTCAAATAAAATATTGGTTTCATGGGATTTGTCTAACTGAATGAACCAAATCTATCTTTATTTCATTATAGGCTCATTTTTATTTCTCTCTACCCTTTATCTTTGATATTTTATATAATATATTATCTTAGTATTATATTATCCTAATCTATAATCAATGCTTACATGTTTCATCTATATTGCATGTTCATCATTTGTCTCTTCTAAAGCATTGTTAAATCTAGTGTGTTGAAGACAAGTATTACTTAGTGAGGAATTCATTGAGAAATTTAAATGAGCTTATTATTTCATATTCTAAGTTCCTTTTGTGATTATAAGGGTGTATTTTAGATAGGTCCCTTATATGGAACAATTTTTATCAACCAACTAAGGTATCTATCCCACCATGACCTAGTAAACAAAGACCTTATGGAAGTTACTACCAAGCTTACTTACTTTCAAGAGAGGTGGAAGGGAAAATATTAAATCCTCACCACTTAAGCCTTTCCTATCCTCTTTTCCTCCTATATTTAGTGTGATGTGCAAACAGACCACCAATAGGTTTCACTCTTTTCCATTTGGTTATGATCATCTTATATCATTCCCTCCTCTCATTAGTGAGATTCCATGGATACATGTTGAAGATTGTGGCTTAAAAAATATATCTTATCTCCTAATCTTAATTATTCTTTCAATTCTATAATTTAAATTCCTTTGGGATATAAATTTAATGGAATACTATAAAAATATAATAACTAAATTATGATTCAAGTATTGCATTTATCTTCCATATTGATCTATATTTTAGTGATGAATGTATTTTAGTAATTTTGTGTACTTGGTAACTAGTTATGTAATTAAAAACCTAATAAATAATTAATAACCAATTATTTTTTTACATGATAATGATATTAAAGTGAAAATCCTCCAAAAATTAGTCAACTTATTCTAAAAAATGTTGTGAAGGTGTGATGGATTTAAAATTTCAAAAAACCCTTCATTTACAAATGATGCCCAAAACCTCTTTGATATGCAATTACATGTGTGTATATGTAAATAAATTATCCTTTATTAGGGATCAATTGCATACATAAAAATACAAACTTTTGATGATCTAGTTGAGTTTATTGTGTAAATCTACCTTTCAATTAAAAGAGCTATACATTTTTTCACTCAACTCACAAATGTGTTTCAACAAGAAAAATATTCTTATGATACATTGGTTCATTAATAAAAAATATATGATCTTTCACTTTTGTTTTATTTAGTTACAACTATTAAAAAATTAAATTAATAGAAATGATATCTAGATGTCATCATTGTAAGCATAATATATAATAAATTCATGATAATAATAATTAATTAATTTTTGTAAATATATTAGGGTGCCTGTGTATATATATAATTATTAAATTCACAATAGGACAATATTGGTTCACAATCTAAACACATCAATGTGGGAAACTAATAATTAGGCAAAGTGAAACGTGGAGAACATAGGATCGAAGGGTCAATAAACCCAAAATTGACATGACCATTACCTTACCATATAAAAATTATTATACCACTATTGGACTTGTAAACACTATTTTATGGTTTATATAGCACCTCAGTCTTCTACACTTGGTAAACTCAGACCTTGGTTGTTCCTATCAGTTATGGAAATTTCCTTCATTTTGAAGTCTCACATTTACTCTATCTTGTACCCTTGGCCTATATCTTGGTCTAAATAGACTTATGTTGATGACACATACCTTATTTCTTTCCAAGAATGATTAAAACTTGTTTATCTTCTAGTTTTGCAAATTCTGAGTATGTACCTACTTTCTTGTTCCCTAAACACTGGTATCCCAAATAGACACCTACATCAAAGCTAGAGTCTTATTCTGAATCAAGTTTCAAATGCCATAAAGTCATATAATTTTAAAATGAATCATATCCTAATGGTTGGAATAAGTGATTTAATGTCATTTATTTATCCAAAGGGATTGATATAAATACATGATCAACCCTATTCATTCCTCATCTATGAAAACCTATCACAGACCAAGGCAACCTATCAAAATCATTCAATCAAGCACTCAATAAAGTAAAAGATTTATGGATTTATCTTATTCTCATATCATTCATAAGAGCAACACATACATAGGTCTAAAGTATTGAAGGATCAGCTTGAAAACCCAACCTACCAAGTTACAAGATAGGTCATAATTGTACTTGCTTTGCACATATTTCATGATTCGTACACAAGCCAACACATATGGGAGAGATGCATCAATATGAGACCCTCTTCATAGTATTATATATGTAAGTAGTGCTTATTTATAGAGGGGTATTTAGGGTCAAATTGATACCATGTTCCCACTAACCCATTTTTTTCCAAGGTAACTACAAATATGAAGTACTGGGGTTTTACAAATTTATGAGGAGTGACAATTCATGACCTAGATATAAATGCATAAGAGTGAAGGTGAAGACAAAACTAGAAGCATCTAGGTATTATCATCCTTTTTAGTAGTTATTTCATAAAATATGCATGCATCAGGTTTAGATAGTAGCATTGACACAACCATCTTAGGCTAATGTTAGTGTCCATGGCTCTAGAGGCACTCAAATTAAAATTTGGTGATTATTTTAAAATCCTCTTCCAGTTTACTTACTACCTATTCCATATCTAAAAATATGTTAGCATAAAAACTAGCTAATTACATTACTTCTTGGTTATTTTCATATTTAGTATAGTTGTATTTACTATTTTCAACCTACTCAATTTAATGAATTCAATATATGTTATATATGAGTTTAGCACCCAATTGGCCTAATTTAGAGATAGTTCATCATCTTTGTGCCTTAGGCTATCTCTACCCATTTAACCATAAATAACTCTAATCTAAGATCAAATTAGGGTTAAACATTTGTTGAACCCAATCTTTGAATATCAAACCTTAGATAAATTAGGTTTCTTGATTTTTGTTTCCTATTTTATTGATTGTTGTACTTTGTTACAAATTTTAAATTTTTCATTTGCAAAAGCAATGGAAAATTTTTAAGTAGAAATTTGTTTCCAAATGGAAGATAAATAAGCATTGATTACTCATCTCAATAATAACAAGAGCTTAATGGATGTATTTTTGTATGTTACAAGAGATTAAAAAAGTAAACATGATAAAACTAAGAATTTTTCACCTAGTGATGGTGAGTCCTTAGAGGGTATTACAAATTATTCCATACCAATAATCCACTGACATCTAGTGGAGGCATAATTTATGTCTTTCAAGCTTTATTTACTAAAACTACTATTGTTACATCTATCATGAAATTACCAATTTTTTCAACTCAAATATGAGTGTCTATTCCTATTACTACTCAAACCATTTTTACATCCCATTTGATGACTACTCAACTTGATAATATACACTCCAATGGGTCTACAATTCAAACACTCCTTCAAGTTATAAATACCTTGGAGTACAAGGTTATAAATAGTAAACAAAATGCCTTAATGTCTCATCATGTTATTGATTCCCAAGATGTTTAACATAACCCTCTTTCACTTGAAATATCTTTGCACCCTTTTCTAACTAATTTTGTTGCACCTAAGTTCACATTTTATGATGGCAAGGGTGATCCTAAAAAATATATTAGAACCTTTTATGAAACATGCCTTGACCATGCCTGAAATAATAAACTTTTGACCAAATTATTCCCAAGAAACCTCAAAGATTATACTTTAAGGTAGTTCTATGATTTAACTCTAAACTCTATGAAAGAATTCAAACCTCTTGCATTTCAAGTTTTAGCACACTTTTCCATTAATATTTTTCAAAAGGTTTCCTATGCTCAAATTTCCAAAATATAAAAAGGAATAAATGAACCTATAAATGAATATGTCTTGAGGTATAAGACAATGCTATCTAAAATGACCAATCATGTAGTAGATAAGGAGTTATAAGACATTCAAGAAAATTTTGCTTGCACTTTTACATGAGTCTATTATTTAAAATAAGTTTAAATATTTTGATGACTTATGCCATGTTGTACGAAACCATGAAATGAATCTTATTTCATTGAATAATCTTAAGTATGTAGTAAACAAACCAATTAAATCTACATCTAGTACCAAGTTTACAATCAAAACAAGTTATAAGGTAAAACATCCTAAACTTAAAAAGGAAACAACCAACATGGTTAAAATAGTTTCATAGTAGTCTAGTCATCTTGTCTTATCTAATCACCAAAGAGATAATTTAAATGCTTACATGAGTCTCCTGCTACATTAATACCATAACTAGTAGAGTGTCATCTTATAACTCTCCCTCATCCTATAGATATTGATATGAATAAACCTCTACCAAAAGGATATGATGTGAATTCTTATCATGATTATCACTAGGGACCATGATATTCTATGAACAAATGTTTTAGATTGAAACATAAGATCCAAGACCTTATTGATGACCAAAATATTACATTTGATGATCCTCCCAATGAATTAGGTTCACAACCTAGTGATCACCATAAATAGAAAATATTTAACAATCCTTTGCAAGACCATTATAAGAGAAAATGGCATCTAAAGCACATCCTTCTCCATCAGATTATGGGAATGAATTAGAAGGTATTATTAGTATATATAAATAACATACACCTCCTATGGCTTGATTACCTTTTATTTATTTTGATGATAGTGAGATAAAGGATGATGAATCTAATCTTCATTCTTTATTAATTTGAGCATACCTTGATAAAAACCCTATATGCAGTGTTATGATTGATAATGGTGCAAGCAAGAATATGTTCACCATGACATCACTTACACACTTGGGTTATATTCATCATGATTTGTATCCTTTTACTATGTTAGTTAGAGAATTCGATGGAACCTTTCAAAAGGTTCTTTATAATATTTAATTACCTTTATATGTTGGTCCCACACATGTGGTTACTACCTTTTTATTTATACCTTCCACAGGCATATTTGATATGTTATTGAGAAGACCTTGGATTTATACACTTTGATTAGTAGCTTCTATAGTGCATGGGTGTGTTATATACATGCATGTCAATAAGTCAATTACAATTTATGGAATCCTAGATGATCATACTCTTCACCAAGAAAAACTTATACCTAGGTATTTAACCATCAAACCTACTAAGATTAAACTACCATAAAAGGGTAAGCAATGGGAAATTCCCTTTACTATGGATCTAGTACTTGAGATTCCATTACATTAGAGACACATAGTGGGTTCCATGAGATCCTCATCCTCTATTACACACCATGGTCAGATATTTAGAGTACATATACATGTTCATATTAATACAATTTCAAATAAATGACAAATCACTCAATGATGGATTCCACAAACCCCTATTCCTATTACTCATATTTCTCTAAGACCATGGAATCCTATTTTACATACATAAATCATTATAAATACTACAGTGATATTTATTACATGTATGCATGCTCCTTGACACCATCACTAGATCATTACACTAGGTTCACAGTGGGGAGATATCTATTATCACCCTTTAGATGGGATCATAGGATAGTATTTCTCTTTCACATTCCAAAACTTCCAAAAAAATTTAAAAAAAACTCTAAAAACATTTTTAGCATAAAACGTGTTTTATTGGATCCTTGGAATCTATGTGTTATTTCCATTTTGATGGATTTCATATTAATTACTCATACATGTGTGTCACACTTCTATTAGAGTGTGATACAGGCATACACATGTACATGATCTATTCTTGCTTTTGGATATCAAGATTTTCCTCTACTCGTGTCATATGGACATTGGGGGCATCTACCTTTATGATCATGATACTTATAGGTTATATAATTTTATGGTGATTCTAAATTATTATGTTTTGAGCTGATATATGTACTTACACATGCCTTTATCCATGATTATATATTACACAACGTACTTGATATGTTATGAAATTGACATTTTCTATAACACACTTGATCTATGAACTACTATGATATGTTTATGTTGATTGATTATGATTTCATTTATGTACATCCTTGAGTGCCTCACCTAGATATTATCTTGATTATTAAATCATTTCAATATGTTCCTTTGTTTACAACCCTTGTGCCTATGTGTCTTTTTTATTTGATCATTTGAATATGCTCCTTTGTTTATGGCCCCCATGCCTATGTGTGCTTTATTTAACATTTAAACATATCATTGATTATTGTATATAAATTTGAATATGTCATCCTTACTTTTATGTATATTTGAATAAGACATGTCCCTTCAATTGTGCAACATTTGAACATGCCCCTTATTTACAATCTCTTTAGACCGTTGCCTTTTGACTTGATTTTGAGTTCTCTTATGTGTATGTTTGATTTTATTTTTGATATTGTATTGTTACTCTATATGTGTTGCCATGATCCTTGTCATGCATATTAGGCCTTAATGTAATCATATTTTTCTATACATTGTAATGTTATATCTACCTAGATATGTTCCTTCTATATGCTACATGGTTCCATTTACATATTTTAAAGTTGTTTTATCCTTTTGAGGTGAGGTAAATACCATTTTATATTCTTCCCTCACCTAAATTGGGACATATTAGTGGGGACATGTCATATAGGCATGTTATTAACATTTAGCATAGTTTTAGATTCATTAGGGAAATGTTTTGTAAGTATGTTCTCCACACCTATTCAACATTTTTCACTTATATCAATTTTTATATTCAATTGGGGCATGTCATATAGGAATGGATTCCACACATTCATAATCCCATATTAATTTGGTGAATGAATTGGAAGCATGTTTTACACACTTATTCAATATTTGGCACACCCAAATTCAATGGGTACATGCTTTGGAAACATGTCTTCCACATTGGTACTTATTTTAGTTTTCAAATTTCTCCATATATAGTGGGGGTATTATTTGGAAGCATGTTATTCACACTTGCATAATTTCTAAATTGGCCAAAGATCACATTCATATAATTCAAATTCATAATTATGGTATAATTATATACATTGGTACCATTATTATACACATTTTTAGCATGAGATATATTTAAGGTGAATATGTTATGCAATATGAACCTAATATTTTAAAATCCAAATCAATTTCATATTTCAAAACACTCTCAGGTACTACCATCACCCACTAGGATGTACTTTTATTCATTGATACCCAAGATGTACTGTTAAAGACTATATTAATCCAATCTATTACAATAGTTGGTTAGCTTTTGGTATGGTTGAGGTGATTAAATCACTCAATATTTCTAATTTTTTAGGTTGGACTTTATTGTATCATCTAGAATTACCAATTTGATAGTGTGAGTGGACTTCTTATTTAGTCATGTTCACCAAGTTACAAGTATAATTGGGTTGTATGGTTGAGCTAACCTCAGCTACTAGGTGGCAACTCACCTTTTCTCCAATTTTAAGGAAATATTCCTCCAAATATCTCTCTCTATGTCCTATGATATATGTAGTTTCTAGATTTACACATATTTGTCCTAATCTCAGTTTTAGATCTTTACAATGATACATCTTTCAAATCAACTTTCCAATAGGTAAGGCATTTACATCAATATATAGGTGTGCTCCTAAACCTTACTCTTTCAATTTAAATTATTTTAAATACTTTAAATTTTAAATTAAATACATTAATTATGTACGATAACATTCTCTTGGTCATAGGTTAGTCACTAGTAAATCACTAAAATTGGACTCAAGCAAAGGCAAGGTGTGTTATACACACCTAAGTATGCATTTATTTCCTTTAAATTATCATTTTAATTACTATATTAAAGGAGGGGAAATTTAGACACTAATTTATGTATTATATAGCACTATAATTTTGTACACTTTTGAAATTCAAACCTTGGTTGTTCTTCTCATTTTTGGACCTTTATCATTTTGTCAAGTCTTGCATCCACTTTATCTTGTGCCCCTTGGTCCATCTCTTGGTCTAACTCATCTTAAGTTGATAGCCCAGACCTTCTATCTTTCCTAGAATGCTTAAAACATGTTTATATTCCACTTCTACAAGTTTTGAGTTTGTACCTACTTTGTTATTCCCTAGACACTAGCATCCCAAATAGACACCTATTTTGATGCTAGTGTCCTACTATGATGCAAGTGTCAAGTACCCTAAATTCATCTAATTTGTAAATAAAATGTATCCCAATGTTTTTAAAATGAAATTTATCCTAATGGATTGATATAAATACAATATCAACCCTCATTCATTCATTCTTCACCTAAGAAAACCTAACATAGACCAAGGAAACCTATCAAAAACTTTCAATCAAGAACTCAATAAATCAAAAGATTTTTGCTTTTATCTTATTCTCATATCAGTCATAGGAGTAGTACATGCATAGATTTGAAGTACTAAATAATCATCCTAAGAGTTTTATTTTCCAAGTTGCAAGCTAGGTCACTATTGTACTTGATTTGCACATATTACATAATTAACACATAGTCCAACACATAGGGGATTAATACATTATTTTAAGTCCCTATTTGAAGAATTATCTATATAGGTATCACTCATTGATAGAGGGGTCTTTATGGTCATCTTGACACCATATACCCACTAACTCATTTTCCTCTAAGGTCATTATGAAGATGAATAACTCGGGTTTTGAAAATTCATGAGGAGTGACAATCCACGACCCAGATTTAAATGTACTAGAGTGAAGGTGAAGACAAACCTAGAAGCATCCAGTTGGTCACATCCTTTTCTAGTAATTATTCCATTTAGGACACCTACATCAATTTTAGATAGTAGTGTTGACACAACAATCTTGGGTTAATTCTAGTGTCTACAATTACAAAGGCACTTAAATTAGAATCTAGTGACTATTCTAAAATCCTCTTCTAGTCTACTTCCTACCTATTCCATACCTAAAATTGTGTCAGCATCAGAACTAGCTAAGTATATTACTTATTTGTCATTTCCATATCTATCATAATTTTTCTTATTTTTTTTATCCTATCTTAGTTTAATGAATTCAATATCTGTTATATCTAAGTTTAGCACCTAATTATCTTACTTTAGAGATAGTTTATCATCCTTGTGCCCTAGGCTATCTCTACCCATTTAACCATATATAACTGCAATATAAGATAAATTTATTGTTAAATAGGAATATTTTAAAAGTGGTTAGGAAGATAAAATCCTAAATTGAAGACCTAAATGAGTTTTAGGACATCTTGGTGGATATCAACATAGATAAATTATAAATCAAGAAACATTCAATAATGAATAGAGACAATGGAAATACATACAAGACCAAACATGAATGGATATGTGTCAATGATATCCTAATGGAAACATGATAATAACATTGAAATTATAATCCTTATACCAAATTAGGTGTCTACATAATGCCCAATTTTAATGTGTTTGTGTGCATGTACATCAAAGTAAATTAAACAAAGGTGGATATCATTTTGTTACAATCATAACACTCATAATTTATACTTAAATTTAGTTCCTAGTTATGAAAGTTATTTGAGATTCAAAAAGAGAGATATTACCTTTTATAAGAATAAAAATATAGAAAATTGTAAAATATTAAACCATATTTCCTCAGTATCTGCATGAAGGATCCATCAGTGCTCTAATGTCAACATCTTGAATTTACTTGAAATGAAATGTGAATGCATCTGTGTAGATAAATGTCTTGATAAATTGATAATGATGTAATTAAATGAAATATTGAAAATTTTAAAGAAAAAAATAGTATGTAAACCATATACATATGATCATATGGAAACCATGTTATCATACCTAAAAATATGATATTATTGTGGGCCTCAATCTCCATACCATGTGGAAAAAACTATGAAAATTCAATCATATTAATCATGACAAGTGAAAAAACTATGATACTTGGCCAAAGAAGAAAAAATCTAAAACCTCTTTATAGTCAATTGAGATTTGTAACCTCTTAACATATTGTAATTGAAAAGTAGAATATGTTGACTATGTATCTAATTTTGAGGTGATGGATGTTCTTTCATATCACTCATCTCAAAATAAGAGGATCACATGCACCACCTAAATTAACTTTTCCCTCTAATTTTCTAATTTTTCCCTTTTCACACCTATAAAAAAAATTGAATAAGTTAATTTATTGGAAAAAAAAGGATTTAATTCAGTAAATATGAACTTTGATAAAATTAAATAAAACCTTGATACAAAAACACCAATAAATTTTTATTAGTAAACTTCCTCTAGATAAAAATTATGTAGTTGTGACCAAGTTAGAACCAGCTTCTTGGTGCCATAGATGACACAAAAAATGAGGAATGGTTGAAAATTTATGCTTAAAAAACCACATGTTCCTTATGACTTTCTTGGTAGACATAATTGAACTTAAGGCTAGGAGGGAAAATAAATTTAAATTTTTTGAATTTTAATGCTAACTAGGCTTTAAAATTTTAATTGGCACTAAAAAATTCAATGGAGGGGATTGCAATTGGAATTGGGGGTTTGGTCCTTGATTAAAATTATTTCAAACTTTTTGGGGATCCACAAACCTAATTGGGTTTAAGACCCTTGATTTACATTATGAAAGGATTGTGGCAGGGTCGTAGACTTAATTAAGGTCTAGACATGGATTTTCATTGAATGGGGGAATTTGGGTCCCCACAGACCTAGATAAACCTATGGGCCTAACAAAAAATTCACAAGGGGATTAGAACCTCCTTGACCTAATCAAGGATCTATTCACATTTACCAAAGGTTAAAGACCAAATGGTCCCCACAAACCTAGTTGGGGTTAAACCTTGACTACAAATAACACTCAACTAATGAAAACACAAAGACCCAGTCAGAATTTTTACTTTAATAAAAATTAAAACACCATGACCCTATTCACATTGACCTAATTTAATATCTAGTTTTTATTAACACTAAAACTAGTTTATCCTAGATCTAATGAAAAACTTAGCTCTAATTAGAATTATTTCCCATTGATGTTTTCCCATAGACTTAATTAATCTTGTGGGTCTAATTAGTGCACCTAATCAGGATTAAAATAATGATTATAACTAAATTTTAAAATCTTATTTCACTAGACCTAATTAGAACTTGTATTAATATCTCCAAAGGGTAACAAAACCTTCCAAAGTTCACTTTTTTGCTAAGTATTTTATATGAATGTTTATCACACAAACCTGCTCTCTACAATGAAGATATTTTTAGGACTCAATTTAGAACACAAATTGAGACATGATGGAATATGAATAGGAGAGTAAACACTAATTGAAATATAAGTGTAATCAAGACAAGAGCCTAAATAAAAAAGAGGGGTACCATGATTTTGTTGAAATTAGGTCATGTTGTGCAAGAAAAAATAAAGTCTAGCTATATTAAAATTCTAATGAAGTATATATCCATGTAATATAATAAAATCAATCACTATAATTTCATGTATCCACACCAGGGACTATTTAGTGTCTAGAAAACATCTCACATAATAAATAAAGCTTGTGTGTGTGTGTGTGTGTGTGTGTGTGTGTGTGTGTGTGTGTGTGTGTGTGTGTGTGTGTGTGTGTGTGTGTGTGTGTGTGTGTGTGTGTGTGTGTGTGTGTGTGTGTGTGTGTGTGTGTGTGTGTGTGTGTGTGTGTGTGTGTGTGTGTGTGTGTGCATGCATGCGTGTGAGCATGCATATGCTTAAGCATGTGCATATAAATGTATACCAACATATACAATTTAAAATACCATAAAAAATATCATATCCATTTATATATTCCACATTTAGGTTTTAGTGGAAGAGAAAAAAATATGGATCAATAACCATAAAATTTTTAAATCTAGGGAAGTGACATGCTTGAAATAATAATTATAAACCTAGCAGCTGGGGAGAAATATTACCATTGAGAATGGTTCAAACCTCACCTATTTATTCCTCTTATCTCCTTATATTAAAGTAACCATGAACTAAAAATCAAATTATGATTATATCCATGTCATACAATGAAAACAATCACTATAATTTCATTTATCCACACCAAGGACTCTTTAAGGCCCAAAAAACATCTCATACAACAAACAAAGAACATATATATATATATATATATATATATATATATATATATATATATGCCTATGTTAGTGCATGTGCATATAAAATCACATATTAAGATTCATATAATAAATTAACCATGAACCAAAATTTTGTGAAGCATAGATCTATATCATACAATAAAATCAATCACTATTATTTCATATATCCACACCAAGGACTATTTAGTGAAAGTGCATGTGCATATAGATGTAAACCAACATATAAATCAATAATATCATAAAAAAAACTCATGTCCATTTCTATATTCCACATTTTAGATTCATTAGAAAATAAAAAAATATGTATTGATTCCCATAAAATTTATGATTCTAGGGAAGGAAGTGGCATGTCTCAAAGAAGAATTAAAAACCTAGAGGATGGGGAGAAAGCTCAGAATAAAGGTCAATTCAAGCCTTTCTTATTCATTCCTCTTCTCTCCTTATCCTTCCAATCTTTCCATTCCATTTTCTAGTATGCTCCTCTTTTATATTCTTCCTCATAATATCTAGAACAAATGTGCCTTAGATTCCTAAATAAATCCCACATATATGTTTTATTTTGATAAAAAATCTATTTTATCATACTAGCTGCTACACCCTTAAACTATTGTATAGTCTAAAACAAACTCTCATGCCTAAGAAATGGGTGACACACAAGTTTATCCCATGTCATATGTCCATACAAACCCATAGATCAAATAAGAGGTTACAACCAAATCCAAGAATCCAAATCAAAGTTGTATCAAGCTTGAATAGAGTGGCTCAAGAGGATTTTCCACAAATTTAAAAAACAAATACTAATAACACTTTGAATGGAGAATAAATAGCTTTTAACAATATATTTTCAATTTTAAGACTTTTTTCATTTTAAATGGCCAAGTCAAAACCATAGGCATATAATGGACAAGTTCAAAACTAAAAAGCTTTAAATAATAGATAATAAGAGTTTTAAAAAAAATCCAATCCACCTCATTTTATGCAAAGTGCATGCCATATCAAACTGCATTGTCAATAAAGTGAATAGTAAATCAATTTCACCCTATATGATGTGATCCAATTTCCACATAGTCAAGTCAGTGGCTAAAATGTACTAGGTTGGCAATGCTCAATACTTTTTAGGTTTATTATCAAATCATTTTATAATAAGTATGAAGGTGTAAGATATTGTCATTCAAATCCAAGTGCATTAATAAATGTCTCAACACAAATATTCAATATTAAACTAATATAATAACATATTTAATCCCTTTATTATGAATTATGACTTGAATATACAAGTGTTAAGATTGGTCCACAAAAAATTTGTAAGGTAAATCCTTTGACTCAAAAGAGATGAGGTACTCCCTACCCTTCATAGTTTTAGAAATATAAGAAAGATATGTGGATTTTGTATCATGTGGGAAAGAAAAATTATGGAAGGCCTCATTAATTGTGTATTTATAAACATTAGACATCGTGAGGAATTATAAAATTGAAATTTTTACATGGGTATTATTAATTTGATCTATGATATCAAAATCCTTAATGTCTTGCACTCTAATTCTATGAGCTTGTGTAAGGTTAGTATGAGTGTTTTGGTTATCCCTAACTTGTGTTTTGTTATGTTTTGGAACCTATTTATAAATTAAAATGTATTTTCAAATACTGTACATTTTAAATGTATTGCACACTTTATATGTTTTGGGTTGATTCTGCCCATGGTTTTGGTACCCATTGTTTTGTAATACCACTTTGTTGTTGTATTATATATTGATGGATATTTTGTAGGTAATATATCATGAGAACTAGGGTTTGATAAGGGAGAATAGAGTGTGTGAATTCAAGTGAAAATTTAGGAGGGTTTTTTTAGTGTAGCTTCAAACAATATTTGTGCATTGTAATTATGAGAAGACTGATCTGAGAGTGGTTTATACTTTTGTGGCTTGTAATAAAATCTAATCAAGTGTTTCTTGGTGGATGTAGCCCACATTAGGTGAACCATGTTAAATTTGGTCTTCTTATTATGCATTTTATTTTTTTTCTTTTTACATCTCTATTTATATCTATTATTATGATTTTATGAAATTATTCTACATCAATTTCTGTATTTATTCTTAACAAATGGTGTCAGACTTCAGGTTATATTTGTTAAATTATTGAATCGTAGGAATGGTTATTAGTCCAAGTGGAATCTATGGCTGATGATCATAGATAAAAGGTTGAAAATTTTAATGTATATAACTTTGGTATATGGAAGATGTAGATGGAGTATTACCTCTATCAGAAGGACCTCCATGTTCTACTAGGAGGAAAATTAAAGCAACCAGTGAGTATGATAGATGAGGCTTGGGAGCTACTTGATAGGAAATCACTTAGGGCCATTAGGTTATGCCTTACATCTTTAGTCATATTTAATATAACATAGGAGAATACCATAAAAGGTCTCATGAATGCATTAGGTAAGTTATATGAGAAATCCTCTACTTTTAATAAAATATTTTTAATGAAAAAGTTATTTAATATGAAGATGTCTAAAAATGGTTTAGTTATTGATCATCTAAATGAATTTAATATGGTTGTGAGTATGTTGAATTCTATAAAAATATATTTTGATGATGAATTTAGGGCTTTAATTATTTTTTGTTCTTTCCTAAAGAGTTGGAATAGTCTGGTAATGGTTGTGAGTAACTCAGTCTCTAATAATGCCAAGTTAAAGTTTGAGGATGTCATAGGAGTAATCCTTAGTGAGGAAATGTGATAGAAAATATTTTGGGAGAGTTATAATTTAGGTGATGCTTTGGTGGTGTAAATTAGAAGGAGATAAAATTTTAGAGGAAAAGGAAAGTGTGGAAAGTCAAATGGTCCTAGAAGGTCAAAATCGAGGGCTACAATGGTATGTTGGCACTATGGAAAGACTAGGCATGCGAAGAAGGATTGTTGGTCTCTTCAAAATAAGAAAAAAAATTAGGAAGACACCAAGGAGGTGAATGTGTAAATAGGTAATGTTTGTCAGGATCCATTAATTCTCTCTATTGATAATATTACTGAGTCTTGGGTTTTAGATTCAAGGGCTTCTTTTCATGTTATACCATATAGGCATTATTTTATTGATTTTGTTCAAGGGGATTTTGGAGATGTTTACCTTGGCGATGATGATCCTTACAACATAGTATGAAAAGGAAGTGTTCAAATTAATATGTAGAATGGGAACACTTGGATACTGAAGGATGTCAGGCATGTGCCTAAGTTGAGATAGAATTTGGTCTCTGTAGGATAACTAGGTAGTGAAGGTTGTATGGTGACATTCACAATAGATTCTTAGAAGGTGATCAAGGGTGCTCTTATGGTAGGAAGAGGTAAGAAGGTTGGTACCCCATATTTATCAAGTAGTGTTGATTATTTTAATTTAGTTGTTGTACATGTAGATGCAAATTTTTGGCACAATAGGCTCGGTCACATGAGCCAAAAGGGTATGCAAATTTTGAATAATTGGTTACCTAGATTGAAAGGATCTGGTTTAGACTTTTGTGAATACTATGTGTATGGAAAATATAAAAGGGTAAATTTTCTCAAGGTTGGACCTATGAAGAAGGAGAATAAGTTGGAGTTGGTTCATTTAGATGTATTAGGGTTGGCTCAACTATCATTTATTGGTGGTTCATCTTATTATATCACTTTTAATGATGATGTAACTAGGAAATTTTGGGTGTATGGCATTAGGATAAAATTTGATGTGTTTGATACATTTAAAATATGGAAAACCTTGGTTGAGAATGAAATAGATCTTAAGTTAAAATGTCTTAGGTTAGATAATGGTAGGGAATATTGTAACAATGCATTTTTTTATTACTATTCAAGGAATGGAATTCATAGTAGAGGATAATTCCAATAACTCCATAGCATAATGGAGTGTTAGAAAGGATAAACATGACTATCATTGAGAATGTTAGGAATACTAGGTTACATGTAGGACTTCCTCTTCAATTTTGAGTAGAAGTAGTAAACACAGTTATATATTTAGATAAATAGAGGTCCCTCATCTACTTTGGATGGAGGCATACCTGAGGAAGCTTAGTCTAGTAAGAAGATTGATTATTCATTTCTTATAATATTTTGTTTTTAATCCTTTATTCATATTGATAAGGATGATAGGACCAATGTAGAGGCTAAGTCTAAAAAAATCACCTTTATTGGCTATAGTGAGGATAACTTTGGTTTTTAGATTTGGAGTCTTTAGGACAATAAAATATTTAGGTATAGGGATTTTATCTTTAATGAAAAATTCATGTCTAAACAATAGTTATAGGATCAAAAAGAGGATTCTAGAAAAGAGTACACAATATTGGAGGACTTTGCAAATGATAAAGTGTCCAAATAACTAGTTCAAGAACCTACTCCATAAGAACCCCAAACTCCTATGGTGAGAAGGTCTTCTAGAGTAAGAATGGAACTTAAATATTTTTCTCCATCTCTTAATTATTTATTAATCACTCACAATGGAGAGCTAGAGTGATTTGAAGAAGCAATGTAGGTAGATGTTAGGAAGAAGTGGGAGCAAGCTATGGATGAGGAGCATTAGTCTCTCATGGAAAATCAGACTTGGGATTTGGTAACCCCACCTAAAGGTAAGAAAGTATTTTATAACAAGTGGGTGTCTAGAGTTAAATAAGATGTTGGAGGAAAGAAAAGGTACAAGGCCTAGTTGGTGGTAAATGGATTTGCACAAAAGAAGGGAATTGATTTTGATGAGATTTTTTCCCCAGTGGTAAAGATGACTTCTATTAGGACTATTCTTCAAATAGTGGTAGTAGAAGACTTGAACTTAGAGTATCTAGATATAAATACCACACTCCTTCATGGTGATTTGAAGGACTTATATATGGAGTAACCATAGGGATATGAGGTCATAGGGAAGAACAACATGGTGTGCAAATTGAAGAAGAGCTTGTATGGCTTGAAACAAGCTCCATGATAGTGGTACATGAAATTTGATAGTTTTATGATGGAATAGGGATACTCCAAGTGTCAGTTATACCATTACATATATATCAAAAAAAATTATGATGGTGATTACATAATCCTTTGTCTATATGTGGATGACATGTTGGTTATAGGTAAGAACATGTAGGAAATAAAAGTACTCAAAGAAAAACTTAGTAATTCCTTTTCTATGAAGGATTTGGGAGCATAAAAACAAATCCTTGGTATGATAATAACTCAGGATAGGAAGGAATGAAATCTAATTTTTATCCCGAGAAAATTACATCAAAAAGGTCTTGGAGAGATTTAGTATGCAGGATGCTAAATTGGTTGGGACTCCTTTGGTGGCTCATTTCAAGTTATCAAAGGAGTAGTGTCCCAAAATAGAGAAGAAGAGAATCCATATGTCACATCTACCATACTCATTAGCTATTGGCAGCTTGATGTATGCCATGGTGTACACTAGGCCAAATATTGGTCATGTATTGGGAGTAGTAAGTAGGTACATGAGTGATCTAGGAAGAGAACACTATAAGGTAATGATCTGGATCCTCTGGTATTTGAGAGGAACCATGGGGATAGTTTTAATCTATGGTGTATTTGACACCACTTTGCATGGTTATGTAGATTTAGACATGGTTAGAGATTTAGATAGTAGGAGTACAACAAGATATGTATTTATTGTAGGTCACATAGAGGTGAGTTGGATTTCATGACTACATAAACTTATGGCTTTGTCAACCACAGAGGCTAAGTAAATTTCTTCCATAGAGGCAAACAAAGAAATGATTTGGTTACAACAATTGCTTGAAGATATGGGGCATAAGTAGGAAGAAAGGAAGCTATATAATGATAGTCAGAGTGTTATAAATCTAGAAAAGAAATCTAATTTCCACTCTAGGATAAAGCATATATAGTTAAGGTACCATTTCATTAGGACAAATTTGGAGGAAGAGAAGTTAAATTTGGAGAAGATTCATACCAGTCAAAATCTAACAAACATGATGACCAGGGTGGTCACAAGGGAGAAATTGAAGTTATGTTTAGTTTTGATTGGCCTTCACAGTTGATAGTGAAGGGTTGAGAATATTTCTTAGAGGAAATAAGTATCCAAATGTGAGATTATTGTCTTGTGGATCCTATTTCTAAATTATAATGTATTTTCAAATATTGTACATTTTAAATGTATTATACACTCTATATGTTTTAGGTTGATTTTGCCCATGGTTTTGGTACCCATTGTTCTATAATACCAATTTATTGATGTACTATGTATTGATGGATATTTTTTAGTTAATATATCATTATAATTAGGTTTTGAGAAGGGAGAACAAAGTGTGTGAATTTAGGTGTGCATTTAGGAGGGTTTGTTGAGTGCAGCTCCAAACAATATTTATGCACTGTAATTGTGAGAAGACTAATTTGAGAGTGGTTTGTACTCTCATGTCTTGTAATAAAATATAATCAAGTATTTCTTGGTGGATATAACCCACATTTATTTAACCACATTAAATCTGGTCTTCTTATTATGCATTTTATTTATTTTCTTTTTGCATCTCTATTTATATCTATTGTTGTGATTCTATGAAATTATTCTACATTGATTTATGCATTTATTCCTAACAAGTTTTGAGAGGAAATATGAGGGATGTAAACATTATGTGTTCTACTCATTTTGGTTTTTACAACTTCTATCTCTTAATGATCCATCATATAATGAGCCACATAAGATGTATCATTATAGGGAACTAAATAAAAACTATTAAATTCAAGGATATTAACACATAAAGCATCATTATAAGATAATAATCATATCATGATTTAAACCATATGATAAAATTTGGATATATATAAGTAAATGTATTAATCTAAATATGGTCATGAATACTTGATCATGCCTATTTTACCCATTTTTATCCTTAATTAACCTATGTACTTAATTAATGCATATTTTTCTACCTTTCCCTATATTAATCATAATAAAGGACCTATTTTATATTATAACCATCATCCATCACATACATAAATATTATGATTTCTAAAAACACCACTATGCATCTATATGCCTTGATCCAGACCAAAACCCAACACATTTCCTTAAGTGACATGAATTACACATAGGGACAATAGTGACTATCAATCTTATCTTGATCTAGTGATTTTGTCTTTTGTCCCACCAATGATCATATTTTAAAATTAAACCCTTATTTAGGTCATTCTCCATGATTTTAGGCTTCTTATTATGTGGATATCTCATTGGAATTGATATAAATACACATTAGAATCAATTATTACACAATTGGGAAATTTTCAATTCAAATGCTTATTGACACAAGTGCACATTGAGAAAAGGTTCCCTATTCTTCCAAATTTAGGTTTTAATCACTTCAAGTAGTCCTTAATCAAATTTGAAACTAGTTTTATTCATACCTAATCCTACATGATTAGGTAATCAATCCAATTATAGATGTATTCATATATTCAAAGAGCATAATTGCACAAAACACTTATGTGGGAAAAATACATTGGGATTGATTTCTTTCTTCAAAGTTTCAGATATGTAGGTAATGTTTAGTCATTTTTGGGGTAATTAGGGTCATCTTATCTTAATTACACTTCTCTAACCCATGTTCACATGTCACTCAATCGTTATATGCCATAATAGGGTTTTTTAACTTCAATAAGCTACTTAAAGATCTCCCTCACATTTTAAAAGACAAAATCAGTGCATAAAAGCCTATATTATACTATTACATGTGATTTTACCTTAAATTTCAATTTTTACAAAAGGAAAATTTTGATAGATATGGATAATAATGGCCAATGATAATGTTTTTATCTAGTGTTCTTATCCTTGTGTAAGCTTAGATTTTGGGAAGATTTTGGGTTCGATCCAATTTTCCTATTTCTCTATTATTTTAATCAATATAGTTAGCCCAATAAATCAAAAAATTGAGTTTGTTATTCAATTTCATAGTTTAATGTTACTTTTCATGGTTTTGTTTCATTTGTTTCAGTCATCTATCTTCAATTTTGCTACTTAAAGTGAATTTACAACACCCTATATTATTCTATTCCATTTATGTGAATTAGGATTAATTTAAATATTAATTAAATTCATCATAAAACATTTATTAAACCCATTTATTATTTGAACATTGTTAAACCCTGGGTATCCCTTAAGGTTTCAAATTTCTAAGGCTTCAATATTTCTTGCATTAAGGTCTATAAAATTTCCCTTTTTGTTTTTAGATGGCTCATTTCTTTTATTGTTTAAAAATTCCCTTTCATGTTTTCCTTCTATTCTACCTAAGTAATTTGTCTATAATACTCCTTTAAGGTGAAGTGCTAGAATAAGTAAGATTATAATTAAGCATATCCAAATTCCTTTAACAATTATTAAAATGGATCCTACTAATTCACACAGTAACTCCTCTTTTGATGAATTAATTTCTAATGAAAATTTTAAATAGCATGATCCAAATGATCAAAATTCACAAGATACCAATGCTAGTTCAGATAGGATTCATCCTAATGAACATAATGGAATAAATCAAGAACAAGTTCAACATTTATCCAATTTCCAAAAAGTACTTCATCCAATTCTACAAGATATACAAAAATTAATTGAGGTCCTTTTAGCTTCCAAAAATGCATACAAAGCCAAAAGTTCTACTCTTAATATGCAAAATGAACCACTTTTCATATTGTAAACCTTACCATGTGTTACCACTTCTATTTTTGGCATTGTTATCCCATCAACATCTTTGGATTAGGGGAAACACATAGATTACAACATATTTGTATGCCTGTGCCTAACTAAGTAATCCATTCAAATCCTTTGATAGCTACACATACTATATCACATAGATTATCTAATGCACAATCCATCAAGCAAGAAATTACACTTCTACAAGATAAGGTGTTAAAATTTGGGTATCCATAAAAAATGTATCAAACAAAAACATAGCATAAAAAATATAATGAAGATAAAATGTAGTGTGGAGAAAATTTATCAATCACAAAACATGGTAGGAATAAAACATATCAAAAGACATGCTCACACAGAAAATGACACAACTTTCAACTAAACATCAAAACTCATGAAATCACATTTTCCTCTATTATTTCACTTATAAATTTGGTGCATTACTTTTCCACCATGAAATGTTAACTACTATCACCAAAATGAACTAGACAATAAATAAACAATGTGTTAATCACTAAAATATCCCAATTATGCTCCTCTCTATATTTTTTTGACATTAGCAATACCACTACATTTTATCCTTGCTATGTTTTTTATTCATGATGTTTTATCATACTAAATTTTTGTCATACTATGTTTTTACCACAAGTTTTTAACTGCTACATTGTTATCCACTATGTTATCACATAGATCTGAAATTAGATCAAGGTATCCTAAAATCTAGGCAATCATTGGATTCCCATGATTTGATTCATAATCCCCTAGCACATGATATTACATCCTATCCCTTACCTAATAGATTTATAGATCCTAAGCTTCCTTTATATGATGGTAAAATAAACCCTAAACAACATCTCAGATATTTTCATGCATCATTTTTATATTATTCATTCAATGATAAATTATTAACCAAGATCTTTCTAAGAAACTTAAAAGACCATGTTTTGTGGTAGTTTTATGACTTACATACTCATTCAATGCAAAGATTTAATCGATTAGTAGATTTTCTTCTAAAACACTTTGTTATCAACACTGGTGAGAATATTTCATATGCATAAAATTCTAAGCTCAAACAAGAAAATAATTAACCTATTAATGATTATGTGATTTGTTATAATACTATGTTGACTAAAATTACTAATTCATTATAGATATTGAGCCAAAAAACATATTCAAACAAATTTATGCTTTCACCATTACATGATTCAATTATATTTCATGAGTTTAGATAATTTTAAGTTTTTTTTCCTACATAAGATATTGAGAATTCAAACTTATTTCTTTGAACAAGATTAATTATACATCTATATATGCTATAATTGCTACAACTAAGTTTCAAAGCAATCCATCCTACAAAGATAAGACACGAGATAATAAAGTAGAAGCAAAGATACAAGTTAATGTTATTTATCAACCTACTAACATATTTGTGTTATAAAATCAACCAAGAAGGTAATTTTATCGATTACCACAACCACCTTACAAATTTTCACAAAGGTTACTTGAATCTAACTTAATTACTTTGCCTCCTCCATTTGAATTTGACATGAACAAACTAAAAATAATGTTTTTTTATAATAATACATATTGTGATTATCATATATGCAATGATAATTCTAAAAAAAATTGTTTCAAGTTCAAACATCTCATTCAATATCATATTGACAAAAATGTCATTGAGATAGAAACTCCTACACAAGAAGAAAAACCTCAACAAAATGAAAATGCTAAGTTAAATATTTTTTAGTGATCCTTTTCCCAACTATGATATCAATAAAGATACTTTAGCATTACATCATACTAATAATTATTATCCACCTCTTGCATCATATGACCATCCCTTAAATGGAGTTATTAGTGTAATTACTCCAAATATTCAACCACATATTATGATTAATTTTGATGATAGTGAAATAGTTGGTGAATCTAATTTCCATGATTTATGTAAAAAAACTCATATTGATCAATAATGTATTCATGGTGTGTTAGTTGATAATGGATCAAGTAAAAATTCATGCACAATCACATTGATTTATTCATTGGGATACATACAAAGTGACATACAAACAACTACTAAAAGTGTTAAGGCATTCGATAGTAAGCAACAATAAATTTTGGGATATATTATGATACCTCTCCAAGTAGGTCCTATTATACTACATACTAATTTCATAATCTTACCAAAAAGTGGGATCTTTGTTATGATATTAGGATTACCATGGTTAAAAAAATCTTGGTGTTGTACCTTATACAATAAATATATATTTAATACAATCAAATTATCCCAATTTTGGGAATTAGGTATGAGGATCCTATACAATCCAAGATACCTCCTCCTCCCCATATACCACCATATATAAATGGTACATCTATGAAAAATAAAAGTTTGTTTTTGGATATTAAAAATAATAATAAAGTTGTTAATCAATCAAATTAGGAAGAGATACCAATGGTTCAAAATCAAGCAAAGCAAAAAATAAGTTTAAATGAAAAAATAATATAATTTGAAACAAAATCAAGAACTTGAAATACCTTTTAAATTGGTTATTCATATTAATCAACATGTGACTCAAAAGGACCAATAATTGAAACAATATTATATAAAGCCTCATGGTATTTCACATATCCTTACATCAAATAGATATATTCCTCCTACATAGGATAATATGAATAATCATCTCGATAGTTTGTCACTGAATATGATACATGTTTTGATTCTGATATAGGAGTATCTAATAATTTTCATTTAAAGAAGGTGAGACATTTTTCACTAATCATTTATTTATTTGATTCCTATCTTGATGGAATCATTGGGTAACTTGTTAATTTATAAAATTATCAAAATTTCATAAATATTCAAAAAATAAAATATGACTGTACATAGTTTTTGGATTGTTACACCTTTTTCTTCCATTTATTTGCATGTGCGATAATTTGGTCCATTATTTTGTGCCATAATTTTTTTACTTAATCAACCCTTGGCCCTTATAATTTGTTTCCTAATATATGTAAAACTTCAACCAATGGTCAAAACTACTAAATAGCACCATTTATTTCTCTACTTACACAAACTACCTTAAAATTTTATCCTTTTTCCCATAGGATAGAATCATTCAGTATAAGATAGAATCATTTACATTACTATCCCATTTGGTTGATCTTGTCATTTACTTTTTTATTCCCGTAATTCATAGTTGCAATACACAAATCCTTAATTCTTTAAATTTTTATACTAATCACTCATTCTCAATATGCAATTCACTATTAGTCATGCAAAATATTTCCTTTTTCAAGATTTATTGTTTATACATGTGACATCTTGTGATAAATGTACATTTTATGAAATGAGAATCTATAATCAGTCACTTGCATACATTTTTATTCTCCTATATATTTATAACATTTTTAACTCAAATTCCATATGGGGCATGTTGCTTATATTAGGTCTTTCAAATGTTTCCTCATGAATATTTCACATTGACACTTATTGTGAATTGTTCATATCTTTCTCCCTTGTGCTATTTTTGACACCTTTGTTAATTTTAGTCTATGTTATTTTTGATTTCCATATATTCCAAAAATGTAAAAAAAATTATATATTTCAAAAATTTAAAAACATTCAAATATTCTAAAAACTCCAAAATCGAGACCTCAACATGATTGGCAAACTAGTTTACATCTTTGTAATATTTTATTTATCTCGTGATTAGTAAATAGAACATTTTCTTATTTGATAAGATAAATAAAACTAGTTTTACATGGATCTACCAACCACAATGTTTAAAAGTTTAGATCTTAGATTAAAGAACAAGCCTAAAATAGCCATAGTGTAGAAAAAGTCTTCAACCTAGAAATGAAAAACATAAACTAACAAAATGTAATGGAAAAAACATAAAACAATAATAATAACTAGAAGGAGAAATCTCCTCAAAGCTAGACTTGACATGAGTAGGCTCTTGTTTTGAATATTTACTTGGTTTCTTCTACAATTCCTTAGAAATTTTGTCCCTCATGCATTTGGAAGGGCCTTTAATAAAGCTCTGTATGATATTCTTCTGAGAGGAATTGGGGGTCTCTTTAGATTTATGGGTGGTCTAGAGGATCTGAATGTCTTCTGAGACTTCCACCAATTCAACAGTCTTGTCTTACATAGTGGCCTCCATCATCAAAACCATGTCTAGATCCTTTTTAAGTGTCATAGTTTTAGCTTTAAGGTAGTTCTAATATATGATGAGGCTTGAAATAGAAATATTTACATTTTATAGCTTTTCTAGGAAGACACCTAATTCCCTACAATGTTTCCCAATAGAATTCTCCAAACTGATATTTACAACACCCTTGAGGCTAGTAAATAAAATATTATTTCTATATCACACATGCATTTCATTGGTATTCATGAGTGTTTTTTAGGACATAAATATTTCATAATATTAAGATGTTTGACCTTCCTCTACCCATTCACCTTTATAAGCTAGGGGCATCTTATTCATAGGTGACACTATACATGTGTTATTTTTTCATAACCCATATAATTTTGAGCTTTCATATTATTTACAATATCTTACTAACATTTCTATCTTATATGGTTTACATGGACATGTTCTTTATTAGGATATGATCTCATTCCATATGCATAGTTTATACTACATTTTCTAATTCTATGTTTCATTGATGTTGACTTATACATAGTAGATTACAACTTTGATTTTTTATTTTGTTGGCCTTCGGCCCTTGTGTGAAAAAATTGATTAGCGCATTTCTATGATATTTTGAGTGTTGTATGCAACATTTGAACATGTCCTTAATTTTATAATTTATCCATATGTGTGTGTGAAATTTGATTATATCCCTAATTTGTGACATTACTCATGTTTATCCATGTTATATTAGGATTTTGAACATGTCTTTGCTTTTGGCCCTTGGCTTTTATATTGTGGTTTTTTCTATCATTATGTTTATTGTGTGTGTATTTGTTGATCTTGTTGAGTTTGATAAGTTCCATGATCTATATCATGCACTACTAACCTACTAACATACTAATTGTATTTATAATTCTATGAGATTTATTAATATATTTTATAGCCCTTCCTTCTTGAGCTATGTGTAAACTTTAAAACTTACTATGCTAACACAATTTTTCCATATGCTACAATTTTCAATTATAAAATATTTACTATGCATGTTTCAAGATAAATTTTATTTTTATATAAGTGAATTTTAAAGTGCAATTTCATCACCTTAAAATGGGGCATTTCAATGGGCTCTTCATGCATGAGAAAAATCATTTTCAAATAGAAAAATTAGTTTTAGATATAATTATAGTTTTGAAAGTTGAAAAATGTTTCAAAATTTAGTTATTGGAACATATTATGGGGGAATATTCCATGCATATGCACTCCTAAGTTTCAAAGATAAAATTTACATAGTTTCAAAGTTTCAAACAAAAGTTACAATGAGCATTTACATATAGTTTTAAATTTTACAATTACAATGGGGACATGATATAGTTTTATCACACATTATTCTTTCTATATTTCTATTTATGGACATAGTAGGATCATGGGTATATTCCATTATATTTTAATCTTGCATTTTATGAACAAAGTTTTAATTAAATCTACAAGATATTTGTAGTATTTGAATCAATTTAGATGCATATTACATGGCTTGGATTTCATTGATCACTCTAACATTATGTGTTTGAATCCTTTTGTATTCCAACTCATTTCATGGTTTGGGGTTATAAATACCATCAAAGGTAAATTGAGGTTTCAACGTCCCTCAATAGGTTTTATTTCATTATATAAGTGCAAATTCAAGTTAGGATTTGATCACCCCCAATCTTCTCTAATGATTTAGCTAAGGAACCATCTTCTCCAAGTGCTTCATGGGAGGCATTCAATCTTGAATGCTTCAAGGAAACCTTGTCACCAATGAAATTCATAAATAACAATAATAAATTTTACACATATATATGTATTCATTCCATACTCTCATTTCAATTTATAATTTTCAAAATAAAAGAAGTTTTTTATTTAGTAAAATCCATTTCACATTAAAAATTGCCAAAGTTCAAGAAAATTTTTAAAATTCAAGTTAACAAATTTCAGATTTCAAAGAAACAAAATAACTATTCATGTATTCTTCAATGTTTACCAAAGTTTATAGTTGATGAGGTCAAAATACCCCCATTTCTAAAAAATGGGGACCCTTGTTTCAAATTGTGCAAATTTGTACCTTAAAGTTGAAAAATCACTTGATCAAAGTACCACTAGCATGTTTGTACAGTATTTTTATTTGAATATCATTCACACCTGGTTCTCATTTGGATTAATTGGCATGTTTTCAAGTGATCATGGTTTTACCCATTCTAATGTTACTAATGATTGTTGTTTGTGTCTCTATATTTTAGGTTTAATAGAATCTCATTTGGAAATGAACATGTTTAGGATTTTGTGCTTCAATGTTAAATTTATATTTTACTAGCCTTTTGTCTATCAAAGATTAATTGAATCTATTTTAAGTCATAATTAAAACCCTTGTTTAATTTTTTAACCTAGGCCCATTTTAAATTAAATTCAAATTTGTACAGGAACAATTTACGTAAGAACAATTATTTATGCCATAAACTTAGCTTAATTTTTATCCTAAGGCTTAGCCATGTTTTTCAAAACAACCAAACCTTAGTATAAAAATGTTATGCTTGGTCCCTTTATGTCCCATAACCCCTTGGTATATTTAATTATTAGCATGGTCTAACTAATGTAGGGTCCTTTTTGTTATATCCTAGACAAGTCATAAAGCCTTATCCTAAAGTTTTGATTATATTTATGAATACAATAAAAACCCTAAGCTAAAAATTTATGACTTATATCTTAGCATACATGGGGTCCCTTTCATTATATTTTATAACTTAGCCTAAAAAAATTATCCTAAGGTTTTACCATGCTTATCAACATGAATAAAACCTTAGTTTTAAAATATTTAACCTTATTTATTAATATTTACTAAGTCTAACTTAATATTTTTATTGACTATAGGATCAATGGTATGCATTTTCTCAGGCAATATTGATCTAATGACACATGTTAATTCAAGACTTACATGGAGCCCCAAAACAAGCAATAAGATAAAAAGTGTCACCATCATGGGAATCTTGCCAAAGATCCTATGATAGATAGTAAAAGATGATTTGACAAAGTGTGATTGATTAGTGAAAGATGATCTAACAGTGTGAGATTAGCATTGACAATTCAGAAACCCCAAGATAAGTAATAAGGTGACAAGTGTCACAATTTCATTAAAATAACATTTAATATCTAATAGCATTTCACCCCTCAGATTGAGATCTGATGGAACACATTGATCCATCCAAACAAGATCTAATGGTGCATGATGAAGGTTGAAAAGTAAAAATACCTAAGGATGAATATGGAGATGACACATGGCATAACTAGAAGCCAAAAATTAAAGCTTGAGCATCTTTCAAAAATATATGGTACATAAATAAGGTACACATTTTGATCAATAGTCTATGGAATAAGATAGATAATTAAGTAGATCAAGATCAATAGACCATCTTCATCTAGGTAGAGATGATCTAACGATGAGAGATAGATGTTGAAATTTCAATGAAGATCAGGACTAATGTGTAAGTGAAAAGTGTCTCAAATATGAGGAATGTAATAAGTATCCAATGGCATTTGATTTCTTTGATCAAAATCAATGAACCATGTTTATCTAAACAAATAGATCCAATGGTGTGAGGTGAGGTAGAATTTTCAAAGGGCCCAGAACCAATAAAATATTAACATATGTCCAAAAGTGACAAATAGTCATATTTTAAATATTAATCATTTGGAAACAATGTAGTACCACATTGATGCCACATAGGCACCAAGTCAGATTAAAAGAGCTTGTGGGCTCAGAAAAGCAAAGGCATAAATACAAAAAACTAAACATAAGTCATGAAGCTTACAGAAGTTAAAATATATTTCATCATTAAAGCACTATAAAAACCTTTAAGAAATCCCTAAAAAGTATAAAAACCCTAATTCAACCCTGTGCTTATTATAAATGAGTTAAGGAGAGTTGAATTATCACCTGTGTAAGAACAATTTGATCCAAAATCGAATTGTAAACCACTAGTGAGAAATTTAACAATTTCACAAGCCATGCCAGCTCAATAATGTGTTTTTATCGAGGATGTGGAGCTCTATTTGAAGACTAATACAAAAAGGAGGATTTTTAAGGACACATAATTTTATTCTATAGCTCTAAATATAAGGGGAAATAATTAGTCAAGCTTATTTTGGACCATTAAGAACCACCATCCCATCACAACAGAAGAGAAGAACTTCTCTGCAAGGAGGCTCTACTATGTCATAGTTTCCATTAAAATGATGAGTCTCCATTATTTTGAAGAAAATCCTAAGGTAATACATTATATAGACATTCTCTCTCCTATTTTTAAAAATGGAAAAATAGATAGGGGCATGATTATTCATGAGGGTAGTTTTAGGAAAATTTCTTACATCTCTCCTATAGTATTTGAAAACTATTAAAAACTACTTAAACAACAATTAAACTAAACCATAATCAATAATTGGGCCAAGGAAAATGATTTGAAGAACATACTTTCCCTATGGTTGTAATCTAGAAACCAAGTGTTTTTAGACTTCAATAATAACATCCTTATTGGTCAATTCAGACCTATAATTAGGATGATCATGACTATGATGAACAAGTTATGGATAAATTCAACCACTACATGTGGAAAAAATTTGGGTGCCTTTAGTCTACTTAATGATTGAGAAGTAGCTCACCCCTCCTTTTGGTGAAGTTATCAACACCTATTTAAGTAGATAGATTTTTCAATCAAGAAGAAAATTAGGAACCAATTATACATGATGGCATACCTCTTGGATGCCTTGTTTGTCAAAAAAAATATACCCAACCTTAGGGAATGGTCTCTTTATGGGATACAAATAGTCTCCTTATACTACTCAAAGTTACACATATTCAAGTATAGTGACCACATCCACTTCATTTGTGACTATGTTTATCTAGTACTAAATGAGGCCATAATTAGAAGTCCAATGTCAAGAGGATGCCCCTTGATCAAAAATTCAATTAAGGCCATGAGGTACATATGGTTATATCTTGATTGTATAATCATTAGGATTTAAGTAACCCAATTCACTCCCCTCATATTACTAGTCCATGTACCCATCAAGTTAGTAGAGTAAGAAGTGGCTTATCAACTATGTAATAGGATAGATGGTTTATGCAAAACCAAAAGGAAAGGGTTATTTCACACCCTCCCCATAACCATTGGAAGTATTATTTTTACATAATGGGACAATATTGAGGTTGATTTAAAACATATAACCTCATTCAATCTCTAAATTAATGAGTTGAGGTAGTAGGATCCATAAGGAAGAGTTAAAAAACATTTAAAAGTCAAAGGAATCAATGTGCCTTATGATCACCAGCTTAGTCTAGTTGACTCTATTTACACAAAAGCATCTTCATTCTCTGAGGTCACCATTAGATTGAAAAGGCACAACATTAATATATAATATAGGATATAAAGGGAGAAAAAAGGGAATGATGATAAATGGAAATTAGGGCCAAGGTAGTACCATTTGCTAAGTGGTGCACCTTCTAGACCTCCACCATCCTAACTACAGATAGATTCCAAACCAGGGGCACAAATTATGCAAAGGATATAAGAGAGAAGGCATAATGAAAGAGCATCATCTTCAACCCAAATAAATTAACTATGATCACCAATGGAGGAGGTTCACATAGTAACACTGGATCCTGATGAGACCATTGAAGATGCCTTCAAAATTTTGTCATTAGCCTATGAGTCTGAGGATGAAGAAATGGAGGAAATAAAGGAAGAGAAGGGGAAGGAAGTGTTGGATCTAGTTCCTATAAACACCCCCAAAATAAAAGTTTAACTGGTCATTATCCTAGTTAAAACCAAGAATCCCAAGGTGACCTTTACTCATCCTTTGAGTGAAATCAATCTCTTTAGTGAAGAAAACTTGATTTAGGGTCCAACCATTCTTGAATGGTTCATCTATGGTAAATTGCATAAAATACCTACTACACAACCCCCTTGGGCAATGATGAAGGCAATGAATATCCCAATTCATGAAGAAGTTAAGACATGGATAGTTGCCTTATAGAAGGAGGAGGAAAAGGGGATGGCTACTCTAGGAGAATCAAGTGGGGCATAAATGGAGACCCTAGCTCTAAAGGTGACACAATATTTAGTGGGTGTCAAATTTGACCCAAAAATTTGTATTTGGTAGAGGGTAACTAAGAAGAAGGCCATGGTTCGTAGAGAAGAGTTCACTTTCCAAAAAGTTGAACCTTTTGTTAGATTGACTCCAATTAGAAGACAAAAGCCTAATGAGGACTCAATATTTGAAGAAAATGTTCTTGAAATGGCCCAGGCTCAGTTAGATAAATTATAAATAATGATCAAGGGCATGTTTTAGCATAATAATAATTTAAAATAATAAGCCATCTTGTCAATCTAAGAGGATATATTTAGGTAATTTGAGGACACCATGGCTGATTTTTTTAATTCTTTAATTTAAAGTCAGTCAAGACCAAGAAAGAGGTAATGAATAAAAAAAGCACCATGGCTATAGGCCAAGTTGGAAAATGACAAGCTTTAAGTTACCAAGTGAAGTATTTAATCAAAGTCTTGACTAAAAATCAAATTCCTAAATTCAAGATAGTCAGCCTAACCCACCTGAATATGGCTATGGCTATATTAATTGATAAGATCAAGGCCTTGAAAATTTAGTCCAATTAGATATAAGACATTTCTAAGGACCTAAAATGGTAAGAGGATAAGATATTACACATTTTGGACAACTTAATCAAATATCCCACCACCCTTAGTCCACTATGCCTTATCACTGAATAGGAGTTCAAGCACATAACTACTCAATTCATGTAATATGTGAGGAATCAAAGACAAGGGGAAATGGGAGTTGATAAAAAGAAGATCATGGGCATAATTTTATCATTAGAGGAAAATATAGGAGATTTCAGGAGCATCAAATAATCTTTAGAAAGGACTAAGAGGGATCTCAAGGGCCTAAAAGATCAAGAAAAGGAATTGTTCATGAGACCTACCATTAATCTCCAACTAATCAATGAATAGCATTATAGAATGAAGGTCTTGTAAGGAAGGCAGAAGACTACATCATCACAAGGGTCCCAAAGTCAAGCCAGCTGACTTAGGATATTCTATTATATAAAGACATTGTATATTTTTGAAAATAGAATATTTTTTTTGTAAAGGCATGTGCAACTTGTAAAACACATTGCATATAGGTTAGTCATTTTAGAATGTCTAAAAGGTTCTCAAAAAAATTTAAAAGGATAGTTATCCTTAATACTTGACATGACTAACCAAAATACCTCATGAAAGGTCTATATAAAGAGGTATTGCCCATTTTAAAAGAGAGAGTTTTTGAGCCAAAAACTATTTTGTAACTTTTGAGAAAATTAAAATAAAGTAAGAGTTCTACAAAATTTGTCCACATTTTCTTGTGTGATTTACTATCATGGTTTCTCTCTCATTTTTTTGGTCTTATTCTCATATTTGAATGGTTCTTGTGAATTCTAGATGTACATATTTAAATGTCGAGTTGTTAATTTAGGATAATGCTAGATTAATTGAAATGTCTTAGGTTTACTTCCCTTTCTTTACTCTACTTGCATCTAGGCTAATGTTATTTTCTTGTAGGGGTGAAATTCTTAAAGCAAATCTTGTTCTTATTTGTATATTTTCATAGCATCCTTAGATGTTTGCCTAATGTGTGGTAAGATTTGAGAATATGCTACTTCATGTCATACATTGGTTAAATGCATGTTCAAATGAAATTGGAACTCTATCATAATGTTTGAAATAGAGATCAACCACACCTCTGTTTTCTACCTTACCCTTATTTTACTCTTTTTTAATCACTTCACCTTAGATTAGCTTCTTTTTGAATATTTATCTTAGTTTAGATTTAGACTTAAGTTTTGAGCATAATTCACTTTAAATAGCATAGGTTATCTCCAAAATCAAATATCAACTATTAAGCCATGGTGGATCCCAACAACCAACTAATATAAATTTTTGAAATAGTCAATTTGTTCTACCTCTATTCCACCAAAGATAATAGGTTTATCACAACCTACAACTCATGCATTGGATTCTCTAGTTTCAAAAATGAGTAGTGTTTATTAAACACTAAGAACCACTTGTTTTACACTTTTAGGCATTAATAGGGATATGCATTCTGTTAGTGTTAAAAGGAGGTCATTAGTTAAATATTTGAAAATTTGTAACATCTTTGTTAATTATGGTGAATTTTATTTAAAGGTTAATGTATTATTTGCATATTTGTGTTTATTATAACATATTTGTGTAAAGATAATTTATTTTAATGGTTTCAAAACCATATTTGTGCTTACTTAGACAAAGATAGATGTTCTTTAAAGATCCATGAGTAATTGTGGTAAATATAGCTTGATATCTATGAATATAATTCATTTAAGGCTAGTAGTAGCATTTTTTTTTGATTGTATCTTTGCAAATTTGAGTTCATCTAAGATTGAAACATGTAAATATCACTCATACCTATGTATTTGGACATATATTTGAGCTAATTTAGTTAAATATTGATGTCCTTTATTATTTTATATACATATTTGTGCAAAATTTGATTAATGTGAAAATCTAATCATTATTCTTTGCAAAGATAAGACTTACACATCATATTTTAAACAGGGTTAAAAGTTTTCAAAATAGAATTGCCAAGCATAAGGAACACTTACATTCAAAGACAAAGGTTCATGTTCTTTCATTAGAGGTTCATAGGAGATTTAGGTGAGACAAAGGTAAGTGTAGACTCTCAAAGTCTCAACCAACTTCACCAATTAAGGGTGCTTCCGTGTCCAAACCCTATCAAGGTATGGCTTGGTTATGTGGTTCTTCAATCAATGTTCCAAGTGTGGTACATGACCTTCCTTATAATATTGAAAAGTATTTGCCTAATTTTAGTCCTAATGGTTTTTTAACTTCTAAAGAACACATTAAAATTTTCAAAGCTACTTTAAGACTTTTAATTTTTATTCATGAAGATGTATCATGCATATTGTTTCCATTTACATTCAAATATGTTGCATATGAATGGTTCCTAAACCTTCCTAAAAATTACATAGCTAGCTGGAATGATTTTAACATAATATTTATTGATCAATTTGGTAACATCATTAGTCATTTCATTCTATAATAGCAGTTTACCATAGTTAAAAGAGACTCAAATGAGCCCATTAAAGTCTTTAATGCTATATTCCAAAATATGTTTAGCATAGCCATAGCTCCTTATAGGCATGATGAGGCTTTAGCCTTAGATATTTAAAAGGACACCTTGGATCCCATGACTTTTTTGTTTCTTAAAATATCTACTCAGGTCATTAATACATTAGCCTTAGCTTATGTTGATGTTGTGATCATTAATGACCAATTACAACCACAAGGATAAATGGCATACAATATCCCCAACATTAATCCAAATTTTCCTATTTTGAATGTCCATCCCAATGCTAATAAAAGTATGCCTACCTTAAATCAACTTCCAATTTTAAACTAATTACCTTTGAGTCATGCACACTAGGCCAAAACCTAGGATTTTTTAACAATGTTACAAGTGTATTGTTGGCCAATTTTGGGCCACATACCAAGATTTTGCCTGGATAAATCAGTTAAGTAGATTACATGTTTAAGTAAGTGATAAAATGGCTTGGAAGTAGGTCTAGGATTGAAAGGCAAAAAATATCAGTAGGTTCCCATGACCTTCATGGACATGAAGTAGGTTTCACAGGTCTCATAAACTCATTATGATCCTTGAAATTTCAATCACAAGCCTAGAAGGACTAGGCCATCATAACACATCATGAAAAAATGGATAGGTTAGTATGATTGTGAACTTTATAAATGCACTTGGGAAAGCCTCTCAGGATAAAGGATTGCATGGACATGAATTTATTCATGCCTTGAACATCCCTATAAATTTTATATCTTTATGAGCTTGTTATATAAAGATATAAAGCTTCAAAATTGAACTAATAATCTAGGATGTGTGTGTGAACATCAAGTTCAAGCTTCAAAAAATAGTCATTTAAATTCAAATTTTCTTAAGTTGAATGCACAAATAAAATATGTCAAGATCATAAGAGATTAAATCTAGATCTAATGATGAGTTGTGACTAATAGTGTTAGTGGGTCCTAAAGATCTAATAGAGCACGTGTGATCATGTATTCAAGATCAATTGTGAGCATCAATTCAATAGGTTAGTGGGTCCATAGGAAGCATGCAATACTAACAAGTGTCACATTCTCAAAGGATGAAATTAAATACCAATGAAAAGATTCAAAGTGGCATAATCTCTCAAACTCATAGTAGATCCAATGATGTGTGGGCAAAGATCAAGTCAGTGGGTCCAAGAACATCTACAGTGTACATTTAATCATGTAATCAAATATAAATGGTGAGTGATGGGTCAAAAGGTTAGTAAATCTTGAAGACAAATGCATGGATGAAAAGTGTCTCAATTATGTTAACTAGTAGAAGATATATTGCTTACATTTAATCATATAAATGTATATCAATGTTGCATGAGAAGTCAAAAAGTCAGTAAGATCCTAAGGAACGAATGTAGAGATAATAGTTGGCATAATATGAGAAGCCTAGATCAAGATAGATATCCAAATGAAGGTTGAAGGTGTCATAATTTCAAATCATAGATCAAGATTGATGGTCAATATTAAAATTTGAAATATAGGTATTTCAAGCAAAGGTCAAATATAATTTCAAGTTAAACTAGGGAAAGCATTTCAAAGGATTGTGTCACCATTAAAGCCTAGTCAAGCACCATTAGAGTAGATATTCATATAGTCAGGGATGTCAAAAATAAGGTTTTTATGCCATTAAATCTCACTATGAACCTCTATTTCAAGGATTTGGAACATACAAGGTCCATCTTTTGGGGTTGAAGTATTATTTCATGACTATGATCTTTTATCTTTAAATAAGGATCTATGCATATAATGAGTTCTTAACTTCCATAAATGATCAAAGGAAAAACTAAGTCTTTTTAGGCCTAATAAAGATCAAGAAGGAAGCTATGTGACTTTTAGGCTTTGCATCAATTTATTTACTATAAGAAAACCAATAATTGGATTGGTTTTCATCTATAGTAGACCTATGATCAGATATTGAGTAGGGTTAGATATGAATGGTTATGGAGAGGTGTCTCATCTTCCAATATGGTCATAGCCTTGAAAAATAGGCACTTACCATTACTTAATAATAAATATCATCATTTTGTCAAGCCCAAGGATATGAGGACCTTGCCCTCATAATGAAGCAAGTGGAGATGGCATGGAGGATCAAAACAAAGATAGATGGTGGTTGGATAATTAGTTAGATCAGTCAATGCTATTCAAAACCATACATATTATTTATCTAATATAATTATTCATTACTCATCATGTAAAACAAACCCTTGTCTTCTAGTGGATATCTCAGCCAATAAGAAGAACTTAAATATTAATTAGAGCAAATAGAGGTTAACTTGTTGATGAATGGCTAGTCTCTATTGGATTAAATGTGGTGGAGAATTCATTGAAAGGTGGTATCTCATTAATTGTTCTTGGTTAATGTGATCTGTCTTATCTCTTTTCTCTTTCTTTATATTACCCATTCTTTCCCATTTATTATAAATCCACCCCTCTCTTGGGCATGACTAGACTCTACCAAGATTGATTTTTATAACGTCTTGAGATAAATAGATGACTATTTTAGAATTAATTGTTCTATTATGGTATGTTTATGTTAGTTTGGTTTTCATATATGGTATAAATTTCTCCCTTGTTAATTCCTAGTCTCACCTATCTACTATTTTATCTTATTATATAGGCCATGTTTAGTGTTTAATATCATTTTATTGAAGCTATCATGTAGATACATTAACTGGTTAAGTGCTTTGAATCAGGCCTTTCTATCACTTCCCTCAGGTTTTGATCACTTGATGAACCTTTACATGAAATATTGATGCATAACAGACATTTGGAATTATAGATTTAGAATTTTTCTTATCTCATTAGTGTTTTTAGAATGTTAAGTAGAGTGTATGAATAATCATTTAGGTGTATCACCAACATTAGCTTAGATTTCCCTTTTAATTATCTTTCTCTCACTTTTCCCCTAAAAATTAGTAGGTTTCAATGGAAATGAGCTAAGAGATACATCAAAAATCTAGCCTCATTAAAAATCCTAGAGGTCTGACCCAAGATTAGGTAACCCATAGCCTAGGGTCATTCCCATGTTAAACTAGATTTGAGTAGAGGACCTGAATAATCCTTTGTTCAGCTAGGGTGCAATATAGGTATACAATATTTTTTGGCATGGTTAGTGGGACCAAGATCTAAAAGAGTTTAAATATTTTTGGTGTGTCTTTCCTCTAATAATCTTTTGAAATCAATCAAGTTAGCACTAATGGTGACTCCAAATCAAAGCTTCTAGTTGTAAGTAGCCTAGGTATGTCTCATTGAAAATTTTAATCAATTTTGCATCTAAGGTTGATATGAATAAATATGGTGAACACCCATATCATGAACATAATTATCAACCTTATGATAACCCATGTCATACCCCTCATTAGTCCTATCTTAATGCCCATCAATCTTATGAACTATGGCATCCCTATGGTCCTCAATTTCCCTCTCTATATAGACATCATGTTTTTAGACATCCATATGAGGAAAGTTATCAATAGGTCTATCAAGAAATGCCTTCCTATTAATTCCAATGTTATCGTTACCAACCATATCATGATGTCTATCAACCTCAAGAGGACCCTCATAACTCTTGTCGTGATGAATTTGATAATCCCATTGATTTCACACAAAGATACCACAGGAAAAAGTGTGAATTTTTATGAGCTAAAATAAAACAAGATAAAGTTGGTATTGATCCCCATCATTACCCTCCCCCTCCATTTTTTCCATCTTATATCAAGTCCTTGTTGACATCCATACAACAATTACTAGTTAATGAAGATACTATGGGAACATGGGATGACAACTATGATGTGTTCCCTGATCATCTCATGGAGCGGTTAAGAGGTGCTACCCAAAGTTATATGTAGAGGTTATAAATGTTTGGAGGGATAGAATAAACCCAATAGGAGATAAAAGAGAAAATAGACTTGGCAAAGAAGTGCCTTCAATGCTCAATAGATAGGCTAAGGATGTGGGAAGAAAAAGAACCTAAAAATGGGTATGTTACTATTGAAGAGCCTCAAAGAGGCTATTGGAAAGGTATAACTTCTACTTATGTAGGTGTTATTCCTTTTATTCATCCCAATAAATCTCACACCCATGAGCCTACCCATATACTTTCCATCCCACCCTTTTTTAAAAAGGAACCCATCTTGAGGGAAGTAAATGAAGAGGAAAGAGTTCAAGCTATAGCTGATCAAGAAGATGTTACTTCCATTACCCAACTCAATTTTCTTTCCCTATAGTATTTTATTTAATATTTAACCATTCTCAAGGTTTCAAGTTGAAATAAGGTTCCTTCCATTCCTAAAACCATCCATGAACCATCCATCATACCTCATATTCCATCTCCAACTCATCATCCCCCCATTACATCTCATCCTTCACCTCAAACCCATGAGCCTATCCATCAACTTTCCACCCTACCCTTTCTTGAAAAATAACTCATCTTGAGGGAAACAAATGAAGAGGAAAGATCTCAAGTCATAATAGAAAATGAAGGTGACTTGAGTGACCAAGAAGAATAAATCATGATTGGGACACATCTTAGTAGGGATAAACATGTTTCAATCTTATATAATTATTCAAATATGGAAAAAGTGCAAGAGAAAGTTGAGGTAGAGGTTGATATGCAAGTATAAGAACAAGTACATGAAGAGAAGGTTGTTGATGTTCAAGAGGAAGACACTCCAATTATACAATTTGAAGGTGTTTCCCATGGGTTTTTGGATGACTCAAGAGATGCCATTCATCATGAAGGATAAGATCTTAATAAGTAGTAGAGCATAAGTACCAATCAGCAAAATAAGATGAATAACAATTTGAAATTGAGAGCATGCTTAGTCATCAGCTTGATGTTGAAGATGAAGAAATTTTGATTGACCAATCTGAGATATCAAAAGAAGACTTGTAGCCTCATGTTTTGGTCAAGGGATTGATATGCTTGCATTTAAAATTAAACTTGAAGAAACTCTAATTGAAATTTAGCTTCATGAGAACAATATTTATATTTGTTTGATATCTTTCATTTAGGCTATTCTTTACTGTTAGGAAGTCTAGCTTTAACATTATGAGTTTGAGTATTTATGGAAAGGTAAACAGCAATAGCTTGATATTTTTTTAGAGGTAAATAGTAGTTATTTTTTATTAACCATATGGTTATTGTGATAATATTGCATTAGTTAGAATATTATATTATTGTGATATATTGTTAATGGTTATAACAATATATCATAAATAGTGTGTGCTTAATTATAGGATTTGCGTGAGAGAAAATAGTGGAGAGATTATAAGAAATACATTTCCTATATATGTGTAATGTCCTAGATGTTAGATCATGGAGGGAAATAATATATTGAGTGTTTGAAATATCTGTCTTTGTATGTTCAGCTCCTTTTTTATATGAGTTGATTCATTACATAATCTACTATGATTGTCATCATTGGTATTAGAGCATCTTATGTTCCTGGGCAAGGTTGTTGTCAATGAGAGTCTTGAAATCTAGTTGAAATAAATTTCATAATGAATAAGAATATGGGTGAGTTACATATGTAACCTAATCATTCACTATTCAACAGTGTAACATTATTCCATGTTGACTGGGCATTTTATCAACAAACATACAATATTAAGTCATACACTTCATTACTTGTGTGTTACAAGAATATTTAACCATTCAACAAGTTATCTATGAGACATGATACACCTACATTATTGGTAGAATTTGGCACCAGTTAATACATCTTCCATTAGGTTTCCACACCTAACATCCATACTTTAAATAATTCTTTACATCTCTAATTTTGAAGAATCATTATAAAATATGGTATTTAATAAGACTAATTTCTACACTAAATCCTATCAATTCAATAGTTTGTTAGTCTGTTATGCTAGATACATACATATCACTAAATTATTTTAGAGGATTTAATGCATCTAAATCTACTCTATTCTCTTTGTTGACCAGTTTGTAGTTATTTCAAAAAAAATTAGCATAGATGCACCTAGATTTAAATAGTGTACCTCATCACCTAAAGTTATGTCTACCTCTCATCCATATTAATTTTTGTCAATGTAGATCCATGTGCAATTGTACATCATCACCTATCTACACTTGCATTATGTTACATTAGATCTATTGTCACATTGTATGAGTCTCGTCTGTCAAAGCATATCCATGTACACATGCAAAAAGAGTATCCACATCATCAAGTTACATCAAATTAAAAAAATAGCTAAAATCATAAGCTTAGCTATTAAATGTATTTTAGTAATTTTAATAATAAATTTGGTTTTAGTAAAGTCAAAGTATGACAATATGTATTTTTACTCAAAAAGAGTCATATCAGAATAATTTGAAAGTATTTATTATTTATTGTTTTTAATTGGGTCACTTTTTATGTTAATACTATTGTCATGCATTCAAGTCGTAAGTCTTGGTTAAGGTGTCAATTTTTGAATGAGTGTTGTTTAAAAATTATAAAATTTTATATTTTTTTAGTCTTGTTATAATCTTTTTTTTTAAATTTTAATGTTTAAATCCTTTAGGTTTTATAAACATTTGGTTTTGTAAACATTCAGTTTTATAAGTCAAATGTCTATTTTATATGGTTAAAAAAAGTGTTGTTTTTTATCAAAGATTCAAAGTTTTTTTGAATCAATATTTGAGTCATCATTATCAAAAATTGTAAAAAAAAATCTTACAAATGCATTTTTGCTTATACGTGATGTTTGTATTGTAAGAGGGATTTCCTTCAAAAAAATCATGTACCTGAGCTACATCGACATACCAACTAATTAAAGAGCTTTACCTACTAGAGGCTAGAGGATACATAGTGACCTCTGAGTGACCTCTCATCAATCACCAATGATGGGGTTACACCAATTATGTGGTGACACTTAGTGTGGTGTGTTTTTTATTTCTACTATGTTTGCAAAATATGAACAAAATAATAATGCATGTTCATGTAATGTAATTTGTGTAAAAATTCTAAACATGATTCCCTAAGTTGAAAACATTGTGAAAGGACATAAAACACCAATGTAAATCAATTCATGGATCTTGAAAGGGGTTGTGGTAGAGATCTAAAAAACCATAGGATGTGAAAAAAAAATTAGCAATAGTTAGGAGAGTAGCTACTACAAATATCCCATGATTGCATTACTTATTTATGGATATGACCCTAATAACACATCCATTTCAGTCACATAAAGTAAATGTGAGATGCATTTCTTCGCATATAGTGGTCATGTGCAGCAAGATAGTGTCAATAGTATGCAGACCTATGAGTATGTGGTGGCATACTATTTTGTTCATGCCAATTCTCGGAGGTAGATGGTGTTCCTATTCATTTCAAGTTTTGTGGTAAGCCTATAAAACCATGGGAAGAGTGAGGCTTTCTTTATCAATGTCATGAGTCAAATAGGGCATGCTACAATGGGTGAACATACTGTAGATAAGAGTGTGAATGTTTTTGCACCATGTAAAAATAATGGGGGGAATGTTAGGAAATCTAGATTTTACATTATGAGTTTGAGTATTTATGAAAAGGTAAATAGTAATAACTTGATATTTATTGAGAGGTAAATACTAATTAGTGGTTATTAATCATATGGTTAATATGATATGACTGTATTAGTTAGAATATTATATTGTTGTGATATATTTTTAATGGTTGTAATAATATATCATAAGTAGTGTGTGATTAATTATAATATTTGGGTGAGAGAATATAGTGGAGATATTATAGTAAATACATTTCTTATATATGTGTAATGTCCCAAATGTTTGATCATAGAGTGAAAAAATATATTGAGAGTTTTTGAAATATCTATCTGTGTATATTTGGTTATTTTGTTGCATAATTTGCATGATTTTATTCATTGCATAATCTTATCTGATTATCATTATTTACTTGAATGTGGTCTATTTCAAGTTCAAGAAAGTGCCTTCGTCAAGCAATTAGTAGTTGTTGTCTAAGCATATGACATGTTTTAACTTTTCAAACATGGTTATTAGCTTTTCTCTTCAACTTCAAACATCTCTCTACTCTTGGAAGTTGAGAATGATCTCTAGTGACCTCAAGAAATCCCAAGATCATATCCATCTCCCTTAGAGGCCAGCCTTGTAGATATGTCAAAGGAGACACACCAAGCTACCTAATATGTTCATGATCAGTAGTTCATGAATGAAGAAAAATTGAATTTTTTCTTGTAAAGTCCACAAATTTTGAAGGAGTATGATTGAGTATTGGACTTATGTCTACAATTCATGCACTTAAAATTGGTAATAGAGGAACCAGTTGCTTACCCAAGAAGACATGAGCATATAATTTCTCTTAGTCTCATAAGAGAGCTATCAAGAAAAGGCAAGCATGCTTCAAAGTTCCAAGATGCACCAAATATATTTCCATTTGATCTCGAAGGGAAGCATCTTTTTTCAGGTTAGTTGTTCTAGGTTTGTTTTATTTCAATAAGTGATTAGCATAAGTAGTAGTCTTCTTCCCTTTTATCTTATTTTCCCTATTTCCTTAGATTAGTGGTCCTTCATTTAATTAGGTTAGTTTCCCTTTATTCCTTTTTTCCCTTCAATACGTGCCTTGGGCACTTTGTTTTATTTTGTTCCTTTTAGTCCTTATTTGTTTTAAGAGGAGTTATCCAAGGGTTGACATCTAGTTTTAACTTTAGATCAATGTGTTGAAGTAGAGCAGAGACTCCATGCCCAATGGAGTAGACAAGGTAACTAGTCTAGGTTCTCAAGCATAAAAAACATGCTTCCCAATTGAGTCACAAAGGATTTTGTCCAATTTTATCCCACATACCAATATTTTACCTAGGTAAATTAGTTGAGCAGAGTTCCTATTTAAGTAAATGATCAAATGGCTTGTAAGTAGGTTTGATAATGTAAGGTAAAAAAGATAAGTAGGTTCTCATGACCTTCAAGGACATGAAGCAGGTTTCATAGGTCTTAAAAAGTCATTTTGATCATTGAAAGTTAAAGCATAATCCTAGAAGGATCAGACCATCATGGCACATCATGCAAAAATTGATAGGTTTGTTTGATTGTGCATTTTATAAATACATTTGGGAAATCCTCTTAGGCCAAAGGATTATATGGACATGAATTTATTCTTTCCTTCAACATCCCCTAAAAATTTTGTATCTTGATGAGCTTGTTATCTCAACATATAAAGCTTTAAATTTGAATAAATAGTCTTGGATGTGCATGTGAATATCAAGTTTAAGCTTCAACAAATAACCATTTAAATTCAAATGTTCCCAAGTTGAATGTATAGCTGATAGATGTTGAGATCATAAGAGCTTAATTTTAGATCTAATAGTGAGTGATGACTGACAATATTAGTGGGTCCTGAAGATCTAACAAAACTTGTTTAATCATGAATTCAAGATCAATGGTGAGCATCAAGTCAATAAGTCAGTGGGGTCCACAAGAAGCATGTGACACTGAGAAGTGTCACATTCTCAAAGGACAAAATCAAATACCAATGTATGGATGCCAAGTGGCATGATCCTATAAAATCATAGTAGATCTAATGTCACACAAGAAAAGCTCAAGTTATTAGATCCAAGTAGATCTATGGTGTACATTTAATCATGTCATCAAAGATTAAAAATGAGTGATGGATCAAAAGTTTAGTGAATCTAAAATAAAAATGCATAGATGAAAAGTGTCTTAATTACATTAAGTTAGTAAAATATCTATGACTCATGTTTAATTATACAAATGTAGATCAATAGTGCATGATAAGTCAAAGAATAAGCAAGATCTTGAGGAATGAATACAGAGTTGATAGTTGGCACAATATGAGAAGCCTATATCAAGATCAATATCCAATAATGAAGGTCAAATATGTCATAATTTCAAATCCTAGATCAAGATCAATGATCAATATTAAAAATTGAAAGCTAAGGATTTCAATCAAAGGTCAAATATAGTTTCAAGTCGAACTAAGGTAAGCATTTCAAAGGACTGTGTCACCATTAAAGCCTAGTTGATCACCATTAGAGCAGATAGTCATATATTCAGGGATGTCAATGATAAGGTTTTGATGCCATTAAAACTCAATATGAAATTTTGGTTCAAGGATTTAGAATATACAAGGTCCATCTTTTGGGGTTGTAGTATTTTTTCATGACTGTGATCTTTGCTCTTTAAATAAGGATCTATGCATATAATGATTTCTCAGCTTCCATAAATGTTCAAAGGTAAAAATAGGTCTTTCTAGGCATAATAGAGATAAATAAGGAAGTTATGTGACATGTAGGATTTGTATCAATATATTTATTATAAGAAAACCAATAATTAGATTGGTTTTCATCTATAGTATACCTATGATTAGATATTGAGTAGGGGTAGATATGAATGGTTATGGAGAGGTGTATCATCTTCCAATATGGTCATAGCCTCAATAAATAGGTACTAACCACTACTAAAGTATAAATAACATGGATTTTTTAGGCCCAAGGATATGAGGACCTTGCCTTCATAATAAAGCAAGTGGAGATGGTGTGGAGGATCAAAACAAAGAGAGCTAGTGGTTGGAAAATTAGTTGGAGCATTCAATGTTATTCAAAACTATAAAGATATTTTATCTAATAGACTTAATCATGACTCATCATGCAAAACAAACCCTTGTCTTCTAGTGGATCTCTCACCCAATGAATAACTTGAAGACTAATTGGACAAAATGGAGGTTAACTTGTTGATGAAGGGCTATTCCAGATTGAATTAAGTGTGGTGGAGCATTCATTGAAAGGTGGTAACTCATTTATTATTCTTGGTTAATGTTTTTCCTCTTCTCTCTTCACACTTTCTCTATATTACCTTTTGTTTTCAATTTATAATAAATTCATCCATCTCTTAGGGATGACTAGACTTCAAGATTAATCTTTGTAACCTCTTGAGATAAATAGATGATTGTTTTAGATTTCATTATTTTGGTATAGTGTGTTTTTGTCAATTTGATTCATATATATAGTAGAAATTTCTCCCTTGTCAAGTCTTGATCTTGCCTAGATACTAGTTTATCTTGTTATGTAGGTCATGTTTAGTGTTTAATGTCATTTTATTAAAACTAGCATGTGGATACATTGACTAGTTAAGTGCTTTAAATTGGGCCTTTCCATCACTTCCCTTGGGTTTTGATCACTTGGTGAACCTCTACATGAAATAATGATGTATAAAAAACATTTGGAATTGTATATTTAGCCTTTTCTTATCTCATTGGTGTTTTTAGAAGTTTAAGTAGAGTGGATGAACAATCATTTAGGTTCATCACCAAAATTAGCTTAGATTTCCCTTTAAGTTATCTTTCTCTCCCTTTTCCCCCCAGAAATTAGTAGGTTTCAATGGAAATTATTTAAGTGATACATCAAAGGAGTTATCCTCATTAAAAATCCTAGAGGTTTGACTCAATATTAGGTAACCCATAGCCTAGGTTCATTCCCATGTTGGACTAGATTTGAGTAAAGGCCCTAAACAATCCTTTGTTCATCGAGGGTGCAATCTAGGTCTACAATATGTACCTCATCTAGAAGACCAAAAAGCTTTGATGCCTACATCCAATATTAGTAATCAAGTTCATAATTTTGAGGCACCCAAGAATTAAAATGGCTCTATCTTAAAGATTATTTAAAATCTAATCACTAATTTCCTTCAGCTATAAAAGCAAGTTGGCAATACTAGGGAAAGATCTAATAGGAACTTCTCTTTCCAAATATTTAATAAGCCTTCAAATAGATTCCAAAATAACAAAAATATCCAAAAAAATTATTCATCTACTAATAAGAATGTGCCTGACATAAATCTTAGTGATATAGCTTTTCTTGATTATTATAGAGTTCATTATACTTCAAACCATGGTGAATTAGATTGTCTAGAATTTAGTAATGTTTTAAAAAATTTAAAGAAGAGTTGGATACTTTTGAAGTTATACTTATTAAATAGAATAGTGTATATACCTTAAGTTCTTCAAGGTCATCTAAATCTTCTTATTCAACTCTCATGATGGAGACATTTGAGTTCCCATTTCAAGAAGAGAATGAGCTTGAAGATATCCCTGAGGAGATCCATGTTTTTTTATCAATATATGAAGAAGACCTATCTTATAAAGAATGAGGATCAAAAACAACCTTTTACTACCTCAAATCCACCAAATAATTTTGACACTCCTCGTAATACTACATTAAATAATAATCTAAAGCCTCCTAAGGGAAGTACTTCTAAACCTGATTTTGATACATTTAATTCTTCTAATAGGACTAGATATAATATAGTGGAGGACATGAAAAATATAAAAGATAACATTATTTTGCATGAGTTAACTTAGATTATAGAATAAATGGATTCTTTATTGGAATCTTTATCTAAGAATCCTATAAAACCAAAAAGTCTACACATACTAATGTTGAAATACACAAAAGTAAGGCAGTTGTTCCACCTTTCCTACTTAGAGTCAGGATCTTTGGTAAGAATTTGCATATTTGCTTGTTAAACTCTAATTAATCTATAAATATTATGCTTAAAGGTGTTTATGTGTAATTAGGTTTGACTCTAATTAAATTTGATAGGCTTTTGACTTAATTAGATAAATCAAGAGTCAAAGTAATTGGTGAGTTATTAAATGTTCACATGCAGATTGCTTCTAAACTAAGGATCCAATAGCTTATTGACATCCAAGTGGTAGACATCCCTAATGCCTATAGAATGTTTCTAAGCAAAGACTAGACCAAAACATTGAGTGGTTACATGTCAACTAACTATTCACACATGTGGTTTCTCTAGAAATGAGTTCCCAATCAAATCAGGATAGAAAGGGAGCCTAAAATGAAGCATATGGTCATTGAGTAAAATTAAACCAATGAGAGGGTCAATATAGTTAACTAAGATTTGGGTGTTTACACTTTTGACACCTGAAAGGTATGTAACTCAAAAATTTCTCATTTGATGCCTAGATTATGGAAGCTATATTTTGATGGTGCTAGACGCAAATTAGGTTTTAGAGAAGGGGTGGTGATAATCAATCCCATTGGGAAGGAATACAATGCCTCTTAAAAACTCTAATTCTCATGCACTAACAATCTTGTAGAGTATGAATCATTTATTCTTTGATTATAATTTTCAATCAAACACAAAGTCAAAGAACTATTAGTTTTTGGTGATTCAGAACTAGTAGTTAATTTGGTCAAAATTAAATATCAATGCAAATTATATTATCTCAAAAAGTATAGATTTAGAGTATGGGACTTAATTGAATGTTTTTATGATTTTAACATTATGTCAATTCCTAAATAATAAAATAAGGCTATTGATGAACTTGATTTAGCTACAACCAACCTTATGCCTAATCAAATTTCTATGTTACAAAGCCTTACCATTGAATTAGTCCCAAGTCCCTCAGTGTTAGGTAATGTCAACCACTTACAAGTATTTGGTGATGATCAATAGATCATAGACTTCGTGACTATTTCAAGAGTATTTAAGGATCACATCATTGATGAGGTTAATGAAAATACCTTTGATGATGATAAATTTGAAGTCAAGATTGATGACAAGGTCATTCAGCTAAGTTACAATAAGATCCCGAAAGGAATGATAGCCTTAGAGAGACTGTTTGATTCAGATAAACTAGCTGATATTTTAAAGATTCCTAAAGTAGATGGGAAGGACTAAAATGTAATTTACCTAGGTTCCCAAGGTCAACCTTAGCTAGTGAACATTGGTATATCTTGTATAAGCATTGAAAATAAGAGATCCAAATATTTGTTGACCAAGTATATGGATGTAATAGCATAGTCCTATAATGACTCAAATATCTTTGATCCTAGAGTCATAACCCACACCATACCTTTAAAGGAAGCATGTAAACCTTTTAGGAAAAAACAAAGTCTATTCAAACCTATCCTAAAATAATGATATACAAATAAGTCAAGAAGTTACTAGATGATAAAATAGTGTTTTCCACTAGACACTCTACTTGGGTAACTAACCTAGTACTCGTCAGGAATAAAAATGGTGAAATCAAACTATGCATTGACTTTAGAAATATGAATAGAGCATTTGCAAAGGATAATTATCCCCTACCTTCTCTTAACCAAGTAATCCAAATTGTTTTTAGTTCTTCTATTATGTCTTTTCTTGATGGATTTTTAGGGTATAATCAAGTGCTAGTGAACAAGGAAGACAGAATGAAGACTGCCTTTACTACTAAGTGGGTTAATTTTGCCTACAAGAGAATTCCCTTTGGATTAATAAATGCAAGTGAAATCTTTAAAATATAAATGTATCATACATTCCAAGACCTCATAGGTAAGTGCAATATTATATACCTAGATGATCTGATTGTCTTTTCTAAGAATAAGGATCACCACATTAAGCACTTGCAACAAGTATTTGAGAGATGTAGTAGGTATGGAATCTCCCTCAATCCTAAGAAAATTATATTTTGTGTAACTAAGGTAAATCTATTATGACATTTCATAACCAAGGAGGGGATATATATAAACCTAGATAGAGTAAATGCAATATCAAAGATAGAGCCCCCTAATAGTAGGAAGGAATTGAAGTAGTTCTTTGGTAAAACCAACTTTATAAGAAAGTTCATTTCTAGTTTTGTAGAGATTGTGAAGCCATTGAATGACATGATAAATAAATATTTCAAGATCACATGGAATTATGAGACCAAAAAATCTTTCAAAGACATAAATAATCAATTGGATAAGCTCATGTACTAATAAGTCTAGATTTCACTAAATATTTCTATCTTTATTCCTTTGCCTCTGATAATAAAATAGATGTTGTTCTAACCTAGAAGATAGATAGGTGTGATCACCTTATTACTTTCATGAGTGTTAACCTTAAAAATTCTAAGTTAAACTATTCTTTGATTCATAAACAAGCATTTGGTTTAGTCAAGGTAGTAAATAATTTTAGACACTATATTTTTGGGAATAAAGTGCATGCAATTCTGCCAAACCCTACCACTAAGCTAATGTTGATTCAATGTGAACTTGGAGAAAGGAGAGGTAATTATATGTTTATCCTTCAATAATATGATCTAGAGATGGATATTTCCAAGTTGGTAAGATGCTAAGGTTTAATTTAGTTAATTGCTAATAATAGTCCCAAACTAAGTGTTATGTAGGTAGACTAACAAATCATTCAATCTAATGATTAGTATGATCATATTTTTCATTTACTAATCAATGGATATTATCTTGTAGGGTTAAGTAGAGATAAAAAGAGAGCTTTAAGGCTCAAGACATCACATTTCCTAATCAAAGATGCGATATTGTATAGGAAGAACTTTGAATGCATTTGCTTAAGGTGTGTATCTAAGGAAGAATTAACTAAGATCTTAAGCACCTTTCATGAAAAACTGGGAAGTGGACATCCATCTAGAAAGACTACATGCCACAAGATCCTTAGAGTTAGTTATTACTAGCCCACTATCTTCAAGGATGTTCACAAGAATATGATAGAATGCCACTCATGTCAAGTCTTCAACACTAAATATACTAAGGTAGTCATGCCACTAAAGCCAATAATGATTGATAAACCCTTTACCTAATAGGGATTAGACTTTATGGGGGTCATCAACCCTAACTCATTTGATGGTCATAAGTATGTTCTAATTGTTAATAACTATTATACAAGATGGATTAAAGTAGTGGCAACTAAGAAGTATAGGATTAAAGAAGTGATCAAATTATTAGAAGAAAACATATGTACAAGATTTGGTATACCAGTATCTATAGTCTTTGATAATGGATCTACCTTTGTGTCCATTGAGATGACTGAATGGGAATATGACAACAAAATTTTTCTCAAGTTCTCATCAAATCATTACCCCCAAGGTAATGGAGTATCTGAATCAATAAATAAGAACTTGATGAAATCCATAAATAAGTCTACAACCGATAAACCATCAAACTGGCACAAACTACTTAAGTATGCCATTTAAGCAGATAGAATTATCGTCAAGTAAGCCCTCAAGTCATCACCATTATTATTGGTATATGGTCAAGAACCTATAGTCCCCATTACCTTCAAGCTACCAACATACAACTTCATACAAGAGTACATGGAGGAGGATTAAGAATTTGCAAATTTAAGGTTACTAGACATAATACATATGGAAGATGCAAGAGAGGAAGCTTTTGCCAATTTTAGCAGACACCAAGCCATGGTTAAGAGGTGTTTTGATAAGCATTCAAAGATAAAGGTGTTTAGACAAGGAAACCTAGTTATTCTTTGGGATCAAACCTTAAACCCAAAATGAAAGCATGGGAAGTTCACAGCTTTATGGATTGGCCCATATCATATTGTTGAGATCCTGAGGGGTAACACCTTCAAACTAAAAGACTTACAAGGAGCAAATTTTGCATTACCCACCAATGGGTAAGACCTAAAGCACTATTTCTCTATTGTCCCACCTGAAGTCTTCATGGAATGAACTGTAAGACTAGTTAGAGTTAGTGTAGGTAGGCTTAGTTTAGTTTCTTTCTTGTTTCTTTTCTTCATGACCCTTTTTTGTACATAGTGTGTGTATATAGTTATTTTCTTGTTTCCTTATCTTTTTATTTTTATGCTATGTTTGGTGTGTGTTTTTTCTCTAATTTTCTCCTTAATTTAAATAAGTCTTCTTCAAGATAGTCCTCAAATAAAAATACGTATATATGCTCAAGAGAAACCTCACAATTCAAAGATGCAGGTGTGACTTCCCAACATTAGTTGATCATGGATTATTGAAATGTGAGTCTAATATTATAGTTTAGAGAAATTGGTGAGGACTAATTAGTAGTATAATTGTTCCTTGAAATTTTTAGCCTTGTTATAATCTAAGCTTGATTCTAATAATGATTGCACATAGAGGATGAAAGATGGAATTATTTGGATATAGTCATGTTTGCACTTAAAAAAAACATTAATTGCTTGGGATAAAGTTTATAGCCAAGGATGATTTTCTGAAGACCAAACCTTTGACCAAATCCCAAAACTTAGATAATTTGGTTCCCAACCTTTTCTAAAAAGTCAAAATATAGTTTAAAAATACAAAAAATAAAGTATATGAATCCTTTATTTTCATATAACATAGAAATAAAAAGGAAATTTCTATTAGAGGATGAAAGATGGAATTATTTGGATATAGTCATGTTTGCACTTAAAAAAAACATTAATTGCTTGGGATAAAGTTTATAGCCAAGGATGATTGTCTGAAGACCAAACCTTTGACCAAATCCCAAAACTTAGATAATTTGGTTCCCAACCTTTTCTAAAAAGTCAAAATATAGTTTAAAAATACAAAAAATAAAGTATATGAATCCTTTATTTTCATATAACATAGAAATAAAGAGGAAATTTCTTTTAGAGGATGAAAGATGGAGTTATTTGGATATAGTCATGTTTGCACTTAAAAAAAACATTAATTACTTGGGATAAAGTTTATAGCCAAGGATGATTGTCTGAAGACCAAACCTTTGACCAAATCCCAAAACTTAGATAATTTGGTTCCCAACCTTTTCTAAAAAGTCAAAATATAGTTTAAAAATACAAAAAATAAAGTATATGAATCCCTTATTTTCATATAACATAGAAATAAAGAGGAAATTTCTATTAGAGGATGAAAGATGGAATTATTTGGATATAGTCATGTTTGCACTTATAAAAAACATTAATTGCTTGGGATAAAGTTTATAGCCAAGGATGATTGTCTGAAGACCAAACCTTTAACCAAATCTCAAAACTTAGATAATTTGGTTCCCAACCTTTTCTAAAAAGTCAAAATATAGTTTAAAAATACAAAAAATAAAGTATATGAATCCTTTATTTTCATATAACATAGAAATAAAGAGGAAATTTCTATTAGAGGATGAAAGATGGAATTATTTGGATATAGTCATGTTTGCACTTAAAAAAACATTAATTGCTTGGGATAAAGTTTATAGCCAAGGATGATTGTCTGAAGACCAAACCTTTGACCAAATCCCAAAACTTAGATAATTTGGTTCCCAACCTTTTCTAAAAAGTCAAAATATAGTTTAAACATACATAATTAGACATTGATGCACATGTCTAATTGAGGACCATTTTCTATTTTAGCTTCTATAATGGTCCTCAATTTGAGTTAATGCACAAAACTTAAATGGTTATTGATCCAAAGTAAATTTATATATGTATCCTTGGTGACTTAAATTTAAACATGCATGTATATTAGAGGGAAATATTTTTATCTCATGTATCCATGGTATTCCTAAAATAATTTGATAATTAAGGTCATTAGGTATATAATTTCTAAAGTATATGAATCCTTTATTTTCATATAACATAGAAATAAAGAGGAAATATTTGGTTGGATTCAATTGTAAGTGTGGGAAAGGAATCACCCAATGAACACACATAAACTAAATCAAGTAAATAGTACTAAAAGCATACAAAGTCAAAATATAGTTTAAAAATACAAAAAATAAAGTATATGAATCCTTTATTTTCATATAACATAGAAATAAAGAGGAAATTTCTATTAGAGGATGAAAGATGGAATTATTTGGATATAATCATGTTTGCACTTTAAAAAAACATTAATTGCTTGGGATAAGGTTTATAGCCAAGGATGATTGTCTGAAGACCAAACCTTTGACCAAATCCCAAAACTTAGATAATTTGGTTCCCAACCTTTTCTAAAAAGTAAGAATATAGTTTAAAAAGAATATAGTTTAAAAAGTCATACCAAGGGGGGTTGACCATATACATAATTCTAGGACAAAATGGAAGGTGTTTGAAAGGTCAGGAAGTCTATATAGGATTTTAATGGATTGTGTAAAGAATTTATTATCCTTCCACATCACAATAAATCTCAATTAACCCCTAATACCTCAAAATATAGTTCTATACCCTACCTAGTCAAAAGTCTACCTTAAAAAAATGGAGAATTGAAGGACCAAATGGAAGAGTTGGGAGCTCAATTTTGGTATAGAGTACCATTATTACCTATATAAAACTATAAAACCATAAATTTTACAAGTTTAATCTATTGTTATCATTTTACATATATTGTAAAATCACTTATTGAGTTCCATCAACTTTTAAACTTAGATAATATGGTTCCCAACCTTTTCTAAAAAGTCAAAATATAGTTTAAAAATACCAAAAATAAGTATATGAATCCTTTATTTTCATATAACATAGAAATAAAGAGGAAATTTCTATTAGAGGATGAACCATGGAATTATTTTTTTACATATATTGTAAAATCACTTATTGAGTTCCATCAACTTTTAAACTTAGATAATTTGGTTCCCAACCTTTTCTAAAAAGTCAAAATATTGTTTAAAAATACAAAAAATAAAGTATATGAATCCTTTATTTTCATATAACATAGAAATAAAGAGAAAATTTCTATTAGAGGATGAACCATGGAATTATAATTTTACATATATTGTAAAACCACTTATTGAGTTCCATCAACTTTTAAACTTAGATAAATAAAGGATTCATATACTTTATTTTTTGTATTTTTAAACTATATTTTGACTTTTTAGAAAAGGTTGGGAACCAAATTATCTAAGTTTAAAATTTGATGGAACTCAATAAGTGATTTTACAATATATGTAAAAAAATAATTCCATGGTTCATCCTCTAATAGAAATTAAAATCTTTATTTCTATGTTATATGAAAATAAAGAATTCATATACTTTATTTTTTGTATTTTTAAACTATATTTTGACTTTTTAGAAAAGGTTGGGAACTAAATTATCTAAGTTTAAAATTTGATGGAACTCAATAAGTGATTTTACAATATATGTAAAATGATAACAATAGATTAAACTTTCAAAATTTATGGTTTTATAGTTTTATATAGGTAATAAACTTGTAAAATAATTTTTAAACTATATCAACCTTTTCTAAAAAGTCAAAATATAGTTTAAAAATACAAAAATTAGAGCTTTATTGCAAAATTCAAAAAAATTCTAAGCAAAGGTGATCCTGGTAATCTTCATAGGGGTTATGGATGTCTAGCTGGCAGTGGAGTAAGGCCTTGAGTGGAGCCAAAGGTATCTCTATCAAGGATATAGATGCTTAGATAATAGTAGAGCAATGCCCAAGCCATCCCTGAGCTAAAGCATTATTATTAATGAATATATAAATATGATGTAAGTCAATGTTAATGATTAAGGCCATGAATCTAAAAATTTTTCTCTAAATCCCATGCCAATAAGTAAGTGGAATAAAATCACACACATATCATGGTTATGTTTTGATAGTTCATCCTAATTTTACATATGCATTTTTAACCATGAATTGATCTTAATAATGGTGCCTAATCAAGTGGAATAAGTAGCCTGGTCATTAGTCCAAACTAGAGTCTTTGAATTCTAACATATTGTTATGTTTCCCCTAGAAGTCACCATTTGTTGAGGTCAACATACCCCCATTTCTAAAAAATGGGGACCCTTATTTTAAATTATGCAAATTTATACCTTAAAGTTGAAAAATCACTTGATCAGAGTACCATTAACATGTTTTCACATTATTTGTATTTGAAGATCATTCACACCTAGTTCTCATTTGGATTAATTGACATATTTTCAAGTGATCATGGTTTTACCCATTTTAATTTTGCTAATGATTGTTGTCTATGTTTCTATATTGTAAGTTCAATAGAATATCATTTGGAAATGAGTAGGCTTAGGGTTTTATGTTTTAATGTTAAATTGATTTTTTACTAGCCTTTGGTCTATCAAAGATTAATTGAATCTATTTTATGTCATGATTAAAACCCTGGTCTAATGTTTTAACCTAGGCCCCTTTTGAACTAAATTCAAATTTGTGTGGGAACAATTTATGTGGAAATAATTATTTGTGCCATGGACTTAGCTTAATTTTTATCTTAAGGCTTAGCTGTGTTTTTAAATATGATTAAACATTACTCTAAAAATATTATGCTTGGTCCTTTTATGTCCCATGACCCCTTGGTCTATTTTATTATTAACTTGGTCTAATTAATTTAGGGTCCTTTTTGTTATATCCTATACAAGTCATAAAGCCTTATACTAAAGTTTTGATTATATTTATGAATACAATAAAAACCCTAGGCTAAAACTTTATGACTTATCTTTTATCATCTGTGGGGTCCCTTTCATTATATTTTAGAACTTAGCCTAAAAAATTTCTCCTAAGGTTTTACTATGTTTATCAGCATGAATAAAACCTTAGTTTAAAATGTTTAACCTAAGTTTTTTATATTTCCTGAGCCTAACTTAATATTTTTATTGACTATAGGATCAATAGTATGTATTTTATTGATCAATATTGATCTAATGGTACATGTTAAGTCAAGACTTTAATAGATCCCCAAAATAAGAAAGAATGTGATAAGTATCACCATCATGGGAACCCTACCAAAGACCTTGTGGTACATAGCAAAATATGATCCTATGGAGCATGATTGATTAGTCAAAAAAGATCTGATAGTGAGAGATTAGTGTTGACACTTCAAAGACCCCAAGACAAGAAAGAAGGTGACAAGTGTCATAATTTCAATAAAGTAACATTGAAAAACCAATGGCATTCCACCCCTCATATCAAGATCTGATGGAGTCCATTGATCTGTCCAAATGAGACATAATGGTGTGTGATGAAGGTTGAAAATTCAAAAGCCCTAAAGATGAATGCAAAGATGACACATGGCATAATCACAAGCCACAAATTAAAGCTTGAGCATATTTTAAAGATTGATGGTACATGGATGAGCATACATATTTTGATTAATGATCCATAGAGTAGGATATATAATTAAGTAGATCAGGATCAATGGAGCACATTCATCTAGGTAGAGATGATCTAATGGTGTGAGATCGATGTTGACATTTCAATGAAGATCAAGATGAATGCATAAGTGACAAGTGTCACAACCATGAGGTATTTAATAAGTAGATAATGGTGTTTTATTTCTTAGATCAAGATCAATTAACCATGTTGATCTAAGTAAATAGATCTAATAGTGTGGGGCAAAGCAAAAAATTTAAAGGGCTCAGAACTAATAAAATATTGACATGTGTTCAAAAGTGAAAAATAATCATATTTTAAATATTAATGAGAAATATGCCATGGTGATGCCACATAAGTGACAATTTGGATTAAAATATCTTATGGTCTCAAAAAAACAAAGTTATAAATACAACTATCTAAACAAAATCTAAGTCATGAAGCTCACATAAGTTCAAATAGCTACCACTATTAAAGCACTATAAAGACCTTCAAGAAATCCCTAACAAGTAAAAAAACTTAGTTTGACACTATGATTATTATAAATGAGTCAAGAAATCCTTATAAGGTGACAAGTGTCATAATTGTAGACCACTAGTGAGCAATGTAATAATTTCACAAGCCATGGCAGCTCAAAAAGGTGTTTCTAGAGAGGATGTGGATCTCTACTTGACCATTGATGTAGAAGGGAGGATTTTCAAGGACACATAATTCGATGCCATAACTCTAAATATAAAGGACAATAATTTATTGAGCTTATTTTGGACCATTGAGAACTAGCATCCCATCATAAGAGAAAGGAGAAGAACATGTTTGAAAAGAGGATCAACTAAAACATAGTTGTCATTCAAATTACGGCTCTCCATATACTGCAACAAAGCCTAAGTTACTACATTGTATAAACATTCTCTCTCCTATTTTTAAAGATGGAAAAATAGATATGGGCATGATTATTAATTAGGTTAGTTTTAGAAAAAATGCTTACATCTCTCCTATAGCATCTGAAAACTATTACAAACTGCCTAAACCCTAAGTAGACCAAACCATAATCAAAAATTGGGTAAAGGAAAATTATTTGAAGAACATCCTTTCCTTGTGCCTATATTTTGTAAAAAAAGTGTTTTTTGACTTCAATAATAACGTCCCTATTGGCCAATTTAGACCTAGAATCAGGATGATCATGACTATGATGAATAGATTATGTGTAAATTTAACCACTACATATGTGGACAAAATTTGGGTGCCCTTAGTCTACTTTATGATTAAAAATCATCTCACCCCTCCTCTTGGTGAAGTTATCAGCACCTGTTTAAGTAGACAAATTTTTGTAGTCAAGAAGAAAACTAGGAACCTATTATACATGATGTCATACCTCCAACTTTATTACCACAATAAATATCCCCAACCTTAGGGAATGGTCTCTTGATAGAACATAAACAGTCTCCCAATACTACTCAAATTTACACATATTTAAGTACAAGGACCAAATCTACTCCATTTGTGACTGTGTTTATCTAGCCTTCATCGAGGCCACAATTGGGAGTTCAATGTCAAGAGTCATCCCCTTGAACAAAAAGTTAATTAAGGCCATGGGGAACATATAGTTATATCTTTATTATACAATCATTAGGATTGAAAAACCTATTATACTCCCCTTAGATTACCAGTTCATGTACCCATCAAGCTAGTAAATCAAGAAGTGGCTTATCAACTATGCAATGGGATAGATGGTTTGTGCAATACCAAAAGGAAAGGGCTGTTTTACACCCTCCCCATAACCATTGAAAGGATTATTTTTTCACAATGGGACAATATTGAGGCCACTTCTAAACATAGGAACTCCTTCAATATCCAAATTGATGAGTTAAGGTAGTGGGATCCATAGGGAATAGTTAAATAACATTTGAAATCCAAAGGAATCAATGTGCCTTATGATCACCATCCTAGTCCATTTAAACCTATTTACACAAAAGCATATTCATTCTTTGAGGTCACCATTAGATTGAAAAGGCACATTAATCTAGAATATTGGATGCATAGGTAGAAAAAATGGAATAATGACAAATGGAAATTGGGGCTAAGGTAGTACCATTTGATGAGTGGTCCACCTTATATACCTCCACCAACCTAGTTATAGATAGAGTATAAACTTGGGGCACAAATTGAGCAAAGGCTAGAAGAGAGAAAGCCTGATGAAATAGAATCATCTTCAACCCAAGCAGAGGAACCAAGATCACCAATAGAGGAGGTTCACATAGTAGCATTAGATCCTAATGAGACCACTAAAGATGCAATCAAAATTCTATCATTAGCCTATGAGTCTGAGGATGAATAAATGGAGGAAATAAAGGAAGATAATGGGAAGTGTTGGATCTAGTTCCTATAGGCACCCCTAAAAGAAAAGTTGAATTGGGCATTGTCCCAGTTAAAACCAAGAAACCCAAAGTGACCTTCACTCATCCTTCAAGTGAAATCAATATCTTTAGTGAAGAAAACTTGATTCAGATTCCAACTATTCTTGAATGGTTCATCTATGGCAAATTTCATAAAATACCTAATGCACAACACCCTTAGGCAATGATAAAGGAAATCAATATCCCAATTCATGAAGAATTTAAGCCATGGATAGTTACCTTGTATAAGGAGGTGAAAAAGGGGATGGTTTCTCTAGGAAAATTAAGTGGAGCACAAATGGATACCCAATCTTCAAAGGTAACACAATATTTAGAGGGTGTCAAATTTGACCCAATAACTACCAATTTGTAGAGGGTAACTGAGAAGAAGGTCATGGCTGGTGATGATAAAAGTAGGCCCATGATCTTCTTGTTATTAGCTCTTATTTTTCCTTGACCTTGATTCCTCACTTATTACATGAATTGAGTAGTTCTATGCTTGAACTCCTTTTCAGTGATATGTCTTAGTGGACTAAGGGTTGTGGGCTTTTTGATTAAGCTATGCAAAATGTGTAATATCTTACCCTCTTGCTATTTGAGGTCCTTAGAAAGTCCTCCATCTACTTAGACCAGATACTTAGGGCCATGATCCTATAAATTAATATAACCATAGCCATATTCAGGTGGGTTGGGCTGACTATCCTAAATTTAGGGGTTTGATTTTTAGTCAAGACTTTGATTATATCCTTCACTTGGTAGCTTGAATCTTTCCATTGGCTAACTTGGCCTATAGCCATGGTGATTTTTTTTTTAGTACTTCATGCCTAGTCTTTACTGACTTTAAAGAATTAAAAAAATTAGCCATGGTGTCTTCAAATTGCCTAAATTTGTCTTCTTAGATTGACAAGATGGCTTATTCTTTAAAATTCTTATTTGGATACAAGATGCCCTTGATCATTGTTTGTAATTGATCTAACTGAGCCTAGGCCATTTTAAGAATATTTTCTTCAAATATTAGGACTTCTCTAATATTTTATCTTCCAACTAGAATCAATCCAACAAAAGGTTCCATTTTTTGGAAAGTGAAAGGAAAAGATAGGAGATGTTAGGAGCATCAAACGAGCTTTGGAAAGGATTGAGAGGGATCTCAAGGGCCTAGAAGATCCATAAAAATAATTTTTCATGAGACCTATCATTGATCTCCAATGAATCAATGAACAACATTATATAATGAAAATCTTAAAGGGAAGGCAGAATACTACATTAGCATAAGGGTCCCAAAGTCAATATAGTTGACTTAAGATATTCTATTATATAGAGACATTGTATATTTTTGAAAATAAAATATTCTTTTTGTAAAGGCATGTGCAACTTGTAAAACACATTGCCTATAGGTTAGTAATTTTAGAATGTCTAAAAGGTTATCAAAAAATTATAAAGGGAAAGTTATCCTTAATACTTGATATGAATAACTAGCATGCCTCATGAAATGTATATATAAAGAGGTATTTCCCATTGTAAAAGAGAGAGTTTTTGAGCCAAAAACTATTTTATAACTTTTGAGCAAATGAATACAAATTAAGGAGTTCTGCAAAGTTTAGCCACATTTGCTTGTGTGAATTGATATCATGGTTTATCTCTCATTTTTTTGTTATTATTCTTAGATTTGAATGGTTTTTATGGATTTTGGATGTGCATCTTTAAATGTAGAGTTGCTAATTTGTGCTAATGTTTGATTAGTTGAAAGTTCTTAGGTTTACTTCACTTTCTTTGTTCTTCTTGCATCTGGGCTAATACTATTTGTTTATAAGGGTGAAATTCTTAAATTAAATCTTGTTCTTATTTGCATCTTTTCATGCCATCCTTAGATGTTTGCCTAATGTGTGGTAATATTTGAGATTATGTTACTTCATGTCATACATTGGTTAAATTCAAGTTTAAATGAAATTGTAACCCTATCATAATGTTGAAATAGAGATCAACAACACCTCTATTTCTACATTACCCTTATTTTTGCTCCTTTTTTGTCAATTCACCTCAAATTAGATTCATTATTAATATACATCTTAGTTTAACTTTATACTTAGGTTTTGAGCACAATTCACTTTAACTAGCATAGATTATCTCTAAAATCAAAGATCAACTATTAAGCCATGGTGTTTCCCAACCACCAACTAATATAAATTTGTGAAATAGTCAACTTATTCTACCTCTATTCCACCAAGGATAATATGATTATCACAACTTGAAACTCATGCATTTGATTCTCTAGATTCAAAAATGAGTAGTGTTTCTTAAACACTAAGAACCACCTATGATACACTTTTAGGCATCAACAATAGTGCCTTGCATAATTTAAGTATTCAACTCAAAGACAAAGTGTGTTTTACATAATACGGTATGACATTTATTTAATCTATCAATTTCATTTCTAGACTAAATGGAGGGTAAATATAGTAACTAAAATATGGTAAGGAATAATTGATCATGCCTATTTTACCCATTTTTATCCTTAATTAGGTTGTACACTTAATTAGTAGCAATTTTTCTACCTTACCCTATCTTGAGCCTAAGTGAAGACTAATTTATCTTATAACCATCATCCATCTCACATATAAATGTTATGATTACTAAAAACACCACTATTCATGTGTATGCCTTAGTCTAAACCTAAAACCCAACATGTTTCCTTAGGGGGAAGAAATAATAGATAGGGACAATAATAATTGTCAATCATGTCTTTATCTATAAATTATGTTTTTTTCCCTCCAATGATCATATTTTCAAATTAAACCCTCCCTGATGTCATCTTCTATGTTTCTAGGTTTCCTATTATGTGGTCATCTCATTGTAATTGTTATAAATACATATGAAAATCAATTATTACATAACTGGGCAAATTTTAATACAAAGGCTTAATGACACAAATGTACATTAAAAAAAGGTTCCCTATTCTTCCCAATCCAGTAACTACACACTTCAAATAGTCCTCAACCAAATTTCAAACTAGTTTTATGTAACTCTAATCATGCCTGGTAAATTATTCAAGTTGATTATAGATGAATTCATATAGTCAAAGGAGCATAATTAAACAAAGCACTTAAGTGCAAGGACTAGATTGGGTTTGATTTCCCTCTACAAAGTATTGGATATGTAGGAAGTGTTCAATCATATTTGGGGTGATTGGGGCCATATTATCTAAATTTAACTCCTATAACCCATGCTTATAGGTGACTCAATCATTACATACCATACTAGGTTTTTTAACTTCAAAAAGCTACGCAAAAATCTCTTGCATATTTTTTAAGACAAAATTAGTATATACAAGCCTATATTTTGTTGTCACATGTGATTTTTCCCTAAATTCATGTTTTTACAAGAATAAAATTTTGAAAGATAGGGAAAATAGTGACCAAAAATCCTATCCTTATACAGTACTCTTATCATTATGCAAGCTTAGATCTAGGTTTTATAAAGATTTTAGGTTCAATCTAGTTTTCATTTTTTGTACATCATTTTAGTTAACCAGTCAGTCTAATGAGTCAAAAATCTAAATTAATTCTTAAATTATATAATTTAATCTATTTTTCATTGTTTTTTTTCATTTTATTACTTAAAAGTGTATTTACATAACCCTATATTATTTTATTCCATTAATGTGAATTAGGGTTAATTTTAATATTACTTCAATTCATCATAAAATAGAAAAGAAACATGTAATAAGTAATATATGTTTTCATAACAACCATATCATCATACCTAATAACATATAAGTAATAAGATCCCTCCTTATAAATATTGTCACTAAATAACATGCCATAGATAAATCGCATATTCCCATGACAAAAGGAAAGAAACAAAAGAAAATATGTAATATATAAAAGTACAAAGAACCAAGGATTATAAAATAAAACATGGTCCTAACAAGGATAAACCTAATGATAAGGTACAAGAATGAAAGGTTTGAAAGAAACTCTAAATCAACCATATCTTAGCTAAATCAAGCCCTATAGAGATAAGGCTATGAAACCTTAAGGTTTTATGATCGTAAGGATCATGTTCACCAAAATGTTTTATGTAGAGGGATCACAAGTGTTAAAAAAACTACACTAACCACATAAAATTAAGGAATACAATCAAATATGATCTAAATTCAATAAATATAACAAATATAGATTTGCTTATGTGTTAAAAGAGGTAAGATGAATGAAACTACCTAGAAATGGAAATTGAAAAGATAAATGGATATATAAATTCTTTATTTTTACTAATTTGGATTATTGTATAGGCTAAAAAGGTAGATAAGAGGGCCGTAAAATAGTGCAAAATAAAATCCATAAAGTAGACACTGATTTGAGACAATGACAAAAAATTGACCTTATGACAATGGCAAGATTGCAATAAAAATAATCCAAATGCATAAATCCTATTGATAGTGATCAGCATATTTTTAAAACGGTTGTAAAGGTATAATGGATCTAAAATTTCTTGAAACACTTTGTAAGCAAAGGATGCCCTAAAATTTCTCTTTGATATACAAGCAGATGCACGTAGATGTTAGTATATTCTCTCCTTCACTATGGCTCAAGTCCACATTTAGAAAGACAAAAAAAAAAAATAGTGTTTTCACTCAGTCAACCCCTATTCTTTAATTATAATATAACTATACGGTTTTACACACAGCACTCATATATGTAAAAATAAATTTGTGTCTAGTTCCCACCCTTTATCCCTATAAGACATAGATTCATAAATGAACCTATATTATCTTTAACTTAGGCATTATTTTTATATAATTACATAAAAAATAAATCAATATAATTTATACCTATATATCATCCTTGTAATCATAAGCTATAATTAATGTGTTATCATAATACTTAATTATTTATTTTAAGTGTATTAGGGTGTTTGCATATATATAGAGTTATTATATTAAAATTATAACCTTATTGGTGCATAAGTTAACCATGCCAAAATGTGGGAAAATAATTAGGCACAATGAAACATGGAAAACATGATGGAGAAGGGACATTTTAACCAAAACTAACATAATCATTGTCTAATATATGTCAATGGTCATATCACTATCAAAATATTTAGAAAGAGATCAAGGTGATAAAAATACTAAAACAAAGATTTAAATGAGTTGTAAAACATCTAGTGGATATTAACATAAGAAAATGATATATTAGGAAAAATTCAAGAATAAATAGAGACAAGGGAATGAAATATGAGGCCCAAAACAAAGGGAAATGTGTCAATAAGAATATAATTTTAATCAATGATTAATATATATTAAATAATAATAATAATTTTGATATTATAAGCCTTGTACCAAAATTTATTATTTATACCCCCTTGTAGAGCATAAACCAATTTCATTTAAGACCATAATCCCTACCCTTAGATATGCAATCATTTATTATCATACCCACCACCCTCTAACTCATATTTATTTTTATAATAATTTTGATGATTTTTAACATAAAATTTTTAAATTTAACCTCATAGATATAACGTCTATTCATAACCTAGTTGAAAGAGCTAAGTTTATCTTTAGAAAAATATGGAATAAGAAAATTCAAATCTTCCATCATTATATTCCTAATAACCCCATTAACCCTCATCCCCTACCCCTCACTTGGTTATTTTTTCAATTCTCAAGAGTTTTTATTCTCTCCATAAGATTATAACATGCAGTACTTGCCATTATCCCCATAGGAAAAAGTCTATTAAAAAAATTTATCATTGTATATTATGATTTAAGAAGAGGTTATGTTTTAATGAGAAATCAAAATTCATACTCAAAATGATTAGGTTCTATTTAATCCTCAAATGATCTAGATTGGAGTTATCTAGAGTTAAAGTGGTAGAGATATCTTAGGGCATAAGAATTTTAAATTATCTCTAAAGTAGGATAATTGGCTGTTAAACTTAAATATAAACATATAACAAATTCATCAAAATTGAGATAAGCTAAAAATAGTAAGTAAAATTATGTTAGATATGGAAATGAAAAATAAGTAATGCACTTAGTTGGTTATGATGTTAAAGCAGTTCTAGATCTAGAACAAGAATAAATTAGATTGGAAGAATATTTTGGAATAGTCATCAAATTTAGGATTAGATTCTTTTGGATCTATGGACACTAGTGTCATCCTTAGATGGTTAAATCAACACTACTATTTAAACATGAAATAGGTGTCTTGTAAAAAATATCTATTGGAAAAGGATGTGACCACCTAGATGCTTTTGGGTTTATCTTTGCCTTTGATCTGGTGTATTTATATCTAGTTTATGGACTATCACTCCTCATAAATTTTCAAAGTCCTAGTTCTTCATATTCATGTTTACCTTTAGAAAAAATAGGTTAGTGGGAACATGGTGTTGAGCTAACCCCAAAGAGCCCTCTATCAATGAGAATTTATTACATAGTTAATACTCTAAAGAGGGTTGTAGATTGATGTAGTTCTCCCCTACATGTTGGCTTGTGTGTGAATCATATAATATGTGCAAAATAAGTACAAAAATGATTTAGATTATAACTTGGAAAATATAGCTCTTGGGCTACTCCTTCAATACTTCAGACCTATTTATGTTTTGTCCCTATGATTAATAAGGAAATATAATAAGATAGGGAAACATTACTCACTTGAGTGTTTGATTAAATTCCTTTTGTAAGTTGCTAGTGAGCAAGTAAGAATTTTTTATATTATGATAGGTAAGGAATGAATGAGGGTTGATCTTGTATTTATATTAATCCTTTTATATAAGTAACTCACATTAAATAAATTAGGCTAACCACTAGGATATGTTTCATTTATAAATTATATGACTTTAGGGAACTTACATTATATCAGGACACTAGCATCGATGCAAGAATAGTCTGAGATGCTAGTGTCCAAAGAGCCAAAAAGAAGGTAAAAACTTATAACTTGTAGAGATGGAAGATAAGCAAGTTTTTAGCATTTTGGGCAAGATAAAAGGTTTGGGTCATTAACATAAGACTAGTCAAACTAAGAGATATGCCAAGGCCCACAAGATAGATCAGATGTGAGACTTTGGAAAGTAGGAAAGGTCCAAATCGAAGAGGAAAAATCAATGTCTAAGTTTTCCAAGTGTACAATATCAAGGTGATATATAATACACTAAAAAAATTACATTCCTCCCACCTTAATCTAGTAATGAAATTACTAGTTTAAAATAAAGGAATACATACATGGGTGTTTATAACACCCTTACCTTTTCTTGAGTCCAACTTGAGGGCTTTGTTAGTGAGTGGCCTAAAAATAATAAAATGTTATAGTACATAATCAGTGCATATAATATTGAAATGAAAGTATTTAAAAATATTTAAATTGAAAGAGCAAGGTTTATGAGTACACCTATGTATTGATGTAATTGTCTTTCCTATTGGTAAGTTGATTTGAAAGATGTATCATTGTAACTATATGAAACTTAGATTAAGACAAACATATATAAATCTAGAAAGTGTAAATGTCTAAGGAAATAGAGAGATATTGAAAGTCACATGTCTGAAACCTTGGAGAAAAAGGTGAATTTCCACCCAGTAGTTGAGATTAGCTCAACCATGTAACCAAATCATACTTATAACCTAGTGAGCATGAGTGAATAAATTTAACTCATACTATCAAATTTTTAAGGCTAGATGATACAATCAAGTCCAACCTAAAAAATTGGCAAGATTGAGTGATTTAATCACCTCAACCATACCAAAATTGAACCAACTACTCTAGTATATTAACTCAATATAGTTCATAAAACTACATCATGGTGGGTGATGATAGTACTTGAGAGTGTTTTGAAATCTGAAACTCATTTTCATGTTCCAATATTAGGTGAAAATTGCATATCATATACACCTTAGATATGTCTCATGTTGAATTTGTGTATAAAAATTGTACTGATATATAATTCTACCACAACTATGAATCTAAACTATATAATTATGTGCTTTAGCTAATTCATAAATTTTGTAAGTGTAGATAACATGCTTCCAAAGCATGCCCCCACTATATATGTATAAATATAAAAACTAAAATAAGTTTCAATGTGGAGGACATGATTCCAAAACATGCCCCACTATAATTTGGAGATGTTGAATACTAAACAAATGTGGAGAACATGCTTCCAAAGCATGCCCCCACTGAATCTAAAACTATGAATGTGTAGAAGCTATGCCTATATGACAAGCCCCCACTAAATCTAAAAATTGTGAATATGTGAAATCCATGCCTATATGGCATGCCCCCACTAAATCTTAAAATTGATATAAGTACCAAATACTAAATAAGTGTGGAGAACATGTTTCCAAAGCATGCCCCCACTGAATCTAAAATTGTGTCAAATGTGAAGAACATGTATCTATGACATGCCCCCACTAATATTCCCATCCTTTGAGGTGAGTGAAGAATATAAACTAATAGTTACCTCACCTCAAAAGGATAAGACAACTGTATAATCTATAAATAGAACCATGTGGCATATAAAAGAACATGTATAGGTAAATTTAGAACTAAATCACATAGAACAATGTGATCACATCATTATATAAGAGGGTTACACCAAGTTATACCATCATTAGGATCATACATGTAACCAATATTTAAGGATAATTTTAAGACCTATGATATTTCTTTAATAAATGGCTTTTGAACAATTGTCTTGACAATTTGAGTATTTATGTATGAAAAACCAACCAAACTATAGGTTGGAGCTTCTTTCTTAGAAATGGATTTTTCTTTTTTATTTCCATAATTATTAACCTATGGGATATAAACTAGAAAAAAATTGTACATATTCTCTAGCTCATTATAAAAATATGCATTTTGATCATTTTGTAACATTACCATTTGGGATTGTTCTTTCAAAATTTCTTGCTTTGGATCATTCTTTGAAATATTTGATATGTCTTTTAGAGAATTTGAAACATTGGAAACTTGCATATCATGTGACAAGTCATTCACCTTTAATTATATATCATTTTAATCTTGAGGTGGATGTGGCAAAGGTGCTTCCTTTTGTGTTTAAGGCTCTTTTGGTGCCCATTTTTTCATTGGAAATATTTTCTTTGGGAGAATTTAGCTTTTGTATCTTTCTTTTCAATGAAAAACAACAATGATTTTGGTGATCATGCATTCCATGATATGCACACTAATATTTGTATTTTTTCAAGGGATGTAAAGTAAGTATATTTATCAAATTATTTCGAAGCATCTCCCTTATAATCTCATTTGACCTCTTAGTAGGATTTGTTAGCTTGTAGAATCATTATCATTAGGTGACTTTAGTTTTGGATTCCAATATTGATTCTTATTAGGCATATAATTGGTATGCAAAGATGTAAACACATGGTCCACAGTAGTGTACTATCAATTCTTTGAATATGAAACTTGATTTTTCAATAAAGTGATCTTTGAATTTGAAAACTGAGTTTTCTTTGTAACTCATGCATTAGCTTGGTCATTTTACTGATTTTTCCCTTTAGGGTTTCACAAGCACAAATCATAGGTATTTGAGATTTATTATCTTCATCTAAAACTATAGGGTTGGCCACCTTACCCCTTAGATAAGTGATAGTGTAGACCTTGTTATAAGGATGAGATTTATCACCCTCCATAGGGTTAAGAAGAGCAAGAGGATCCTTTGTATCTATTTTAAATATCCTAAAAATTGATATGAGAATATGATAACAAAGGATTATAAATGTTAAAGATCACTCAACCATGATACAATAATGATATAGTAATTTCAAACTATTAGCTAAGTGTTTTGAAAACCTAAGAGACATTTTTATGGAAATCTAGGGAATGAGATGAAAAAAAAAGGTGAATAAAAGTGCATGTACTACTTATAGATATATAATTAATAAAAATTTTAAAATGCTAAATTTGTAAATTCCACACAATATTTTGGAAAATAAAAAGAGGTTTTTATCTATATCAACATAATTATTAAAAACCTTTGATGAATGTTAAAATGTAATTATTAGGAGGATAAAATGTGCCAATTGAGGAAGAATATATATTGTAATAATATGCACATGAAGCCCTTGTAACCAGAAAATAAAACTTTAGGGTACATTTTTAGATCTAAAAATCCATTATAACAAGATGAAACCCTAAGAGGTTTAGAATCCCTAGATCAAAAAAAATAATATGGTTTGGGATCACCAAATTTTTAACCCTAAATGTGATCTAGATTGGCATTATCTATAGTTAAATGGGTAGAGATAGAATAGGGCATGAGGATGATAAACTATATCTAAATTAGGCTAATTATGTGCTAAACTTAGAAATAAACATGTGACAAATTTATTAAACTGAGATAGGATAAAAATAATAATTATAATTATGCTAGATATGGAAATGATAAAGAAGTAATGTACTTAGATGGTTCTAATGATAATGTAGTTTTAGATCTAGAACAAGTAGAAATTAGATTAGAAGAATATTTTAGAACAATAATAAAATTCTATGTTGGATGCTTCTGTAGTTATATACCCTATCATTATCCCTAGATGATTGTGTCAATGCTACTATTTAAACTTGATATAGGTGTCATATATGGAATACATGATGGAAAAGGATGCAACCACTTGTATGATTTTGAATTTGTCTTCACCTTTGCTCTAGTGTTTTAAAATATAGGTCATGGACTATCACTCCTTGTGAATTTGTAAACCCTAATTATTCATCTTCATGTTCACCTTAGGTAAAAATGGGTTAGTGGGAACACAATGTTAAGATGACCCCAAAGACCCCTCTATCAATGAGAATTGCCTATATAGATAATACTCTAAAGAGGACCTTAGACTGATGTAGTTATCCCCTATGTGTTGGCTTATGTGTGAATCATTAAATATGTGAAAAGTAATTACAATAATGACCTAGCTTGTAACTTGGTAAATATAACTCTTGGGATACTCTTATGGAACTTTAGCATATGTATGTGTTTTCCCTATGACTAATATGGAAATAGGAGAAAATAGGGAAGCTTTTCTCAGTTGAGTTCTTGATTGAATTCCTTTTGTAATTTGTTTGGTGAGTACGTAAGAAGTTTATAGGTTGTGTTAGGTAAGTAATGAATGAGGTTTGATCTTTTATTTATGTCAATCCTTTTGGATAACTAACTCACATTAAATCAATTAAGATGACCATTATAATAGGTTTCATTTGTAAATTGGATAACTTTATGGCACTGGACACTTACATTGGATCAAGACACTAGCATCAATGCACATATTGAATGCTAGTGTATAGGGATTAGGAAAGTAGGTACATACTCAAAACTTATAAAGGTGGAAGTTAAACAAGTTTTAAGAATAATGGAAAAGATAAAATGTCTAATTCATTAACATAAGACTAGTTGAACTAAAAGATAGGCCAAGGGGCATAAGATAGAGCAGATGTGAGACTTTAGAAGTGAGAAAGGTCTAGAATTGAAAAGAAAAACCAAGGTCTAAGTTTTCCAAGAGTACAAGATTAAGGTTATATATAATACATAAAATAGTGTCTACATGTTCAATGTTAAATATTTTTTAACACCTTCCTTTCAAGAAAATCCTCATGTGTGATATAGACAAATATACTTGGTCCAATCATGCATCTTCTTTGTAACAAATTTAAAATGAAGTCTTAAGTTTTTGTTAGAAATAAATTATAGGTAAACATATTTTCAAATATTATAGGGTATTTCAAGATATTTTCAAACTAAAGGTAGGTAGATTAGTTGACATAAAGAAATTAAGAGCACAATTTCTTTATTATAGTCCAAATCTCATAACAACACATTTATGATTGATTTAATATATTGGATTCTCATGGATTCTAACCTATATGGGAGTCTCATATCATCATTTTTAATTTAACCCTATAATGCAATCTAAGGTGTTCTTATTATAAAATTTATATTTGATTAAATGGGTATATAAATGAAATACCACAAGGTAATAAGATATAGAGTAGGCCAATTAGATTATAATAATAGATATAAGCATATAATTAATTTATTATGTTGAGATAGTCTAAATATGGAAAGTACAATAATGATAGATGTGGAAATGAGAAAGAATTGATGTACTTAGCTTGTTTTGATGGAAAATAGACTAGAAGGAGATTTTAGAATAGTCATCATATTTTAGATCTGACACTTCTAGAGCTCTAAACACTAACATCAACCTAGGATGGTTACATCAACACTGTTATTTAGGTTTGATGTTAGTTTATTATATGGAATACTTGATGGAAAAGGATATGACCACCTAGATGCTTTTGGGTTTTGATTCACCTTCATTTTGATGTATTCAAATCTGGGTCATGGATTTTGAATCTTTATGAAATGACAAAACCCTAGTTTTCCATCTTTATAATGACCTTGGGGGAAAATGGGTTAGTGGACACATGGTGTCGAGTTGACCCCAAAGACCCCACTATTAGAGGGTGATACCGATATAACCAATACTCCATAGGAGGACCTAAAACTCATTTAGTTCTTCTATATGACATGGCTTATGTGTGAATCATATAATATGTGTAAAGTAAGTACAATAGTGACCTAACTTATAACTTGGAAAATCAAGCTTTTAGGATACTCTTTTAGTACTTTACACCTATAGATGTGTTATACTTATGACTGGTGTGTAAATAGGGAAGCTTTGTTTAATTAAATTCTTGATAGAGTTATTTTGATATTTTTTCTTGGCCTCTTTAGTCTTTTGGTAGGTGAAGAATGAATGAGGGTTGATCTTGTATTTATATCAATCCATTTCGAGTAATAAATCACATTAAAGAACTTAGGTTGACCATTAGGATATATTTCATTTATAAAATAAATGACTTTATGGCACTATAAACTTATGTCAGGTTAGGATACTAACATCAATACTAGTGTATGTTTGAGATATTAGTGTCTAGGGAGCAAGAAAGTAGTTACAGGCTCAGAACTTGTAGAGATGGAAAATGAGTACATTTTAAGTATTTTGGATAAGATATAAGACCTGGGTCATGAACATAATAATTTTTAAATTAATATATATGGGCCAAAGGGTCACAAGATAGATCAAATTTGAGACTTACAGAAGTGGGGAAGGTATATAACCAAGAGGAATAACCAAGGTCTGAGTTTTCCAAGTGTACAAGACTGAGGTGATATATAATCATAAAATAGTATCTACATTTTCCCCCTTTTTGATCTAGTAATTAAATTAATATTTTAAAGGAAATGAATGTATACTTGGATGTGTATGCACACCTAATATTTACATGTGCCCAACTTGAGTGCTTTGTTGGTGACTGACCTACAACCAAGAGCATGTTATGGTATAAATTTAGTGCATATAATTTGGGATTGAAATTACTTAAGATATATTGAAATTTAAAAATCATGGTTTAGGAGTAAACTTTTGCCTTGATGTAACTGCCTTTCCTATTGGAAATTTGTTTTTAAAAATGTGTATCATTGTAAGGCTTTGAAACTGAGATCAGGAAAAATGTAGATAAATCTTTAAAATGCATATATACAAAGATATAGGGAGAGAGATATTATAAGGCACATGCCCCAAACTTTGGATAAAAAGGTGAGTTGCTATATGTAAATTGATATTAGCTCAACTATGAAACCTAATTATACTTATAACCTAGTGAGGTTGGATGATACAATCAATTCCAACCTAAAAACTTGGAAATATTGAGTGATTTTAACACCTCAACCATACCAAAAATTGAGTCAACTATTGCATTACATTGGCTTAATAGAGTCCATAAAATTCCATGAGGTACCAATATAAAAAATTATGTCATTATTATATAAAAGATTTTTTTAATCTAAAACTAATTTGGATTTTGCAATATTAGGCACATGTTGCATAGCATATGCACCTTAAATATGTCTCAAAATAAAAATATGTATAAAAATGGTACCAATGTATATAATTATGTCATAATTGTGAATATTAATCATATAATTGTGTGCTTTATCCAATTCAAAAAATTATGTAGGTGTAGATAACTTGCTTCCAAAGCATATCCCTAATATATATGGAGAAATCTAAAAACTGATATAAGTACCGATGTGGAGAACATGTTTTTGAAACATGTCCCCACTATAAATATGGAATGTTGAATGCTAAATAAGTGTTAATAACATTATTATAAAGCATTCCCCCACTAAATTGAGAACTATGAATGTGTGGAAGCCATGCCCATATGACATGCCTGCACTAAATCATAAAATTGATATAAGTACCATATACTACATAAGTGTAGAGAACATGCTTCCAAAGCATGCCCCACTAAATCTATAAATTAATATGAGTACTATATATTAAATAAGTGTGGATAATATACTTCTAAATCATGTCCCCGCTGAATCCAAAAATTGATATATATACCATATACTAAATAAGTGTGTAGAACATTCTTCTAAAGTAAGCCCCTACTAAATTTGAAAAATGTGCTAAGTGTGGAGAACATGCCTCTATGACATGTCCCTACTAATATGCCCCACATTTTAGGTGATAGAAAGATAAGAACTGATAGTTACCTCACCTTAAAATCATAAGACAACTATATAATTTGTGAATGTAACCCTATAACATGTATAAGGGAACATGTCTAGGTAAATGTATAATTGAAGCGCATAAAACCAATGTGATCACATGTAGGCCTAAGATGCATGATAAATATCATGGAAATTTCTAGATAATAATAGTATAATCTCAACAAGAAAATAAGTGCACACATAATAAAAATCAAAAACAAGTCAAAAGGTAATGGTCCAAGGAGACCATAAATAAAGGGCATGTTCAAATGCCACACAATCAAAGGGACATAACTTAGTCAAATGTCCATAAAGGCAAGGATGACATATTAAAATGTCTATATAAAAAATAATTACATATTCAAATGGAAAATAAATCATACATAGGCATGGGCACTACAAGCAAAAAATCATATCCAAATGATCAAACAAGGAAGATAATATCAAGGCAAGACACTCAAGGAAGTGCATAAAGGAAAACATAATCACCCATTATAAACATGTCATAAAATCCTATGGATCAAATATGTTAGGAAAAAAATGTCAAGTGTTTAGCATATCAAGTAACCTATGTAAGATATAATTGTGGATAAAGGCATGTGTAAGTACATGTGTAAGCTCAAACAAGATAATGTAGAGTAATCATTGAATCATATAACCTATGTGAATCAAGATCAAAGAAGAAGATACCCTCAATGTCTATATGATATGATTACATGGAAATCCCAACATCCAAAATAGGAATATATCATGTATTTATGTATGTATTTATCACAATTAAGTAGAAGTGTGACACATATGTGTGTATGTAGGAGTAACTAAATATGCCATCAATTAACATGAAACTAACGCATAGTTTCCAAGGAGATAGTAGAACATGTAGGTATCTAAAATATTTTGAAATTTTTATTTGAATGTTTTTTATTTTTTGGTATTTTTATAATTTTTTAAGAGACTAATCTATGATTTCATCTAATGGATGGTCATAGGTATCTCCTCCACTCAATTCTTGACAATCCTAAGTTTGATATTTTACATTGTTTACATCATGATTGGATAGGTTGAAAATGTACATGGCATGTTCATCCTCATGTTTTGTATGTGTAGTAGAAAAATAAATGATATCATTTAGAATATAATTAATTTGCCTTCATGAGAAAAATAAATACCTTGCTGATTTGGATCAATTTTTTCTTCCATTTGGTATAGCCAAAGATTTTATAGGGTAAATGCATATAGATATGTAGTAGGCATAACCTGAAATCATGTTTAAATTACTTTAGAACCACAAGGTATTGTTATATTTCTCATGAGTCTTTCCAACCTCCTTTGTTTTTTAAGTTTTTTAGACTGAAGCCAATTTGTTGTAACTTAAATTACAAGTAGTTTTTTCTTGTGTAGTGTATGATCATATGGTTATGCTAAAAATAATCACCACCTATGTATAAGGTAATTGTTGAATATTTTTGGCATGGATTCTTTTTATGTTATTCACTTTAAGATTCTTTATAAAATATGGACCTTGGATTATCCCCATGTTAACATTTTTAAACTAGTCATATAAATATTAGGGATACCATATTTTTGTTCATAATGCTCCTTAGCCAATTTATCTCCTTCATTTGTATGAGGGATAAAACTTTTGTATTTGGAGGGAGATTTGTTAAGTTACTTTAAATGAGTAATTATGAAGGAATCATATTTATGCACATCATTATATAAATGGGTAAATGATTCATATTTTTTATGCAATTCTCTTTCTTTTAATGGGGAAAGGATGCCTCTACTAAATATAAATTACAATTCCAAATATGAAGGTCTAAATGCTAGCTTATATAATGTACTTTTGAATTGAATGGTATAATCTTGAAGGGGTTCATCATCATATTGTTTGAAATTATAAAAATGTTCTAATGTAAGTTTTGGCACCTTGTGGATATTGAAATCCAAGAAGACTACATCTTCTGATTATAAAAGAGTGGTTAAGGAACCCTTTTGGTAAACTATAAAACCAATTTTGAGCCTCATCAGAAATAATCATATGGAAAATCTTTAGAAATAAGCTTTCATCTTATGTCCATTGACTAAAATAATGTTTATAGTTAATCATGTGGTCAAATCATTCCTTGTGTCTCAAAAAGAGAGGTAAATCTAGTAATTCAAAATCTTGTGGATAAATATATTCAAGTATATATTTCATAATAGGTTGATTATTAAATGAGGTTACATATCCATTATCATTATGGGGATCCATTTGTATTTGAGGTATAGAAAATTTATTTTGAATACCCTCAATAGTGGTCTTCATATAAATTATATATTCTATGGGAAAAGTGGTGTTTGTCATGGGTGTTATAATTGGTTCCAACCTACCACCATTTTTGAATCTAGGCATATGAGAATCATCATCCTCATATATAACATGTGGAAGTTCATGATCACTAAATTTAGGACATTTTGGTAATGGTATGGGATATTTGAACTTTAGTACATTTGGTATATCATTTTAATAACTTGTAGTATTTGAATAATTTGTTCCATTTTCCCTTAGTAAGGGTATAACAATTTTATCTTGGGAAAACTTTGGTAAGGACACCTTTTTTGATATAAAATTTGTTTTAAATGAAGGTAGGAAAAAAACATCACCCTTGAATAGAGGGATATTTTTTGGGAATGTAGGAATTTTGGGGTTTTTAATTAGTTTAATTGAAGGCATTTCTACTTATTAGTTGTTTGTAAATCAACCACAATCTCTTTATGTAGTTGTCAAAAAAATTGACAATCAAATGAAGGAACCTCTTGGTCATATGTACCCATTTTTTGGTAAAATGTACATATTTAGTTGGATTTAATGGTTGGTAACTCAAGGATTTTTAAACCTAAAATGTGATCTAAGGTAAATTGATTGTTAATCCTAGATTTTATTAAATGGGTATATAAAAATGAAATGGTACAAGGGTGATAATCAGATCTATAGCAGGCCAATTACATGTTAAACTTAGATATAAGCATATACTGAATTTATTATGTTGAGATAGTCTAAATATGAAAATTAAAACTATGTTAGATATGGAAATGACAAATAAGTGATGTACTTAACTTGTTAACATGATAATGTGGTTCTGGATCTGGAACAAGTAGAAAGTAAGCTGGAAGGAGATTATAAAATAATCATCAAATTTTAGATTTGATAATTTTGGATCTCTAAACACTAACATAAAATTGGGATATTTGAATTGATGTTATTTTATTGGTTTTATGCAAGTTCCCTATGTAGATACATGTTATAAAATGATGTGACAACTTAGATGATTTTAAGTTTTACTTCACCTTCACTCTGGTGCTTTTAGATCTGGGTCATAGATTTTTGCTCCTTATGAAATGGAAAAACCCTAGTTTTTTGTCTTCATAGTAACCTTGGGTAAATTGAGTTAGTGGGTAGATGATGTCAAGCTAACCCCAAAGACCTGGTTGTCAGAGGGCACTATCTACATAGCCAATTGATTTAGCTTTTAAGGGGATTATGAAATGTAAAACCCTAATTTTCTAAAGTGTTGGACTATTAAATCAAGGAATAAATACAATAATAAATAAAACCATTGATTTATGAAGTAATTAATTTATCTAATTATTTTATAAATAATGACCTAGAAAAGGCAGTACTTAGCTAGAAACTAATTGAGACAGATGAGTAATAGGTTAAAACTTGGTACATAAGTTGTGAAAAGTGTCATAAGTAGGAATTCAAAGTCATAAACCCTCCCAAATAGAAACACAATCCTATGGATAGTATCACACCATGGTAGTGTCATTAGGAGCATGGTAGTGTCCTCTTATAATGGGGGAAATGAACTTTTGGATATACCTTTGGCCTAACCTGAGATGCATGTGCCTATGTAGATGAATGTTGGTTTATTACCTATAACCTATTTTGATTCATTTATATGCAAAACCCTAGGCCTCCATATTTTTTAGAGGATTTGAGAATCATAAGTATAAAATAGTGGCATTAGTAGGGTAGGGTAGACATGACCTTAACACCCCATGTGCTGAGCATTGCCTACATACCAATAATCTGAGGGATCAATCTTGGTGTTGTTCTCCCACCTACGTGCGTGTTACAAGTACAAGTGAATATAATTATGAGTGTTAATTTGAATGCTTTGATTGTTACTAGAGACTATAAATTTGAGTATTCTGAGCTCTAGGTTGGTGTATATGGTTGTATGCAGAAGTAGGGAAGAATAAATATAAATAACCTTAGTTTGCACAATTATTTCTAAGTTTGTTTGAGAGTATTTATATATGATTTACATCTAGTGGATAAATGAGTGAAAGTGTTGTATATATATCATTCTAGTGTTTCTCAACTGAAAATTACATTTAGGAATGAAAATATATACATTTGAAGAGTAAGGATAAAAAGGACAATAACATGATCCCTAGGTCACTAACATAATATGCTAGTGTCTAAAGGTATGTGCTACTATCCAAGTGGTATAATATGGTTAACAGAGGGACTAGATGCCTATGAGGTGGTTCACTACTACTTTTGGTAAGTCTACGAGTGGGTTAGACCCACATAAAAGTTAGAATAGGATCCAAAGAGGCCCTAATGTAGGTCTAAGGCTAAGTTAAGGCAAGATGGTCTCAAGTGGAACTTATTGAACTAAATGACATTTTATATGACTAAATTTACACCCCCCCTTATTCTATAAATTCAACAAATAAAAATGACTAGGATAAAATAAAAAATGTACCTAAACTTACCTAAAAGGTGAATCCTATGAATCTGGGTCTAATTCTATTAAGCATGATCTATTATGTATCCTACAAGTAAAACATGACTAAATAAATTCTTACTTAAGAGATATAAAAATTAAAGACAAAAATAATTAAAATATAAAAAAGAAAGAACAGAGGAACAAATACATCTCATCGAGTATGTGAACTAATGTTAGAACCTAGTGACATCATGTGTGTGTAACTAGTAATCAAATGGTGAATAACTTAGACTAATCTAATGGATTACTCAATCCCCATATATGGGTGGATAAATAACTCAAGTAATTAATGACTCCATCAATTCCCACCCCTTCTCAATGGATCATAATATATGAATAACTTGGATTGGAATAATGGCTTGTCTAACCCTCTTATGTAGATGGCTCAAAAACTCAAGTACGTTATGATTCCATCATCACCTACCCATATGTATTAGATGCCTTTGAAACTAAAATTATGAATTTTAACTAAATCTATGTGATATAAAGATAACTATGTAGGATGGATCTAGGGCCACTCATAAACTCTAAAATGTAAAATGACTCAAGGGCCACTCAAGAATGTAGCTCAGGGAGTATGTGGAAATGCCAACTAGTGTAGATGGAATAAGGCATTGATATGGGGTGAAACCTAGTGAAAATGGTGTATTTAGTAATAATTTTTAGAATGACATGGAGATTTTATTCCATCTAATATTAATAGTGTTAAATTGAACACATGAGAACAATGTTCCATATGCATTCCCTTAAATTTGATATTTGTGCATATGGATTTTAGACTGAGTCATAATTATCTATGTCTAAATATCTAAAACTAGAACATGAGTGATAATTCTATGCATTATTCCCCCAATCTAAGTAAATATGTGTAATTTTGTACAAAATTTATCATAAACTAAGCATATCTAATAATCCACGAATGAATTTATGAAAACCTTATCTGTAACTATTATACCTTTCTATAAATTCTATATTTTTTTTATTTTTGTAGCTACTAAACATTAAAACAATCCCTTGGATAGTAGTGCACCATGCTAGTTTCCACTATGTTATGGTAGTTTTTAACTGTATTGTTTATGTACAAAAGTAAAATTGATCTATATGACTATTTTTTACTATGTTTTCTTGATTCTAGGCTCTATAATTTATGTCTATGTATTAAATATTGTGTTTTGAGTGTACTCAAATGGCCCAATATCTATGACAAACCCATATGAATGTCCTCTCTTTTGAGTGGAGTTGTTGAAGCTATGCAATAATTTTATTCAAAATAAAATCTTTGCATTCTACATGTTAGACTAAAAACATATGATATGTGCATGATAAACCAATATAATGTGTATACATGACATCAAAATGTAAGATAATTAGAGCATAAGTGGTAATGCATGATCTATGTTAAAGCTAGTATTCACATGGTTGTCAAAATAGATATAAAATGTAAACATGTATATAAATAGAAAATCTAAGTATAATTTATGTAACTAGCTAGGGGTATGGGGCATGATATCCATCAAGGCACCCAAGAAGGAAAGGGAGATACATGAGGCCCCTTATGGCATCAAAAACTAAGTGTGAAATCAATAATCAAGAGACAAGTGGCATGGCCATGATTCATACATGAAAGCATACATAAAAACACATGAGGTATGAAAAGTAAACCAAATGAACACAATACAAGGGACATGGACACATGCCACTAAGTCTAAGAAAGATAAAACATATAATGACATGTTCAAATTTACACATACGCATAGAGAAAGTAATGTTGGCTTAAAACTACATGGAAGGACATGTTCAAATGTTCACATACACAATCAAGAAAACACACACAAATATATAGGCAAATGTCCAAAGCACACATATAGTGAAAGTAAGTGTCTTAGAGATGTATAACAATGGCATATTCAAATTCCCTCGTATAGATGTATAATAAAATAGACACAATAAAATCTAAAGTAGTAAATCTAAAAATGAAAGTATACATAAACATGTGGTATAAATCTATATAAGAGAAAAGATGTACATACGCTAAGTCTATAGTAGTAGTTGGAAAAACATCAGTATAGTATAGGATGATATATATCAAGAGATAAACAATGTTAAATTTATGATATGGAGTATAGAAATATGTAACCTATAAAATCTAAAATTATGTATAAGATGCCCCTAATGAGTGAATGTATCACTTGTGAATCAATGTCTTGGTGTGGAGGACTTTGGTCCTATTAGATCTATTAACACTCAAAAAGAATAAGTAAAGCATGTATGTATGAAAAAAATTACTATAATAATATAGATAACATATGTAGTACCTAGAAAATAGAAGGAATGTAAACATGAAAATGCATACAATCTAAAATTTTCTATTTTTTGAGCAAATATTTTGATGTTTTTTTTTTTATTTTTGAAAATGATTTATTATTTTTGTGTTTTCTGGGTATAAGCTATCTATAATAAATCATGAAAATTAAACTATATACAAGGATAAATCTAAGAGAAAATATTCACAAGAGGAGAGATACTACTAACCAATGAGTCTTACAAGAGATTTACTATCAATATGTCCTATATTAAATAGAAGAAGAATGATCATGCATGTTATGTGAGGAGGTATTTGATATCTAAGAAGTAGATGTGTTGAATGTGGTGAATGTGAAGCTAACAGTGGGGTGGGGCTAGGAATCTATGGAGATGACTAAACTATCCTATGAATTATGGGGCTTTTGGGTACCCATCTGATAGAATAAGTTTTAACTGGTGTGGATGCTCTATACTAAATACCTAGGGAACTCACCAACACTAATCTAAGTAGTAATGGGGTAGAGAAGGTCTCTAGAATCCATAATATTTCATTGATATAGGATATCTCTAATTAGGGTCTAGATTGGAGAGTATGTGTACATGGTAATATAGTAGGAATATACCTCATTGGCACTAGTGGATCAACTAGTTTCTGAGGCATGCTAAGGGAAGCTATATGTGGAGCTTTAATTGGTGACAATTATGTAATTGGCTATGGAATAGGTAAAATATACTCATATGAAATTCCCTCAACTATAACTACATGATTATCATGTACATACTTAAGACATTTTTGTATGATGGAGGGAATGGCTCAAAGCTATTGTATCCAAGGCCTACCCAATAACATACAAAATATGTTAGCACTAAATATGACTAATAATTTTGTGGCCACATGTGTGGTCCCAACCTGTAATGGAAGTATGGTCTCCATAATGGAGCTTTGTACATGGCCACTAAAGCCATGAATAATTATATCTATTGGAAAACTATGCTACTCTAAATCACCCAAATGTTGTAGAAGTATAGTAGTACATATATTAATGTTTGACCCATTTTCAACCATGAAACTCTAAGTATGATGATGATCAATGTAATATTATGCAAAGAGTGTGTATAAATTTGAGTCATCATCAACAATCTCTTATTGTAAGTGATGAGAATTTTATCTATCATTGTAGTATGAAACACACCAATAATATTATGTAGAGGGTGTGAGTCATGTGTATGAGTATTATAAGATGTTGGTGGTGTATGTGCCTAACAAGTATAATTAACTACTAAAGTTTTTATTATCGCATTATATATATTTTTTAGGAATGGATCTAAGAATATTTTCATTGCTTTTACTTTTGTTGGTTGTGCTTTGATTGTCTCTATAGGATTGCTCACATCGATGATATTAGCATCTATCAAATCTTTTGTCTTATGTCATAATTTTTATAAATCTAGATAACACCCTACTAAAGGCTAATTACTCAAAATATCCTTCTCACTTGGAATAACATTACAATGATTTGAGGTGTGGGACACTTAAACTCATACTAGACCTCTAGTTTTGATGAGGCTAGCTCCTCTGATGTATCACTTTGCTCTATTTACTAAAACCTACTATGATATTTGGTATGAAAAGGGTTATAAGGATTACTAAAAGGGAAATTTAATCTACTATTGGTGATACACCTATATTTTTGGTTCATCCACTTTATTTGAGCTCCTAAAACACTAGTAAGACAAACAATGACTAAATATATAACTCCAAATGAATCATATACAATAGTATTTCATATAAAGGTTCATCAATTAATTAAAACATGAGGGAAATGATGGAATAGGCTTGATTCAAGGCACTAACTAGTAAATATAGACACTATTATCTTAGTCAAATGACATCAAACACTGAACATGACCTATATAAGATGACATACTAGTAACTAGGTGAGATCAGGACATAAAGGGATAAAGTACTACCACATGTAGAAATTAACTAACATAAACACACTATACCATAATATGGAATCTAAAAATATTCATTTTATTCATCTTAAAAGGTTACAAAGCTCAATCTTGGTAGAGTTTTCATCATGCCCAAGAGAGGGATCCCCAAAAAATGGCTTGAAAGCCTAAATATATAAAAGTGTAAAGAGAATAGAAAGAAAATATATTGATGTACAAGAGATAAGAGAAGGTCAACTTAGCATCAACTTAAGTCAATTTCAAATACAATTTGATAATAATAGTCCTTAAGACTTGTCTTCATGTTTCTTTATCTTGCATGAGCTTCTTTTTGGCATGGGAAAGGTGGTAGACCCTTTCAACTTGTCAAACTTCTCTTAAATCACCATATTTTGGATAATTATCTCCACTTTAATTGATTTCAATGTGTATGTGAATGTCCCTCTTACATAAATATCAAGGAATATGCATGGATTTAAAGTTAACTCATGATTAGTCACTCAGAGTAAATGGCACTTAAGACTAGTTAACTTCCTCATAAGCCCTCATTTACATGAAAAGGCACTTGAATTTTGTAACATGCATGAAATATCCACTTAAATTATAGTTATCCAGTGTGATAACTCCGAATGAACTCCTTTATAGCCCTTCAATATCATTCTATAATTGACTTGACTTGCTAAATAGGCCTAATAGCCTAACCTTATATACTTGATAGCTTTTTAAACCTTCATAAAAACCATGAAACCTACAAATATAATTAAATTTAGGACTATAACAACCCTTCATATCAAAATATAGTTCATTTTGATGAATAAATATCTGTAACTTAGTCAATTTAGCTTGAATTTCCTATAGAGTGGTTGCTTTGGATGAGCTGATAAGGACACTTCCATGCACATTTTTGACCAAATGATTATTTGAAGATGAATAAAAAGTCTCAAACTTTGATCCCCATAGATTGTATTTCATGTAAACTACCTTGTACCTCATCTTTTATGGTTTTTATCTAAAAAATTTATTTTCTACCATGATCCATACAATTCTATACAACAAAGTACCATTGTTGAAACCTTTTCTAAATGTATTTCATGTTTAAAGTGTTTTTATGTTGATTCATGAGGTTTTTATTGCAATAAATTTCACTTTTCTAAAAACTAGTCATTATGAAGGTTTTGGAGATGAACCTTCTTAATGATGGTTCATAAAGTACAATCCTCCAAACCCAAACTTATTTACATGAATATATATTATACATACCCCCTCAACTTCCTTGAGAATATTTGTTTCACATGTAAAAGGTATGAAAAGATACCTACGTAAAGAAATTTTCTTATAGGGTTTGCAAGCATTTTGGAAATGCTTACACTCTTAGTGATTGTTCATAAAGTACATACCCTCAACCAACCTCCAGTTTTCATTAATTATAATTTCATATGGGTCCTTAAATCATGATAATATAATTTTCCAAAACTATTCATGTGGTGAAAGATACGAGCACTTGATCAGGTGGCTCAAATGGGTGTCTTAGCCTGAAGAATTTGAATTTTTTATTTAGAATAGAATTGACTCTTTAATTTATTCTCCTTGATTTAAATCATTATAATGTCACCTAAAACATCTCTTAATACCATCCTATGATGCCATTCTGCTTGATAGAACTACAAATGCCTTTTGGTGTTATAGGCTTATTTGCTTGTTTTGGCCCTCAAGGGCATGGTTTGCTTTGAAAAATGATTATCATCCCCTCTAGAAAGGTGTATGTATATTTTAAAACACTTTATCATGCTTTTTAAACACTTTAATAATATTTAAACCCTTTTTTATACCTTAAACCTCTTCAAGAAATATGCCTACACCAAAAGTGATTATCAAAGGACATGTTAATGACTGTGTTAAAATAGTGAGGTTCTCCACCTTTGTAATGGTATTTATGATTGAATTTGAGGATTTTTAAGGTCATAATTATGATTTTTACCAGTATGTAAGTCTCTATTTCACCTATAAATGCCACAAAACCTCAAAATTCTCTCAAAAATGTCTTTTAAGCATTGATTGTGTGTTTGTCATGTTAGGCATGACTATGTTTGTATGCTTTACCACCTTGGATTGTAAAATAATATGATTAACATGATTTATAATTTCTTTAAATTTCCTCTTTTAATTATTTCATTCTTCATTTTTCAATTTGCAGACCTATGTTACCTCTTTCAAGATCCTATCCCCTCAAAAAGCCTATTTGTTTATACCGATAGTATTATAGGTGTGTGTTTTTGAGGTGAATAAGTGTTTATAATTTACTTAACCATTATTTTTTTTTTTATTAATGTGTATAATACCTTAAAACCTCTTTCTTAACTCCTTCATATCCTATTGACTCTCAAACTAGCTCTTTTGGCCTTAACACCGTCATCTCTGTACAAGCCTATTGTAGTACCTTCATGTCATTTTATTCATAGTATTTGGATCTTAAAAAATGTTTATAATATGTTATATTTATATTAAATTTGAATAATATGTCCATATGTTACTTCTTGACTTGAAAGGAACTTGAGTTTGCACTTGCCAACATATGACTATGTGAGAGAGAGAATTACCATTTAGATGGTTATAGGCTGCATTGATAAGGTGAAAAAATAATATGTATCATGTCATAATAAGATCATATTTACCCTATTTAATAATACTCTTTAATCATGAAACTCCTTTGGATCAATATGTTTTCATACTATTTACCAACTTGAAGTAAGGCTTGAATTGAGGAAACTATAGGTGACTTCTTGCATGTCTGATTGTATATAACTTTCAAAAAAAATTTAAGTTATGTTAGTTCAAAAAATAAATGTGACCTTAAAAAATATTTTCAAATAACTTTATTTCAAAACAAATCCACTTTATTATTTTAACTTGGTGACTCAGTCTTATACTAACAGCCAAGAGGCCCTCAATCCTACTGTAGGTGGGTGATCTGAGTGCATTTGACTATAGCACAGTCCTTGAACATTACCCTCTTACTCTTAAAACAATACTATATCATCATTTATTCTTTATTACTTTCTCTTTAACATCATCAAAACATGAAACTCCTTTATAGCAATATACTATCAAGTTGAATGATAGCTTGAAGGAAGACCTTAGCCCATGTGGTTGTAGGTATCTGACAGTTGAATTTGACTATGTTAAATCCCTTATGAGTACTATATATCATGATTTTACTTGATTAATTCATCATTTATTACTCCTATTACCTATCTATGACTTTATGAAACCTTCTATCAGACCATTGTATTCAAGGAAACTCTTATGACTATGTTCCCTCACTATGATTGTTTATAGGTGTATATACATACTTTAGTTGAGTTTAGAGATGATTTGGGATATTTATCAATAGGTAATATACCCATTATTGTCTCTCTATCATAATTATTTCATTCATAATAACGACTTATCTTAAAGTATTATAACCCTTTTAGGCCTTCTCAAGAACTTGTCCAACTTTTGATTGTAACACTACTCCTAAGGATGGTTATAGGTAGTCTTCTTGAAGCACTTGTTTGATATCTAATGGTTTATAAAATGAATTAATACATGGCATGAACAAGAATAATTCTATTTATTTTTCAACTTTATTCATACCTTCATACCATGACATCAACCTATAAAAGGCTATGTCCTTTACTAACTGAATATGATTGTGTTCTTATATGGATATAGATGACATTTTAGTTGACCATTGACTGAGTCTTATTCCATTTTTATATGCCATACCTCCTTCATGATCATGTTTATATTAATTTTTCATTCCATTATACTCCAATATTGAACATTTTCCCTTATGACCTTTAAGAGATTAAAGACTTCCTCACTTACCCTTGACTATAGCTATATCTTGAGGTTGTTTATAAATGGCATTTTAGTGTTCTTTTAGCCCTATTCAAGACTTTGAACATGTATCCCTCTTAATATATGATTTTAAGGTCAAAAATATCATGATTAATAAGACTTTGATGATTGATTTAGTCTCCACAAACCTAGAAAAGTTCTCAAACCACTAAGTATGCTTGACTTAAAATAACACAGACCATAGGTATGGATTTGAACCTTGATTGTAAGAATAAAAGTTCCTCTTAAGGGTTTATGTCATGAAATGAGACTTCATTTGGATTTTAATCCTTCTTTTTAATTTTTCATCTTCACCCCACCCTCATGTCATGATGATAACTTTCAAACACCATGCCCTTCTTTCTCATATGATGACTATGTTATGACTAAGTTGTATAAATTAGGTATGAATTTGAGGCCTTAAAACACACTTGATAGATATCTTAACTCATTCTTGGTGTATTTTTATCTTCCTTAGATCTCATATTGAATTACACCCTCTCCAAAAAAATTTAGACTTCTTTATCTTACTTGATCTTAACCACTGCCATCATGGTTGTAGGTAAGGTTCTAGTTGTAGCTTGCTTGATGGTCTAAAAATATTCTTTGAGTAACCATTATCATGATGCCCTTTACCTACTATTGTCTCTTATTAATTATGGTTTGATGATATTTATATGGGTATAAGGTGTGGTAAGGGATAAGAGCTGACAAATCCATGAATGAAGGGTGATCAAAGTATGAACATTGTGAGGAATCGCTGAGTATGATAGTGTATATGGAGGTGAAAAATAAGGAGGTGATTAAAATCACTAGAATCATGTCAAGACCATCTTGAAGATTCATATACAATAATAAACATACCCTCCACCACATATATCAGTTTGGAGGCCATTGAAGGAGGATAATAAGGTGAAAAGGAAACCTATAAGTATGTTAGGAACCTTAAAAAGTGCTAAAAACCTTAATCTTTGCTAAATTGAGACTCTTTGAGAACTCTTGAGATGACATGGGTTGTTTTCTTGGTGATTCAGCTTCATTAAACCTTGATTATCTATTTTGGAGGACATTTGAACATGATGGAGACCCTATAAACAATATTTCAATAAAACTTTGAAATTCCTTCTCTCTCCTTGACCTTACAAATCTCTTTTGCATGCTTGAATAATGTAGATTTTCACTCCTTATCTTATTTAATTGTATTTTTACCTCAAAAATGTGAAAAATACTTATAAATTGTCATGGTAAGGTATATTGGGTTCCTAAGAGTCCCCATAAACTTGAATTTTATTGATATGATGTCCTAATAAGGAGAAATTACAAAAACTGACTACCTTCCTAAATGCAATACTACATAATTATGCCTTGACTTAAAATGGTTGATTCATAAGCAATATATGACCAATTTTATAACCATTTAATCCTTAAATAATCCCTCTAATTCTAGTTTATCTATAAAAAAATGTAAACCTGAATCCTCTCTCTCCTACCCATACCAGTTGTAAACCTAAAGACTTATCTCTATGTGCAAAGAAGCAAGGTGACTATAGGAGACCATTTTTCGGCATTTTTTGAATCTTATTTCCATTAAATTCCTCTATTATACCTATCATACCTTTTTTCCCCTATATATGGCTTCATCTATATAGAAAAGATGTACAATTTCGTACTCTTTTATGAAATGTGCATGAAAAAGGCTCTTTTTCCCCTTTATTAAAACTTTAGTCTTCCACTTCCAATTTTAAAGAAATACAAGGATATACATGATTATTTTAGAATTTTAAACAAATAATAAACCTTTTGACATGATTTTTGGGCTAAATTTAGCACATGGGATTCTAAAAGTGGGACTTTTGGGCTTAAATTTGCATTAAAAGACCTTTTTAGCTTATGAAACTTATGACCAAGGCAAATGTAATTCAAATAAATGTATTTTGAGATAATTGGGTATTTTAATGAATTTTTTTACTCAAATTTACCATTTAAAGTACCAAAAACTTCATTTTTATTTAAACTACACATGGTTGACCACCATGTAGAGGTTCATAATAGTGTCTTAAAAAGTTTTGAATTACATGGGTCAGTATTTGGCCTTGACAAGACAAATTACCAAAAATAATCTAATTCATATATTTGTAGTATGTCCCAGTGCCTTATGATAGCCACAAAATGCATTAGCATCATAATTCCTTAGAAGAGGCCTAGTCACATCAACCTCTTTGATGGGAGGGAGAGATATGATAATTTATTCCAAGAGTTGCTTGTGAACAAGTACTGGTGGTTTTTGAAGAGTCATAAAGGGTCTCCTTGGAGGACATGATAAAACCAATTGAGGATCTGACTCTAAGGCTACATTAATTGTTGTCTTTTTATCATTCTTATTTTTAGTGGCCTCACCTTATATGGGGGATTATTAGAACTCTTATTAGTTAAATTTGATCTAATTATGTACTTTAACTTTCCCATGCATAGAAGCTTGACTTCCCTTTATTTCATTATATGGAATAGATCTATGAATGATGGAAAAATTTTGAATAGTATAGATTTAATCATGTAATGTTGGTAATGAAATTTGCTTGAATATGTCCTAGAGTTCTCTATCTACCGTTGGGCTAGTCATATTTTCTAATATAGTTATATATCACAAGACATATTCAACTATTAGCTCATTGGATTTTTTATTTAATTTTACAACCTGAGTGTATAAATTCTTGTCACTGTTGTTGATTGAAAATTATGCCAAAAAAATATCTACCAATGGATTAAATTTTTTGATGAACTGATTAAGAATATCATAGAATTATTATAATTCATAGTCCTTTAAACTATGAGGGAACAACTTAGTCAAGAGCTAATCATTATACATGTATTCCAAACATGCTACATGAAAAGCATGTAAATGATGCTCTAAGTCACCCTTACCATCATACAAAGTAAGCTTGGGTGCTATAAATTTAGATGGTAAAGGAGTTGTCGCTATATGTTGTGCTAATGGTGTATGTAAAAGAACATGAGAGTCCAAGGCATGTGATGGTCTAGTGGCACCCTGCTCAAGATGTAATAGCTTGGACTACAAAAAATGGATCTCACGCATAAGGGATTATACATTGGGAGAGGATGAATGCATACTATTCATAGGAGGTATTTCCATTGGTGAAGGTTATGAGGTAGAATTGGTTGTTATATAATTTGAGTTACTCCCATAATAGGTGTAATAATATTAGCATTTGTGGGGTTAGAAGATTGACTAGTAGTATAATTTTGAATCTTTTCTTGAATAATGCAAATAAGGTAATCTTACATATATGAATGTTTAGAAACAAAGCTTTGAAATTGTCTCTTATCATTTTCATCAAATTGGTTATCAAATTCTTCCATTTTAGGTTGGGAAGTTGGAAAAAAAATTGTTTATTTTGAACCTTGTAATAAATTTAATTTATTAAAGATTACAAAAATAAAATAGTGAATCAAATCTAAGATTCTAAAATTAATTTATGATCATAGAAAATAAAAGGGTATAAACCCTAATTCTATGGTTTTGGGGCACTATTCAAAGTAAGTCAGGTTCACTAAATGATCTACCTTTTAAGGGGATTATGGAATGTAAAACCCTAGTTTATAAAAGTAATAGACTATTAAATTAGGGAATAAATATAGTAATAAATACAACCATTAATCTATGAAGTAATTGATTTATATGATTGTTCTATAAATAACAGTGACCTAGAAAAGGAAATACTTAGATAAAAACTAACTAAGACAGATGAGTAATAGTCTAAAAATTGGTACAAGAGATATGAAGTGTCATGAGTAGGATTATAGATTTATAAACCCTCCCAGATAGAAACACAATCCTCTAGATAGTAGTGCACCATGGTAGTGTCCTCAAGAGCACAATAATGTCCTATTGCAATAAGTGCAATGATCTTCTAGGTGTACCTTCAACTAGACCTAAGACATATGTTCTTATGTAGATGAATGTTGATTCACTACCTATAACCTATTTTAACTGATTTATATATAAAACCCTGGGACTATATGTTTTTTAGGGCATTTGGGAAGCATAAGTAGAAAAGTGTGGAATTAGTAGGGTAGGTTGGATGTGACATCAACACCCCATGTGTTGAGTGATACCTACATACCAATACTCTAAGGAAAGATCAAACCCAATGTAGTCATATACCTAAGTGCTTGGTGCAAGTGAAAGTTAATGCTTGTATGAGTTTCATTTTGAATGAATTGAGTGTGACTTGAGATTGTAAATCTAAGTATTATAAGCTTTGGGATGTTGTAGATATTTTTATGTATAAGTAGGGTAGAATAGGGATTAATAACCTTAATGTTCACTATTATTTATAAGTTTATTTGAGATTATTTGCATCTGATTTCCATCTAGTGGATAATTGAGTGAAAGTGTTATATATATATAGCATTTTAGTGTTCATCGAGATGTGAAATAGGTCTAGGTTGACCTAAATTACATTGAGTAATGGAAAGATATTCATTAGACGAGTAAGAATCAAAGAGAGAATAGTGTGGTACCTAGGTCACTAGAACATTGTGTTAGTGTCCAAAGGGTTGTGGTACTATCTAGATGGATGAATCTATCTATCATAGGGCTTAGATACCTAATAGGTGGCTTAATGTTGTTTTTGGTAAGTCTAGGAGAGGATTAGACCCACATGAAAGCTGAAATAAGATCAAAAAAGGCCCTAAGATAGGTCTAAGACTCAATTAAGGTAAGGTGGTCTCAAGTGACAATAATTACACTAAAATGACATTTTAGATGACTACATCAATACTCTAGAAGATGGCCTCATACTCATGTAGTTCTCCCATGTGTGTTAGCTTGTGTGTGAATCATAGAATATGTGCAAATCAAGTACAATAGTGACCTAGCTTATAACTAGGTAAATTAGGCTATTGGGATACACCTTTAGTACTTTACACTTTTATATGTGGTGTATCTATGACTCCTATGAAAATAGGGAAGTTTTGTTCAATTTAATGCCTGATAGAGTGCTTCTAATAAGTTACCTTAGTCTCTTTGGTATTTTATTAGGTGATTAATGATTGAGGGTTAATCTTGTATTTATATCAATCCCTTTGGAGTAATAACTCTCATTAAAATAATTATTCCAACCATTAGGATATGTTTCATTTTTAAAATATATGACTTTAGGACATTGGATACTTGTGTCAAGTCAAGACATAAACACTAACACTAGTGTCTATCTCAAATATTAGTGTGTAGGAAGCATGAAAGCATATACAGGTTCAAAACTTGTAGAGAATGAGGATGAGTACATTTTAATCATTATGGGAAAGATAAAATACCTAGGTCATCAATATAAGATTAGCTAGACTAATAGATATAATCCAAAAGGGTAAAAAATAGAGTAGATGCAAGATTTACAAAAGTAGGAAAGGTATAAAATTGAGAGGAACAACCAAAGTCTAAGTTTTCCAAATGTACAAGACTAAGGTGATATATAATCATAAATATGGTCTACACTATCCTAAATTTAAATTAAAAAATCCAACATGATCTAAATAATTATATAACCATCATGGTTATACACCTTAAATAAGCTAGTTGCTACAATGTTGGTTAGTTTGATTTTCATATTTTTAAAGTCCAAGAAATTTTGAGAAAAGGGGAAATCAAGTTTTAGGCAAAATCATTGAAAAAATTATCATATATTGATGCTTAGAGTTGAATTCAAAGAATAAAGAGTATGCAAGTGTAAAGTTTATTATTATTTAGTTGATTTTTGGAAAGCATTTGACATTGTTCCCAAAAAAAATTAATATAATGGATTCAAGATCCACAAATTCCAAAACATTTGTTTATTATTATGATGACACTTTATGAGAATGTGGTTCACCAAGTTCAAATTTATACTAGTTTTAAAGAAGATAGTAATAAAAACATTGGTGTTAAATATGGTTGTCCACTTTCTCCTCCTTTTGGTATCTACATAGATAGATTAGATGATATCATTGTAAGTTCAGGGAAGACATGTGATGACTGTATTCTTTATGATATAATCATATCTATTTTATTATTTTTTGATGACATTATTCCCATGTCACATTTTTCTATAGGAATATAAATACATCTTAACATTCTAAGCTCATTTAGTGATATTCTTGGTTTACAAGTGAACTTGAATAAAATAAAGTCATGGTTTTCAACACAACTATGAAAAAACTATATGGAATTAATTGCATTACAAAGTAAATTTGGTTAAATGGTTTTCTCATATAATTACCTTGGTGTGAATTTCAAATGACCTCCCTTCAACATTCTCTTTAATGTATAAGAGAGATTATGCAAGGGATATGTTTCATATAGTACACTTGTGAGAGAATGTTTCCAACTCAAGTTTTAGGATACCAATGCAAAATTGTGCATCTTATAAACATTAGTGTCATAAATATTATTTTGGTTATGAGATTTGAGGCCCTATATTTTATATTACTATTTGTGATATAGTTTATAGAGTTATTATTTCCATTCTATCCAAAAACTTGTTGGGAAAATAGTCAATTCCACATGTAATTATTTTTTGTCAATTTAACACCCATCCCCTTCATATTTAAATTATATTCCATCTAGTGGTGTTGGTTCATATATATATATATATATATATATATATATATATATATATATATATATATATATATATATATATATATACAATAATTGGGCATAATAGATATCCATTCAAGGCTCTTCAATCATATATGAAGTTATGGATCAAGAACACTTGGTATGCTCAATACACATCTTCTCTAAATGGAATTAATATGGATATCAATATTTTACCTCCTCACATATTTTCCCATGATGCTCCCCACATGTTGAACATATATATTTATAGAGGCATAAAATATGGGATCCACAAATCCTACATTAAATCAAATTGGATATAACCATCATAACCATTGTCAAGAAAAATACATCACTACTTTGGAATAACATTTTCAAATCAAAGATGGTCATATTATTACTCCCAAATACACTAGACTCTTTCTTGGTTTGAGATTTCCTTTGGGCCAATTGTGGGTCTTCTCTCATCACCTTTTCAAGGATTTAAATCACTTTGCTCCATAACATTGATTCATGTGTAAACTTTACAATAATGAATTATAATCATATGAGCATTTTATATTTAGGTGCCCAGTGCATAATAAGATTTGTGATAGACTTTATTACCTATTTATTGGAAATCAAGGATCTTTTAAAAATATTATACATTATAAGGATCAAAGGTGTGTATCTCAAAGTTATTTTTCTTGACAATGATGAGCCTCTAACTTTTTCTATCGCACTACCAATCCCCACAGGTATAGGTAGGATTTAGCTTTGTTTTGCATTTATTACTAATTTTGATTGGAAATTTATATTTTGGGTAGTAGGGGTACCCTATTTTAAATGTTTGTCACCACTCTCTTTGCATCTATGGATGTAAGGAAATATAGAGTGAGCAAAAGTAACCATGTCATTGAAGCAAGTGAATAAATTCATCCCAAAAGTTTTTCATGGGGTAATATTATTAATATTGATTCTCTATTACCTGATTTTGTTTTTGACTTGCTTGAATTTGATAAAGTTTAATTATTTGAGAATTGCACCCTTATTTCATATTTTATGGGTAGATTCCCCCCTGAGAGCCTCTTGAAACAATGGGTTCATAACCATTGGTAAGGCCATGGTGTGAAACTGGAACAAGTCTAGAATCTTACCAAGTGCTTCTTTATGTTTCAATTTTACAACCCTAAACACTATAAATTTATTATTAATCATGGTCCTTGGTTTATTCATAAAAATTTGGTTGTTTTTTCTCATTAGAACCATGATTTTCAAGTTTTAGAACAAGAAAAACTAAAAATACCTATTGTTGTCATTTGTATTTGTACCCTTTGAGGAGATGTCTCAGGGATCCTCATCCAAGTGGCATAATTGAAACACCTCTAGGATATCGGTAGCCTAAGAATGAGGTGAATATCTATATAGGGATAGCTCCCTTAATGTACCACTTTTGGATCACTACTACACCTATGCTTGTAAGGAAAAGGGAGAGAGAAAACTAAAATTAAACTATCCTTAAGGAGGTGAAACACCAAAATAATTGATGACTACTAACCAACTGCATATCACACATGATACCAAGAGACTAACTAGACATAGACTTCTCTAATCTAAATCTTCTCACATCTATATTTCATTATAAGGTTGTGATGAATGTTTAGGCTAGGAGGACTAGACAAGAGGCCTAAAATGGCACTATTTTAAAGACTAACTCACTCAACCTTGACAAATAAATAGAACACTTCAGATGACCTACAAGAAGAAGCTTTCCAAATGCAAATAAGTAAGAAAATGAAATAATAATGCTAAAGAAACAACATTCATCTCTATGAGAGATCAATCATTAAAGTGAGCACACTATGAAAAATCATAGAAGAGGTAAAAATTAGAGGTATTTATTGATCCATGGTATGAAAATGAGCAGGCTTCACCATACTTAGGTGGAACATATTTTTCAAAGGCCAAAATGGCTAGTTCTTATAGAACTTGAGAGAGAGAAGAGAAGAGAGAAGTCCAAAGGTAAAAAGGAAACTTATCAAGATAAAAAAATGAGCCACATGTGCATAATAAGGTAATTTTAAACTGATCATGAAAATTTAAGAAGCACAAGTGGCACTCCAAATCATGAGACTCATGAAATGTGGGATAGGAGTTCTCATTTTACACAATAAAACTACCTTCATTATTCACCCTTGTTTCAACATCAAAAAATTGACTAGGGATAGGTATAATGATTTAACTAAGAGTTAAGGGTTTTATACATGCTTCTCCATGCATTAGTTGCATTCTTAACCATTTGAATTCTTTTGAAAGTGAGTTATCACCATCTACAGTCAAAGAAAATTCCTCTTTCACACACCTTGTACACTTGGCATCCAAAATTGCTTCAATTTTCCATGAAAATCCATACAAGGGATTTGGTGACACTTTTCAAGACCCTCCATGGCTTTATAAGCATCAGGAATACCTTAAAAAGGTTTTCATTTGAATTTTTCACACTTCTCACCATCATGTTCACTATGCTAATTTTGACTAGCTGAGATGAGAGCTATAGTAAGCACACTTATGAGTTTTTATGAAGTATTAAATGGACATTTATAGTTATCTTAAGCCTCTATATTCCTTCCAAAGTTTATTTCATTTCTTGAAACCTCTTAAAACCTACACAATGCATAAAATATTCAATAAAATTAGTTGTATACCCTGTCTATATGGATTTCATACAACTCATCTTGATGGTAGGGAGACTTATTGAGTCTTATATAACATCCAATAGTTTTTTTAGGCAAACTATTCCATTTTGGTGCATTATCTCTTTCATTTTCCACATCGGGTCTAAACTAAGGGTTTAGGAGGGTTTTAAGTCATTTTTGTTTTTAAATATTATTCATGAATAATGGATGATGGAAATACCAAAAAATCCCACTATAGTATATTTTAATACCTCCATCAACTTACCTAAATTCATTCAATCTCCATGCATAATCTTAATGGAGATGTTATCATCTCAAGTAAGTCACTCGAGCCTTTCTTCCATTCACACAGGCCTAATGTTGGTTCTAAGCTAAAATTGGATCTCATTTTAGTTTATCTAGATACCAAGATCTTTAAAATATCTGTAATGAACTCATAAACATGTCTTATTACATTTTAATCCAATCCTAAAGCTAGAAGTGACATTGGTCTACCATTTGGGCTTTTGGCCAAAACCCTACCTAATAAGCCTAGCTATAACCATGATGATTTAGACTATTTTTATGAATTTTTCCTTTATATTCATGGTTTATCATATTTTCATATATTTTAATTAGCTTTAGAAACCTTATATTAAGGTTTATTTATCTTTTGGTCCATCTATTTATCACCCTTTCTCTAAAACCTGCTAATTTACACTCAAGGGGAGTGCCCTTTGTCTAAGATAAAACAAAGGTCACTTATCCTATTATCTCAAAAAAATGGATGTTTTAATATCTTATCTAATTTAAAAATACAATCCATAAAATTTTTGGTCTCTTGGTCATTCCATTTAACCTTCTAAAAGCATTATAACCTATGGTAGACTTGGAGAAGAGACTATGTGCAGGGTTTATCATATGTAGATTGTATGATGCTTGTCATAAGTCAATATTATGCATGATTTTCACATGATGAAATCCTATTTAATATTATTTTTTCATAATTTATGTATTCAAAATCCATTCATTACTCTATACTTTCATGTACCCTTATACACAACCTGAACTTACAAGACTGTGTGCAAGATTTGATTATGTTTTGCTCTAAAGCATTACACATGTAGGTTAATTTGTATTATTTAGCTTGATAAATATGTATAAAACCTCCCTATAGTAAATTTTATTCATTTTACACCTATTTTTACCCATTTTTTTCATCTTTATGCACTTTCCACACTCAGTCTCCAAACTTACTGCTATCACAGTCAAACACTATCAACTGTATTGGGAAGAGTAAGGTCTTGTAAGTGTAATTTTATATTATAAAATGTTTAACATTACCTTTGGGTAATTTTAGGAATTTTAAATCATCCTCCACTAGTTGAAATTGATAATCTATGCCTAATTCCTTGCCATGAATGATTTAAAGGTCAATAGTTTGATGTAGGTGAATGTTTTCAAGTAGAGGGACCCCTATAGATGCTAATGGGACTCAAATCATGAATATAAACTCCTCTTGATGGTCTCATAGACCATATTTTTTATTTCAAACCATCTAAAATCATTCAATAATAGAGGCATGGTTTTCTATTACAGCATTGGGTGAATAGTCTATTTGGGCTCAAACCTATAGGTGATCACTGCCTGAGTTCAGTGCATAAAAATACAACTTTGGACACTAATAACCATCTTCCCTTAGTAATATTCCCTCCATATCTTAAAAATTACTTCTAGAATTTTTATAATTTAATGTTTTATCACTTATATGCCTCAAATATTTTGGAAACTATGATTTAAGATATCATCAAAATGTCAAGGTGTTATGTTTTGCATGTTTAGGGATTTAATCCCTTAATATAGCTATCTCACCTTTTAAGGGTTTTTTACACTTTAATTTTCTATAATATCTCTTAAAATAGGTCTATCATGATCTATTATAACACTATTAATCTAAGTAATATTTTCATCATGTTCTAACCTCTCCATATAGATACCTTAGCTCTCTATGGTATCACCTATAGGTGACCATTTTCATGTATATAGGCAGTGAATTAAATGAGAGAAATTTGCATGGTATATGGTTTAAAATTTAGTTTTAAACTTTTCAATAGTTTCAAATTTACTCTTATCACTTCTAAAAACATTTATTATCTCAGATACTCTCTCTTGATATGATGGGATTCCATGAAGACACCTAAAGGTGTGTGTTAATGCTTATAGACTATGAGTTTCGGTAGTGAATAAGAATATGACCTAATGAAAAAATTCATAATATTCCAAAGGTATAAAATTATATATGGAAATATCAAAATATTTATTCAAGTTTATACACCTCACTTTAAATGTGAGATCGCTTCATACATGTAATTCACCATGGTTGATTGTGTATGACAATTAGAGAGTAAACTGATTGCATGATTCTTTATGACTACACCCTCATGGATAATTGCTTAGATAATGAGACTAAAATTAAAGGAAAATTAAATTTGAAACATTAATAAAAACCATAACCATCCTTTAACAACATTACCAAGACATGAAGATGTTGGAAGTGGTGGAAACCTATTTGCTACATAGAATGGGACCAGTCTCCAAACCTGAAATGATTGGCTCATTAAATCAACTCCATAATAAAAAAAAAAAGTTTATGTAACATGTTATATGGGATTAAAATACCTCTGGAATCAATATCATTACTTTTATTATATGGATTTATCCAAACCAAATCAAAACTTGTAGGGTGCACAAATTGGAAAGCAAAATAGATATGCCAACTTATTTATAATGATTCATAAATAAAATACCACCATTACTCTAAAACCAAACATAAAATATAATCTAAATTAGTTTATAATACACCCCCAAGAGAAATTTATCTAAAACCTTTCCTATTGGTCATACCAAGTATAAACTTGTTGACTAGTTTTATGTGCATGAAAGAGTGAAAAAGGAGTAAAATAGTTTTAGCTTAAATTTAAAATTTATATAGTACTTAAATAATTTAAATGGGTTTTAATAAGTTTAATAATCATTTCAAAACCTTCTCCCATGTGTCACACTCATTTGTGGGCCATACAAATGCCAAACTCCTCCTTTTCTAAGAAAACTTCTCTTTCTTCTAAAGAACCTACCACTTTTCAATTAGTAATAGTTACTCAAGACTTATTATGATACATGTCACATTAAATAACCTTTTTAAACCTTTAAATTTTCCAAGGAGGTCATACAAGTCATTTAATGCTCTATTTTAACACCCAAAATAACCCAAAAAGACATAAATATTGAAAATGACCAAGACCAAGGCTAATGTGACATGAAATGACATAAAAAGACTTATAATACACCCTATGTCAAAATATTAGACCCTTAAAAACATCTAAAGATAATTTTTTTACCTATAGGGGTCCCAATTTGACTTGCAAGGTAAAATTTGGTTAATAAATTAGTGACTCATAGGGGTAGTATGCTTGTTATAGTAAAGATCAATAGCCTTATCATTCTATTGGGATTAGGAAGTCATTTAAAGTATAAAACACAATAAAATGACTTTGAAAATTGACAACAATCATTGATCAATACAAGAATAATTGAATACCTTAACCAAATAAAATAAAGGACACACACAAAACAAAGCAAACAAACTAACAAGACACACACACACATGTGCTCAAAGCACTTAGGGAAAATAGAAAACAAACAACTATTCACAACTATAAATTAATCATACTTCATTTCTAGGATCAAAAAGAAATTTCCTTGAATATTCTTATTCATGAGATGAATCATAGTGTCAAGCATGTTGCTCTTTGGATTAGATTCTTGGTAGATTAGACCTATTCCTTGGCACTTTACTTGATCTATCCTCAAGTAGATTATCCTTAAATAGGTCTCTAATGTAAATGTATTCTTCTTAAATTTTTACACATACCTCATATTTCTTCCAAATCTTCATCTCATGACCAACTTGTATCTTCTTGGTAGGCACGGCTTTAAGAGGAGTAGTTTCTTATTCCTTGGAAGATTGAAGCCAATAAAATCATGTTTCATCTTTCAAGAGATGATGTGTTTCTCCCAACTGGTTGAGAGGATGATATACCATTTTGATGATGTCAAACATGTCATCATGTAATGTATATGCCTCTTGAAAAGATAAATTTGAGAAATTTAGTTTTATTTACAGACTCACTTGAGTATCAAGGTTACCTTTTCTATTGTTGGACTAGATCATAACCTCCTTGAAGAAGAGTATAATCTGCTCCAATAATTACAAAAAATTCATCCCAAGGCTGATATAAGATTTTTTATTTCTCATCTATTATATCTTAGATAGTGATGGGAGAATCAATGGTGATTTCCTTTTCTTTAACAAAAGGAAAACATTGTTCAATATCAACATAATCAGAGGATTCAACACAAGAAATCACCTCTTCTTCTATATTTAGAACCTTTTGAGGGATCTCAAGTTATATCTCAACTATCATAATCTAACTTTTCTTCTCAAAGACTACAATATTTTCAATTTATTTCTCATTCTTAGTGATGCTAATGCTAGGCATTTTGTAATCAAGTGACCTAGTCCAATGAGGCTACCAAGGAGATAAATTTTCTTCAAGCAAGAGTTATTAATTCTTAACAACCAAATGTTCTTCTTTAGGTTCCCACACCATAGTTCCATCAATGAAAATAGTGATAGCATGAGGATAAGATGAATTTGGTGGATGTGCAACGTAGAACTCAAAATCATATTGAGAATGAATTATAGGGGGTCTTTCTGAGAGTTCTTGAGGAAGGGGAGGCAAACCTTAGGCTACAATAGTTTGATTTTCTTCCTTCCATTTGACAATATCTTCACTTAAATCTGATTCATCTTGATCGCTATCTTGAGGAAGGCTATATGGAGTGTGGTTAGGCATAGGATCTTCTTTTGGGTCTAAACCTTCCATCACACCTTGACTTAGCAATTTCATCCTTGACTCTAACTCTTCAATTTGATTGGCTAGGTTCTCTTGGAAAAGTATTTCTTTAATTTTATACGCATATTCATGAGGATAAGGAGTAAAATAGGTATGACATGGAAGATAAGAGGTCTCTTTAGGAAGGGTGGGAGGGTCTTGCATAAGATCAAGCTCTTTCTCAACTTCATTATCTTTATCAAGGCTTTTATCCTCTTTCTTTCCCCATGATTCCACTACCTTATCCTAGATTAGGATTTTAATATTAGGAGTCTCTTCTTAAGTTAGTGATGCAATTTTAGGATTGGATGAAGTATTCAAGAAACTTAGGATCTCCTTAGGCTTGGATTATCCACCTTGTCTCCAACTAGGGATTTCATATCTATAGGTCTGTTCTTGAGGTGAGGATGTACTGGGATAGGGCAATGATGGATTAGATTCCACTTCCTTTGCTATGATATGGGTTGATTAATGTACTTATTGACCAACTAAATCTTCCTATCAAGTTTTTCTTCAAAAACAAGGTTTGTCTTTCCAACTCTCTCTTCTAGCTGATTGAGAAAAAGATGACTTTGATAAAATTGATTGGGCTCATGAGTAGGGGTCAAGTAGAACTAATGCAATCTTATGGAAGTGGATATGAGGTATCATATGCTTGGTGAGGATTATCCTCATGAATTATTATCCTATCTTCTAAGGATGTAACCAAGCCACTCACATCAAGCATCTCACTTGTGAGCCTTTACCAATTTACTCTCTCAATAGGTGCCCACTCTTTTTAACCATCTCTAATACATCTCTCACATTATGAATGAAATAAATATTAATATATAGATAATTTCCCCTTTTTATGTTAATATCTATCATGTACCTCTCATATCCCAATAGAGTTTGATTGAAAGTGGAAATGGATTGATTTGAGAAATGACTAGGTTGACTAGAAGGAGCAAGGTATTGAGAAGGCTGGTTACAGGACTGATACAACTCATGATAAGGTTGATAAGGGTCAAATTATATCTGGTAAGGATTATGTTGGAATTGATAGGGATCATAACAAGGTTGATATAAATCATACAAAGGTTGATAGTGAATGCCATAAGCTTGAGATACCTCACCAAACTATGTAAAATAATACTCAACACAAAAGTTACCATGAAACTTTATTGGGAAGTAATAACACAAATAAAAATTACCAAAAATATTTGAAAGGAAAACCTAGACTACTTGAATAGCTAATGTAACTTTGGATTTGCCATTGATGCTTGGATAGATGCCTTCAAAGGCTAATGTTTTGAAAGACAACACTAAAAATATTTCAACTTCTTAGATAATGAGTCCCATCAAACATTATAAAAGCTATTATCATTTGGATTTTCACCCTTTGAGGAGATGTCTTATCTTTCCTCATACAAGTGGCACAATTGAAACACTTCTAGGCTATGGGTAGCCTAAGAATGAGGTGAATCTCTAGATAGGTGTAGCTCCCTTGATGTACCACTTTTGGATCACCACTACACCTATGATTGTAAGGAAAAGGGAGAGAAAAAATTGAAAGTAAACTATCTTAAAGGGGTGATAAACCAAAATAATTCATGACTACCAACCAACTTAATGTCACACATGAGACTAAGAAACTAACTAGGCATACACTTCTCTAATTTGAATCTTCTCACATAATTATTTCATTATGAGATTGTGATGAATTTTTAGGCTAAGAGGACTAGAAAAAAGGCCTATAATGGCACTATTTAAATAAACTAACTCACTCAACCTTGACACATCAATATAACACTTCACATGACTTGTAAGAAGAATCTTTCCAACTACAAATAAGTGATAAAATGAAACATTAATGCTAAGGAAACAACAGTCAACACTAATAAAGATCAATAATTAAATTTAACACACTATAAATAGTTATATAATAGGTAAAAACTAGTGGTATTTATTGATCTATGGTATGAAAATTAGTAAGGCTTCACCATACTCAAGTGGAGCATACTTTTCAAAGGCCAAAATGGTTATTTCTTATATAACTTGAGAGAGAGGAGAGAAGAAATAAGTCCAAAGGTCATAAGGAAACTTTTCAAGATAATAAAATGATTTAAATGTGCATGAGAATGGAATGTGAAACTGATCATGCAAAGTTATGAAGAAAAATTGGCACTCCAAGTCATGAGACTCATGAAATGTGTCATAGGAGTTATCATTTTGCACAAGAAAACTACCTTCATCATTCACCTTTGTTGCAACGTCCCAAAGCTAACTATGGATAGGTATAATGATTATATTGAGAGGTAAGGGTTGTATACATGCTTCTTTATGCATTGGTTACATTCCTAACCATCTAAATTCCTCTAAAAGTGAGTTATCACCATTTATAGTCAAATAAAACTCCTCTTTCACACACCTTATACACTTGGCTTCTAAAATGGTTTTAGTTTTCCATGAAAATACATACAAGGGATTTTATGACACTTTTTAATACCATCTATGGCCTTATAGGCATTAGGAATATCTTAAAAAGGTTTCCACTTGAAGTTTTCATGCTTTTCACCATCATGTTTATTATTCCAATTTTGACTTATTGAGATGAGAGCTCTGGTAGGAAAAATTATGATTTTTAATTAAGAATTAAATGGACATGGGTAGTTATCTTAAGTCTTTATCTTCTTCCACAGATTTGATTTCATCTCTTGAAACATCCTAGAACCTGCATAATGCAAAAAATAATCAATAAAAGTAGTTTTATACCCTATCTATATGGATTCCATAAAACTCATCCTAATGGTATGGATCTTCACTAAGTTTTCTACAATATCCAATCATTATTCTGGGCCAACTATGCCATTTTGGTGCATTATCTCTTTCATTTTCCACATCGGGTCTAGACTAAGGGTTTTAAGTCATTTTTGCTCTTAAAGATTGTTCATGAAGATTGGATGTTGAAACTACCAAAAAATCCCACTAGATAAAATTTAAATAACTATATCAACTTCCTTAAAGTCCTTAAATCTCCATGCATATCCTTAAGGGAGATGTGAGCATCTCAAGTTGCTCATTTTGAGCCCTTTCTTCCATTCACATAGGCCTAATGTTGGTTCTAAGACAAAATTGGCTCTCCTTGTGGTTTTTATACATAACAAGAGATTTAAAACCTCTATTATGACCTAATAAACATGTCTTAGTCACTTTTAATCCACTCTTAAATATTGAAGTGACATTGGCCTACCATTTAGGCTTTAGGCCAAAACCCTACCTAATAAGCCTGACTATAACCCTAATGATTTAGACCATTATATTGAATTTTTTCCTTATTTTTATGTTTTATCATATTTTCATAGATTTTAATCAGCTTTCAAAACCTTATGTCAAGTTTTATTTATCTCCTAGTCCATCCATTTATCACCCTTTCTCCAAATCTTGCCAATTTACACCCAAGGGGAATACCCTCTATCTAAGACAAAATAGAGGGAACTTCCCATATTATCTCAAAAAAATGGATGTTTTAATATATTATCTAAGTGAAAAATACACTCCATACAATTTTTTTTCCCTTGGTCATTTCATTTGACCTTCCAAAAGCACTAGAACCTAAAATAGACTTGGAGAAGAGACTGTGTGCAGGGTTTGTCATATGTGGACTATCTAATGCTTGTTGTGAGTCCATTTTATGCATGATTTTAATATTATGATATACTATTTAATATTATTTGGTAATAATCTATGTATTCCCAATCCATTCATTATTCTATACTTCTATATACCCTTATATACAACCTGAACTTACAAGACTGTGTGCAGGATTTGACTATGTTTTGCTCCAAAGCATTACACCTATAGGTTGATTTGCATGATTTAGCTTAATAAATATGTTTAAAAACCTCAATATAATCTATTTTAATCATTTTACACCTATTTTGACCCATTTTTTTCATATTTATGCACTTCCCACACTGACAGTCTCCAAACTTACTCACTATTGTCACAGTCAAACACAGTCAACTATGTTAAGAAGAATAAGGTCCTATAAGTGTAATTTTATATTGTAAAAGGTTTAACATTACCTTGGGGTCATTTTATTCATTTAAAATCATTCTCCATTGGTTAAAATTGATACTCCATTCCTAATTCCTTACCATGAATGATGTAGAGATCAACAGTCTGTTGTAGGTGAATGTTTTCAAGTGGAAGGACCCTTGTAGGTGCTAATGGGACTCAAATCATTCATATAAACTCATATTTATGGTATATGGTATCCTGTATCATAATTTTTATTTCCATCCATATAAATTTTTTAATCATAGAGGCATGTTTTGGTATTGCAATATTGGGTGAATAGTCTATTTGGGTTCAAACTTGTAGGTGATCACTGCTTGAGTTTAGTGCATAAAAATGCAAATTTGGACCATCTAAAAACCATATTCCCTTATTAATGTGCCTAAATATATTAAAATTTATTCTCATATGTGTATTATTAAATTTTTTATCACTTATATTCCTCAAATATTTTGGAAACCTTGATTTAAGATATCATCAAAATACTAGGGTGATCTATTTTGCATGTGTAGGGATATGATCCCTAAATACTATCATCTCACCTTTTGAGGGTAGTTTACACTTTCATTTTCCAACCTATATGTTCAAATAATTCTATAATTATCTTTTATAACACTGTGACTCCAATCAATAGTTTCATCAGGTTGCAAACTCTCCATACATATACTTTAGCTCGTTGTGGTATCACCTATAAGTGACCATTTTCATGTGTGCATGTAGTGAATGGAATGAATGAAGTGTGAATTATATATGGTTTTAAATTTATTTTTTACCTTTTAAAAAGTTTAAAATTTAATATTATCAATATCAAAAACATTTATTAGATCAAATACTCTCACTTGATATGATGGGCTTCCATGAAGACACTTGAAGGTGTGTGTTAATGGCAGGATACTGTGAGTTTAGGTAGTAAACAATAATATGACCTTATGAACAAATAAATACTCTTAAAAAAGGATAAAATTATATATGGTGATATAAAAATCTTGATTCAAGTTTATACACCTCACTTTCAATGTGAGATAGCTTCATACATGTAATTCACCATGGCTGATTGTGTATGACAGTCACAGAGTAAACTAACTGCATGATTCTTTATGATTGCACCCTCATGGAGAATTGATTGGATAATTAACCAAGAATTAAATTAAAACAAAATTTTAAACATTAATACAAACCATCACCATCCTTTAACACCATTACTAAGACATGAAGATGTTGGAAGTGGTGAAAACCTACCTGTTACACAAAATGGGACTTGTCTACAAACTTGAGATGATTGGCTCATAAAATAAACTCCAAAATTGAAAAAAAAAATGTGGAACATGTGATAAGGTATTAAAAACATATGTAATCAATCTTAGTATTTGGATTATATGGATTTATCTAAACCAAATAAAAAACTACAGGCTGCATAGATCGGTAAGAAAAATAGATAGGCCAACTTCTTAAGAATGATTCATAAAGTACAAGCCACCATTATTATAAAACAAAACATTAAATTTAATATAAATTATTTTAGAATACACACCAAATATCAATTTATTTTAAACCTTACCTTTTGGCCATACCAAGTATAAACCTGCTAACTTGTTTTGTGTGCATGGAAGAGTGAAGAAGGAGCAAAATGGTTTTAGTCAAAATTTGATACTTATTGAGTACTTAAAGCATGTAAATGGGTCTAATGAAGTTTAAGAGTCATCTCAAAACCTTCTCCCACATGTCACACTCCCTTGTAGGCCATACAAATGCTAAACTCCTCCTTTTCCAAGAAAACTACTCTTTCTTGTGAAGAACATACCACTTTTTAGTTATTAATAGTTACTTAAGACTTAATAGGACACATGGTACATGAAATAACCTTTTTAAACATTCATATTTACCAAGGAAGTCATACAAGTCTTTTAATGTTATATTTTGACCCCCAAAATGACCCAAAAAGACATAAATATTGAAAATTACCAAGACCAAGGCTAATGTGACATGAAATGACATAAAAAGACTTATAATACACCTTATGACAAAATATTATACCCATAAAAACATCTAAAGATCAATTATTTACCTATAGGGTCCCAATTTGACCTATAAGGTCAAATTTGGTCAACACCTATTTGGGTCAATTTTTTTGTTTTGCCATTTCCCTTTTGGGGTTTCATTGATCATCTCATAAAACTCATAGGTCAATTCATATACTATCATAAAAATAAATCCTTTGTATCTCACCCCTATAAATGGGTTTATGTGGAAGTGTATTTATCTCAGGATCTAAATGAGTCCATTGACATTCAAATTAGAAATAATAAATTTACTCAATGGGTGTTATATATCATCTTACCAAATAATTAGTTTCAATGAAATTAATCATACCATATGATACAAGAATGTCATTTGATGGTGCATGCTCCTCTTACTTCTCAAGAAAAGGTTAGGCATGAATCCAAACCTCAAAATGGTAATAATGATGGCTATACCATAGTCACAAATTAAAAGAACAAATCGACAAAAGGTGGCAACAAGCCTCAACCATCTACACAGACTTTTTATGGCTCATAGTCCCTCAGTATCTATTAGCAAAGTTAGTATTCATATTAAATCTTCTACTCTGCTCTTGCAAACACCATAAGTGGTTGTCAGCTTGATTGATATGTCACCTTAAGCTTCACATTCACAATCCTCTCCTAAGATGAATTCATTAAAATAAGAATGGAGCTTCATTACCCTAGACTATAAAATAATCTTATAACATTCTAGAAGCCCTACTTAAGGAGGAATATATGGATCATAAGAGATAACTATTTAATGTGGGTGATTTTTTACCACACAAATTGACCTATAATCAATTTGCTATGCTTGGAAACCTCACAAAGGAGAATGATATGAACCTTGATGTTAATAAATGATAACTTATTTAGTAACTTTTTGAAGCCTTACTGATCCATCACATAAGTATGTGGTCAAGAATAGTTGTCAACTTTTTAACATGAAAATTTCTTTGTTTGCAAGAAGTCAAGATTTTTAGCTTCCTCTTGTAGAATGTAACATGAATAATTTGCCCTGGAGCTATTTTTTAGAATACTATACATGACATTAGTCACGGTAGGGCCATCACTTTATTATCTTCAAAGCTCTATCAAAACATTATCTCTTAGTATTTTGACCACACCCATTTGGTGGTTTATATATGCAAAGGTAAATGTACATGATTTATAAATCAATACTATCTTGGAGAAGATAAATCCTACTTGCACTTACGATTGTTGATACATTAGATATTAGGGGTCATAACCAAGATGTATCCACTAGACCTAGCCAAGGGATCTCTTACCATAATAAAATCACCAAGGAGGGTTCCAAAGCCCACAATTAAGCAAAATTATTTAATAACCATAACTAGGTCTTATGTTTTCATATTCACTAAGTATAATGACAAATTAAATTAAAATCTAATATAGTGCTCATCAAAGCTTATGGCACAAAATTGGGATGATAAACATAAAAAGTAAACATGCATATAAGATATATACTAATTGTTAACCAAATTTGACCTTATAGGTCAAATTGGGGTACCTATAGGTAAAAACTTGAGTTTTAGGTTTTCTTAGGGTATAATATTATTTCATAGGATGTATTATGTCTTCTGATGTTATTCCATATCATATTAGCCTTGGTCAATTGGTCTTTTAGTCCATTTATCATTTTGAGTCATTTTGGGGGTCATAAATGGGCATTAAATGAGTTTTACATCCTCTTAGGGAAATGTGAAAGTGTCAAAAAGTTGTCACATAACATGTGTCCTATTATGTCTTAGGTAACTATTCCTAACTAAAAATGGCAGGTGCTTTATAATAAAGAGTAGTTTTCTTGGGAAAAAAGAAGAGTTTGGCACTTGTATAACCCATGGGGAAGTTTGAAAAATGGGACAAGGTCATATAATGAATTTTCAACTTCATTAAATATATATTAGTGCTTTACATGATATGGAAGTTCTAGAAAAGGCCCAAAACCATCCTACTCCTTTTTCACTTTTCTAGACATACAAAACCATCTTCAAGTTTATTCTTGGTATGGCTAGTAGGGGAGGTTCCAGATCAAATGCCTTGGTGAGTTGAAATAAAAATCAGATAGATTCATTTCCATAATAATATTTCAAATAATTGTGTCATGTGCTTTATGAACCATCCTCATGAATTTGACTGTGTTTTTATGCTTGTTAATCTATGTACCTTACAAGTTTTTCTCTTATTTTAATGATTACATATAATAAAATATCTTATATTGGTTATATATTATTTTTAATCCCTTATCTAATTTTATCCATGATTTTTTTAACATTTTTAAAGGATTTGATAGCTCAAACAACTCAGTTTGCAAGGAGTGAAGGAGTGGAGTTGCAGTCATTTTTTCCAATTACTAGAGATTTCTTCTAAGTTATGGTTCCAAAATGAATTAAAGTGATGTACTATTGATCATAAATTTATTTTATTCATCTTAAATTCCAAATCCAACTTCAATAATTATTAAACATCCAAGAGATCAAGTAAATGCACAAAATGGTCATCTACAATAGTTGTATGCCTTGCCATTTCTTGGAGGAGCATGAAATGTGTATTTGAACATTATCTAATGTTTGGAGAGTATAAAAATTCTTGGTAATAATTTTTAATAATGGTGAAGTAGGTTGGAACAAATAGATATGAAAAATGGTCTTGGAGCAAACTTCTGGCACTTTGGGATAATTTTTGAAAACTGTCAAAATAAAGGTCCATGCCCTTTTTTAGGTTTCTTATACATATTTTTATTAGTTTATAGAGCCTCCAAGTAAATTTTTTTTAAATATCCCATATAGGTCTATCAACTTGTAATATAAGAGAGGTTTTTGAGTTGAGGAGAGTGGTTTTTGAAAGCCCTCAAGTTGTTCTTTAAACACTAAAATTCCACAGTGTTATCTACAACAAGATGAATTGATAATAAGTTATAGGCCTAATGATTGTATTTGGAGCTTAATACTAAGTTAGAATGTCTTATTTCACTAATTAGCATGTATTTGTCATGTAAAATCATCAAGTAGCTATTATAATAGTGTTTTACATCCACCAAAGATGAGTCAATCTGTATAAATGGCTTAAGCACAGTCACCTATAGCCATATTACCTCCTTCAAGGCTTAACCCAAAGTTGAAAATTATACTTTACCCCCATATGTGAGTGTTTATAAATGGTTCAAGTGATTATTAATGATATAATTATCATATAATTATTTTGGAATACTATGTTTTGATTTTTATGCTTACCTATATGTTCTTTTTGCCAGGAGGTTGACATACAACAAGCTTTAGCTCTTACCCCATTCATAAAGGGGACCCAAATATTATAAATATCAACTTGGGATAAGGGTGAAATTAAATTAAATTATCTAAAGGTCATCAATAATATCTTAATGGTTCTATCCTAAGATCCAACAAGCACTTACAGGCATCTCAAACCTTGAAACACACACCTACAGTTGACTAATGTGACAGTGAACCTAATCAAGGTGATTGAATGGCATGAACATGATTTATAAGGTTTGGATATGGATTGGTGTGATAATTAAAACTATTTAGTAGATATTAAACATTACACCTAGGTTTCAAACATGTAAATACACCTACAGGCTTCCTTTTCCTCACAAATATAGTCTTATAGGCTGGTTGTAGGTTATCATGAAGCTTGAGATAAAAACTTTGAAGGATTGACCTCATTCCAAATGGAATGAATTAATATTATATATATGGTGTATATAAATTAAATTATAACGTATAAACCATAAATCAAATCCTAAATCATATAAATACACCTACAAGGTTTCATCTTGCCCAACATAATTGATTGTGTTGACTGAGAAAGGTAGTGAACTAAGGGGTGATGGTTCTTGATGTCTATGTAGCCAAACATGGGGAAATGGATATAAGAAGGTAAAAAGTGATTATAGGTAACTCTCAAGGGGTTTTTAAATGTTATATCATACCTAATTCATACATCCACACCTAGAAGTGCCCTCCAAAATAAGGAAACATAGTTAACAAGGTTATACTCAGTCTTGACTAAATCAAGGTTTGTGATAGGATTTTGAGAGGTTGGAGGTATGAATGAAGGTTAAGTAATATCCATAACAATTATTAATACCTAATGACATCATCATGATCCATAAAAATATATAAAATGGCTCAATTAATGCATAACATAGTTTATTCCTTGAACACTACACATAGTCCTTTCTCCAGGAAGTTTATATTGAAGCTTGAAGGAGTAGGGGGATATTTTGACCTGATCAAGAGCCCAATTTTGGTGATAAAGGTATCCATCCCTTATGAACAAAGCTAGCAGGGTTAGGAGAATAAGGTATAAATATGAATATAAAAGATGTAGATAACTTGAAAGGGGGTTTATAAATTTGGATAACACTTATAAAATCATAATAAACCAAGCACAGAGGGAGGAATTCCAATGGAATGGTCTAGAATCTTAAACTTACATGCAAGTTTGTTGGGCCTTGAAGAAGCCTAGTGCCCAAATGGGAGGTCACTTATAATTTTATCCATATTTATGCTTTATAAACTATTATAACATGCTTATAAGTTCTTAACAGATGTGGCAGATCTATTTTCATGTATAAAAATCATAATATAGTCCATTTTTGAACTCAAAACCCACTTAGGCTTACAAAAAATGGAATGAAAAGATCATTAAGGTGTTTTCAAGTGCTCATGTCTCTCTTTATGTTTTGCATGGTGATATAAGGAGTTAGGTTAAGATGATAAATCTCTTGAACTATGTTCTAGTGTAATTTTTTGGTAGATTCAATGTCCCATCTCTATGAATGAACCTTAAGAGGGTAAAATAGGCCTACACCCTCTTAAACCCTTGTTAGTGACCAGTTTGGAGAAATGAGGTTGGAAAGATAATATAATGGCATAGTTTTCCTAAAATTATGATTATAAATTTTATAAGACTCTCTCAATATCCTCCCCATCCTATTGAAATGTATGAAATTGTACTAATGGGGTGCAAAATAGCATTTTTATTATAATTTTATGCATTGTGTAGGTTCTATGAGGTTTCAAGAGATTAAAGTAATATGGGAGGGAATATTATGAATTTAAATAACTCCCCACATCAATTTCATTATTTTTAATAACTCCTAAGTGCCTCAACCAACTACTTCATCTTAGCCAGTCAAAACTAGCATAGTGACCAAGCTAGTGAAAAGAGTGGAAATCTTCAAGTGAGCTACTTTTAAGGTGTTCTTGATGAATATAATGACATATAGGGTTTTAATATGTGTCATACACTCCCTCCCATGGATTTTAAAGGAAAAATAATGATTTTTAGTAGTCTAAGTGTGCAGGGTGCATGAAGGAAGAGTTTTTTAGACTGTAGAAGATGATGGCTCATTCCCAAATGATTCTAGATGACTAAGCCTAAAACTAATGCATGGAGAGGCATGGATAAAATTCTTCCCATTAATTCCAATCATTAAACCTATCCCTAATCATTTTTGGGATGTTTAAATAGGTTCAAATTATGAAGGCAATTTTTTGAGCAAGAATGAGAACTTTTATGCCACTCTGCAAGAGTTTCATGACTTGAAGAGCCACTTGTTCCTTCTAAATTTTCATGGTTCATACCATATACTATTATCATGCATAATTAACTCTTTTTATCAACTTGACAAGTGTCCTTAAGACCTCTGAACTTCTCTCTTCTTCTTCCTCTCTCAAGTTCTATAAGAACTAGCCTTTTGGGCTATTATAGCTTATGTTCCACCTGAGTATGGCAAAGCCCTGATCATTTACATACCATTTGATCAATAATACTATTGATTTTTACCTCTTCATGACTATTCATAGTGTGATCTACTTGTATGTTTGATCTTGCATAAGTAATAACTCTTGTTTCCTTAGCATGGTTGTCTCATTCTTTCATCTATTTACAATTGGAAAGTTTCTTCTTGTAGGGCATGTGAAGTGTTCTATGAAGTTTCAAGGTTGAGTGAGTTAGTCTATTTAATAGTTCCATTCAAGGCATCTTATCTAATCCTCCTAGCTCAAATATTCATCCATAACCTCATAATGTAATATTGATTTGAGAAGATGTATATTGGAGAAGTGTATGTTTGGTTAGTCTATGGGTTTCATGTGTAACATGTAGCTTGTTAGAAGTCATAAAATTATTTGGTGTATCACCTCTCTTGAGATAGTTTTCTTTAATTTTAGGTGTATTAGTGATCCAAAGTGGTAAATCAAGGAAGATAGCCATACCTAGAGATTCATCTCATCCTTATGCTACCCATAAGCCTAGAGGTGTTTCAATTGTGTCACTTGGATGATGAGAGCTAAGACATCTCTTTAAAGGGTGAAAATCCAAGTTACAATAGTTTTTGGCATGCTTGGTGGGATTCTTAGTCTAATCAATTGAAATATTTTTGGTGTTTTCTTTCAAAAATTAACCTTTAGAGCCATCTATCTAAGCATTAATAGTGACTCCAAAGTTACATCAATTGGTCAAGCAACCCAGGTATTCCTTTTGAATATTGTTTATGATCATTCCTTGTGTTCTTGCTTCCTAATGAAGTTTCATGGTTGACCTTGGTGTTGAGTTTTATTTTACATAAATTGGTGAGGTATATCCAGCCTATGGCATTCCATATCAACCCTATCATGATCCTTATGAGATCCAACATGAAGTGTATCAGGACATTCATGAATTGTATCATCCCTACAATTAGAATTATCCATATCTTACTCCTAGTCAACCTAGTCACTTCTCTAATCAGTCCATTTCCACTTTCAAGTAAACTCTTTTGGGCTATGAGAGGTACATGTTAGATTTGATATTCTAAGGTTATGTGGTCAAGAGGTTCTAATTTATCTTATTCATAAGTTGAGAGATGCATTAGATATGGTCAAAAGAGAGTGGGCACCTATTGAGAGAGCCAATTGGCAAAGGCTTATAAGTGAGACATTAAATTTGAGTGGCTTAGTTTCTTCCTTAGAGGAAAGACTAAGAATTCATGAAAATTAGCATCACCAAACCTATCAAACTTCATAACCACTTCTCCAAGATTTCTATCAGTTGTATTTGACCCCTATTCATGAGCCCAATCAAGCTTACCAAATTCATCATTTCCCCATCAGTTGGAAGAAAGAGTTGAAAAGAGAAATCTTATTTTTAAAGTTAATCTTGATAGGAATATTGAGTTGTCCAATAATAAAAGGAATAAATAAATGATATCAAAAAGGTAAGTGGAATTAAATCCTTCATTTCCCTCTCACATTGCATCCCCATCTCAAGGAGTAACCCCTAGATATGAGATTCCAAGTTGGAGACAAGGTGGAAAATCCAAGCGTAAGGAGATTCCAAGTTCCTTGAACACTACACCCACTCCTAAAATTGCATCATTATCTCAAGAAAAGACTTCTAATCCTAACATCCTAAGCTAGAGTAAGATACTAGAATCATGGGGAAAGAAGATAGAAGCATTTTCAAGGAGTGTGAAGTTGAGAATGAAATTGATCCTTTGCAAGCCCCTCTCACCCTTCCTCAAGATACCTCTTGTGTTCCATGTTAGCCCTCTTGTACTCCTCATCCTCATGAATATTCCTATGAATTTTAAGATAGACTTTTCCAAGATAATCTGGCCAAGAAAATTGAAGAGTTAGAGTCAAATATGAGATTTCCAAGTCAAGGTGTGATGGAAGGTTTACAACCCAAAGAAGATCATATTCCTAAACACACCCCATCTAACCTCCATCAAGAGAGTGATTAAGTTGTATTAGATTTAAGTGAAGTTATTTTTAAGTAGAATAATTATAACCAAGATATTTTATCCCAACGTCTGCTTACCCTTCCTCAAAAAATCCTAAAAGAATCCCCTCTAATGCATTCTCAATCTAATTTTGAGCTGTATGTTCCACCTCCACCAACTAGTTCATATTTTCCTTACCCCATAACCCTTTAACTTAATGTAAATATGTTATTTTAACCTAAATAGGATAACTTGGTTGAGTAAAATTCAAAACTCTTACTTGAGGAAAATTCAACTCCTTGATAGCCTCATTAGGCTAGGTCACTAGATTTCAAGATGTCTAGTCTTGGCATCACCAAGAAGGAGAACGTGATTAAAGATCTTGCATCCCTTGAGAAGTAAGATAATATTAGGATAGTGGAGATATAGTTTGAGATCCATGAATAGGTCATAATTTTTGAAGAAGAGGTGATACCTTGTGTTGAGTCTTCATGTTTGGTTGATAATGAATAATGCCTTTCTTGTGTTGAAGAGAACATCTTGGATGAAGTCCTTTTGGATTATAAAGAAGAGGATGAAGGAGATTATATTGTTTTTACCATTTATTATTCTTATCAAAAATAGGATGAGGACTTATGGTAGTAGTTTTAAAACATTTACAATGAGTTTGAGTCTCTCAAGGGGTCTATTATTTCATTGGAGTTGATTACAAGTGATGATGAGTAAGATGACATTTTCCAACATGTCATAAATGAGAAAGATGAAATTTTCAAACATGTCATATATGAGAAAGATAAAATTCCACATCATCCTTTATAGGTCAAGATAAGCGTATGTTATCCTCAACCTTGAAAGGAATAAGAAACTACTCCTCTTGAGATCATGCCTACAAAGAACATGCAAGTTGATCATGAGATGAAGAGTGGGTATAATATGAGGTATGCGTAAAAGGACAAGATTAATATACCTAAATTGGAGAACTATTTTAAAATGGTCCACTTGAGATCATAGCACTTGAGGTGCCAAAAAGTAGGTCTGATCTATCAAGTGTTCAATACAAAGAATAACATGCTTAGAACCATGATTCATCTCATGAAGAAGGAGATGCAAGAAACTTTCCTTTTGATCTTGGAAAGGGAGGTATTTTTAATAATTATTTTTATATATTTTTTTTCTTCCTATTTTTCCTAAGTGCTTTGAGCACATGTGTGTCTTGTTAGTGTGTTTACTTTGCTTTTTGTGTCCTTTATTTTGTGTGGTTAAGGTAGTCAAGTGGTCTTATCTCGATCAAAGCATGGTTGTAAAAGTGGTCAAAGGTCTCTTTGTTTTTTTTAGACTTTAAATGACTCCCTAATCCCAATGGAATGATAAGGCTACTATTCTAGTTAGTATAGCAGGGATATTACCCCTATGAGTCACCAATTTGTTGACCAAATTTGACCTTACATGTCAAGTTGGGGCACCTATAGGTAAAAACTTGAGTTTTAGGTTTTTTTTTGGGTATAATATTATGTAATAGGATGTATTATATGTCTTTTTATGTTATTACATATCATATTATCCTTTGTCAATTATTTTTTTAGTCTATTTATCATTTTGAGTCATTTTGGGGGTCATAAATGGGCATTAAATGATTTATATTGCCTCTTAGGGAAATTTGAACGTGTAAAAATGTTATTTAACATGACATGTGTCCTATTATGTCTTATTTAACTATTTATAACTAAAAGTGCCAGGTGATTCAAAAGAAAGAGTAGTTTTCTTAGGGAAAAAGAAGAGTTTGGCAGTTGTACAGCCCATGGAGAAGTGTACCACATGGGAAAAGGTCATAAAATTACTCTTCAGATTCCTTAGATCCATATAAATTATTGAAATGATTTTTTAGTGATAAAATAGGCCCAAAATTTTTTTTCTCCTTTTTCACCTTTCTAGACATACAAAACCAGTCTTTAGGTTTGATCTTGGTACGGCCAACAAAGGAGGTTCTAGATCAAACACCTTGGGGAGGTGAAATTAAAATTATAGAGATTCATCTACATAATAATAGTTTGAATAATGGTGTATTGTGATTTATGAACCAACCTCATGAAGTTGATTGTGTTTTTATGCTTGTTAATATGTGCACCCTACAGGGTTTGCTCTTATTTAGATGATTCCCTATAATCTAATTGATAATATTGCTTAAAAATTATTATAGACCCCTTATCTCATGTTATTCATTATTTTTTCACATTTTTATAGGATTTGATAGCTAAAAAAACTTAGTTTGTAAGGAGAAGTGAAGGAATGGAGTTGTAGTCATTTTTTCCAATTACTAGAGATTTCTTCTATGTTATGGTTCCAAAATGAATTTAAGTGATGTATTCTTGATCATGAATTTATTTTATTCATCTTAAATTCCAAATCCAATTAAATAACTAATTCAATATCCAAGACATCAAGCAAATGTTGGTAATCTACAATACTTGTACGGTCTGCCATTTCTTAAAGGAGCATGAAATGTGTGTTTGAGAATTCTCTAATGTTTGGAGAGTCTAAAAATCCTTGGTCATAATTTTTAATAATGTTGAAGTAGGTTGGAGTAACTAGATAGGCAAAAATGATCTTGGAGCAAACTTGTGGCACTTTGGGATAATTTCCAAAAACTATCAAAATAGAGGTCTAGGCCCTTTTTTGAGGTTTCTTATATAGATTTGCATTAGTTTATAGAGCCTCCAAGTACATTTTTTTTCAATATCCCATACAGTTATATTGAATTGTAAGAGAAGAGAAGTTTTTCAATTGAGGAGAGTGGTTTTTGAAAGCCCTCAAGTTTCTCTTTGAAGACTAAAATTCCATAGTGTTATCCACAACAAGATGAATTGATAATAAGTTATAGGCCTAATGAGTGGATTTGGTGCTTATGAATAAGTTTGAATTTATTTTTTAAATAAATAACATGTATTTTTCATGTAAAATCATCAAGGAGGTATTATAAGAGTGTTTTACATCCACCAAAGATGAGTCAAACCATACAAATGGCTTAAGCACAGTCACCTACAACCATACTACCTCCTTCAAGGCTTAACCCAAAGATGAAAATTAGACTCTTCCCTCATATGTGAGTGTTTATAAATGTTTAAAGTGATAATTAATGATCTGATTATCATCTAAATATGTTTTAATATTGTGTTTTGAGTTGTATGCTCACCTATAGGTTTCCTTTTGCCAAGAGGTTGACCTACAACAAGCTTTAGATCTTACCCCATTCATAAAGGAGACCAAAGTGTTGGAAATATCAATTTGGGATAAGGTTAAAAGTAAATTAAATGATATAAATATCATAAATAATATTTTAATTTTGATGTCTTTATATCCAATAAGCACCTACAGGTATCTCAAACCTTAAAACATACACCTACAGTTGATTGATGTGACAGTGAACCTAATCAAGGTGATTGAATAGCATGAACATGAGTGATAAGGTTTGTGTATGGAATTTTTTGATAATTAAAACTATTTAGGAGATATAAAACATTACACCTAGGTTTTAAATGTGTACATACACCCATAGGCTTCCTTTTCCTCACAAACGTAGTCATGCAGGCTAGTTGTAGGTTATCATGAAGCTTGAGCTAAACACTTTAAAGGATTGACCTCATTCCAAGAATATAATGAATTAATATAGTATATATAGTGTATATAACTTCAAGGATAATTTAAAAACCATAAATAAAATCCTAAATCATATAAATACACCTACAAGGTTTCATCTTGCCCAACATAGTTGACTATGTTGACTAAGAAAGGTAGTGAACTAAGCGGTGATGGTTCTTGATGTATATGTAGCCAAACATGGAAAAAATGGATAAAATTAGGTAAAAATTTATTCTATGTAACTATAAATTGGTTTTTAAAGATTATATCATGCCTAATTCATACATCTACACCTACAGGTGCCCTCCAATATAAGGAAACATAGCTAACAAGGTTGCACTCAGTCTTGACTAAATCAAGGTGTGTGAGGGGATTGTAAGAGGTTTTAGGTATGAATTAAGGTTATATATTATCCATAAAAATTATAAATACCTAATTACATCATCATTATGTTCACAAATATATAAAAGGGCTCAAATAATGCATAACATAGTCTATTCCTTGAACATTGTACACAGTCCTTTCTCTAGGAAGTTTATCTTGAAGCTTGAAGGAGTATGGGGGTATTTTGACCTAATAAAGAGAAAAATTTTGATAAATATGTTATCCATAACTTTTTTAACCCTCTCAAATTTTCACCTTGTCTAAGAAATCAAAGAGATTGCCCTCTATTATATCTCAGACAAAGGGCACTCCCTTATGAACAAAGTTGGTAGGGTTAGGAGAATAAGGTATCAATATGAATCTAGAAGATGTAGAGACATTTAAATGGGGTTTATAAAGTTTTATAAAACTTATATAATCATAATAAACCAATCACATAGGGAGGAATGCCAATGGAATGGTCTATAATCTTGAACTTGCAAGTAAGTTTGTTGGGCCATGAAAAGGCCTAATGCCCAAATGGGAGGTCACTTAAACTTATAGCCATATGTATGATTTATAACCTAATTTAAAATATTAAAAGGTTCATAATATATGTGGTATATCTCTTATCATTCATATGAATCTCAAGATAGTCTATTTTTCAGCTTAAAACCAACTCAGGCTTGCAGGAAAGGGAAGGAGAAGCTTGATAAGGTGTTTTCAAGTGCTCATGTTAAGTTAAGTTGATAAAGGTATTTAATTATGTTCTATTGGAATTTTTTGGTAGATTCAATATCCCATCTTTATGAATGAACCTTAATAGGGTAAAATAGGCCCAAATCCTTCTAAACCCTTGCTAGTGACCAATTTAGAGAAATGAGGTTAGAAATATAATATAATGTAATATTTTTCCTATAATGATGATTCTAAATTATATAGTAATCTCTCAGGATCCTTCCCATCCTATTGGATTGTATGGAATTATACGGATGGGTTGCAAAACATGGTTTTTTTATAGTTTTATACATTTTACAAGTTGTAGGAGGTTTCAAGAGATTAAAATCACATGGGAGGTAATATTAGGACTTTATATAGCTTAAAATTTAAATTTAATTCCTTTTAATAACTCTTAAGTGTCTCAACCAACTACTTCATCTCAGCCAGTCAAAACTAGCATAGTGACCAAGCTAGTGAGAAGGGTGGAAATCTTCAAGTGATCTAATTTTAAGGTGTGTTTGATGCCTCTAATTACATGGAGGGTCATAAAAAATTTCATACAATCCCTCTCATTTATTTTCATGTAAAATTTATGCCTTTTTGGAGGCCAAGTGTGCAAGGTACATGAAGGAAGAGTTTTTTGGACTGCAGATGATGATGGATCATTCCTAGATGATTTTAGATGACCAAGCCTAAAACAAATTCATGGAGAGGAATTTTTTCAATAATTTAAATTCATTACAATCATAATACCTATCCCTAATCAATTTTTTAACATTCAAATAGGTCCAAATTATGAAAGCAGTTTCTAAGCAAGAATGAGAACTTTCATGCCACTTTGCAAGAGTTTTATGACTTGGAAAGCCACTTGTTCCTTTTGAAATTTCATGGTTAATCCCATATATTTTTATAATTCATAATTAAATAATTTTCTCATATTTACAAGTGTCCTTATGACATTTTTACTTTTCTTTTCTTTTTTCTTGAGAGCTAACCTTTTTGGCTATTATAACTTATGCTCCACCTGAGTATGGTAAAGCTCAGATCATTTTCACACCATTTGATCATTAAAAATACTAATTTGTACCTATTCATGACTATTAATATTTTTTTCTACTTGTATGTTTGATCTTTCATAAGTGATAATATTAATATTTTTTTCTACTTGTATGTTTGATCTTTCATAAGTGATAACTCTTTTTTCCTTAGCATGGTTGTCTCATTCTTTCATTTATTTATAATTAGAAAGTTTCTTCTTGTAGGGCATGTGAAGTGTTCTAGGAAGTGTCAAGGTTGAGTTAGTTATTATATTTACTAGTGAAATTAAAGGCCTCTTGTCTATTCCTCCTATCATAAACATTAATCCATAACCTTATAATGTAATATTCATGTGAGAAGATGTAGATTGGAGAAGTGTATGTTTGGTTAGTCTATTGGTTTCAAGTGTAACATGCAGCTGGTTGGAAGTCATCAACTTATTTAGTGTATCATATCCTTTAAGATACTTTAATTTAAATTTTCTCTCTCTCTTTTCTCCCCCAAATTTTAGGTTTAGTAGTGATCCAAAGTGGTACATCAAGAGAGCTATCCCTACTTAGAGATTGACCTCATCCTTAGGCTACCCACAAGCCTAGAGGTGTTTCAATTGTGCCACTTGGATGAGGAGAGTTGAGACATCTCATCAAAGGCTGTAAATCCAAGTGACAACACTAAAATAAATATATATTAAATCCAAATACATGTGATATAAACACAAATGCAAATATATCTACTCTTACAAAGGAGGAATAAAGTTAGGAGTACTTACCTTTAAAGATGAACCCGCTAAGCCTCAATCTCTCCCTTGGCCAAGGTGATTTGCAATAGGTTATTGTGTTATGTAAGGATTATAAAGAAAAGTTAGATATAGGATACACAACCTATCTATACATCTAAAATACTTCTCCATAATATAATATTTTTATCTCCAAAGAAAGTATTGAAACTGTAAGCTATGATCCTTAAGTAGAATGGCAGATAAGCAAATGTGCAATATAATATTCTTATTCTTATCTTCCTAAAAATATGATGAAATGAATGTATATATATATAGATATACCCTAAACCTTTTCAAAATTTTAGCCAATAGGGTAATCCCAATTGACTCTATATCATTATTGACAAAAGAAAATTAGGTCTTGGCTGACCTAGACCTCAAATGAGTTTTATCAATTAGAGTACAAGGTCAATGGGGTTGATAGTGTAACGTAAACCATTCAAAAGGATTTTATGATATGGAAGGGATAATGAAGATGTAAAATGGATAAATAAGGGTGTAAAATAGGAGGTAAATCTTAAGAGATTTTTTTAGGATATGGTTGTGTAGATATCAAGTGGTAGTATAAGGACAATAATCTTGCAAAGCACTAATTGTCTACCCACCCCTTTCCCAATGCACCCATTAAGACATGCACTTAGAGAGATTGAGACTCGATGGGTTCATGTAAGATAAAAATGATCTGTAACTGATAAGTTTTGAAAATATTATATATATATATATATATATATATGCCTCACTCAAAGCTCATCACGTGTCACATAGGTGTAACACAGGATGGTGCTTTAAGAAAAGAACATAGTAACACATAACATTGAAGCTAAATAAATTTTATTAAGTAAAAAATAAGATAAATGAAAGAACAAATTTTAAAAATACATACATTTACTTACCTCAGTGTTGTAGATAAAGAATGATATGTGAGAAATGTGAAGGTGTCTAATGTAGGAAACAGTAGGTGAACCTATAGAGATTAGTAAAAAAGAATAAAATTTTGATTTTTTTCAAAATATACATGTAACATGTGGAAAGATTCTATATGATGTTAGGATTCCAAAATATTTTATGATTTGAAAAAAGAGCTAGTAAAAACAAATATATGGTTAAAAGATAGAATCTAGTGGTAAATATTTGAAAGTTAAATAATTTTGAATAGTAAATATAAATAGGGTGAAAAATAATTCATTTGTTATTTTTACTATTCTAAGAAAATAGAGCTCTCAAAGACCTAGTTTGAGACTAGAGAGATACCATGGTGAGGAGATGATACTTGAGATGGTGAGGACTCATAGCAGCTGCATCAAGTGTAACACAGGTAAGAATTTGGGAATTTCAAAATTTTAAATATTTTTATTTGAAATTGAGCTAAATATAGAAAATAGATTGGTAGGTAAAATTTAAGCACCATAATGAACCCTAGGAAATTTTTAGGTAAACTATGGGTATAATGGGATAGTGGGTAGGAATAAGTTAGACCAATAAATGCCTAAGATATTTATGGTAAATGGTCAAATAGTCATCACTAAGGAAAAATAGAATTGACTTGGTCGAATTAATTTTTAAGTCTAACCAAAATCATAGGGCTAAGTACATAATAGTGGGATGATTTAGTACTCTAAGGAGTGGATAACTACATAGTAGTGGGCTAACTTAGTTTGTAAGGAAGATAAGGCCAACTACATATTAAAGGGTTGATTCAATTTGTGGAATAGGGCTAATATATTCTTTAAAATGACATTAATTATGTATTACAAGGCCAATTTAGTATGTTGAGTCAATATGGTGGCTAATTTAGTATCAAATGGGCCAATCTAGTTTAAAATGATAAAGGCCAATTTATAATCAAAAATAAGGAATAAGGTCAATTTAGTAGTAAATAGGCCAATTCTATAGGAAATTCAAGAACATAAGAAACTAAATCAAACCAATTGATTTAAGTCATTTTTTAAGAATGTATTTTAATTATGTATGGCATGGAGATCTGATACATCTTTTATTGTTTGATATTTTTTAGATGCTAGAAATATTGATTCCTTATAGATGCATCATGGCTACCAAATTTACTAAATTGATTGAGTGATATGGATATAACATGACTAATTATACTAAGCTTCAGAGGCATCATGGAAATGAGGTAGATCGCACTGAGTGTTGATCTCATTATCATGTTTTTTGGATCATGGGAATGGTTGATCAACACTTTTTGATGGGTGGTGGATGGGGATACCATTGAGTTGGGTATCACATTGAAGGATATCCATGTGTTACTTAAACTACATATAGGAGGGATAGTAGTGATCATCGACACACTAAAGGATCTAGAGGAGAGATGAGCATTAGCCTAATGGGAAATGTGTTTAAATAAAATATACCCTAAATTGAGGGTGAGTTTATTTGATGTTTATATTGTGAACATTTTGGATATCTAAAATTTCATGATTTTACTTATGAAAACACAAGTGTTATGTCACAAGTTAGAAGGTAAAGTACAATTATACATGTTAGCCTTATGTCAGTCGATACTAAACCAAGGAGTATTAGATGATTTTGGTGATGTCATCTAGCTCATGCATGATATGTATGTAGTTTTATCCAAAGGTAAAAATACCATGGGGTATGTTGTTTTATCAAGTGCCTAAATATATGAGAGGTTCCTCATGGATCATCCATTTGGGTTACCCCATGTGGTCGATGATAGGTTCCCTTGAGTCATGTAGTGGAGATAGAATAATTTAGTTCAGTCTATGTCCCATGTTCCATCTCTACATACTATCATGTGAGGAGAGATTGTGTGATATCCATATACACACATTAATACTATATGGCCTAGTTGGTTGATCATTTCTATAGGGTTGGCATGGGTGTGGATCATAGACCACTACACCTCATGATTAGATCTGTTGGGTGAATATTTTGTCAGCCAGCTAACTGGTGACCAAAATAGTTCTTATCACCACAGCATAGGGATATTGGTCATCCAAAGTTGCGGGTTTACCACATCCAATGGGGACAAATCTCTCCTCTCATCAAGGGGAGGTTCCCTATAGATACGTAGGAGCTATATACAATATAAATAAGTAGAAAATAACACATGGGGGTAGAATAAACCATCCATCTCTCTTATTTTAGAGATGATGCTCACAAACAAAGGGGAAAATCCTAGTGGAAATGCTAAAGGCACTTATCTTCTTTTAGAAGTGTTCTTGCAGGAAATAGCAGGAGATTCTTTCAGATAGTAAAGTAACCAGTAACCAAAGGGCGTAGTAACAACAGGATGAAATAGAACACAAAGTTTCCACCTCAACTACCTAAAGAATATATCACAAAGAATAATGGGGGCACAAAGTCATCCCAAAATCCTCAACACAAAAAGAGAAGAAAAACATAGACTCAAAACAATTGTGAAAGCACAAAGTCTTCCCACAGTTGGTTTCAGGACACTTCCCTATTACTTTCACTAATTCTACTTGCCAAATTAAATGAATAAGAACACCTTTAGAAGACAGACGTAAGAATGATCTCCTAAAATGATACAAGCCAAAATAGCACAAAGTCTGTAAATAACCTACTTTCTCATTCAAATAAAAATGAAATGAAATTACAATTTGAGCTCAAAGTCTCAGTCTTCTTCTTTCAAAATGGGTAGAGTTTCGCTCTTGTAAAAATGAAAAAGTCTTCTTTACAAATGAGAGAATAAACAAACTTATAGCCACTATGCAAGGATTGGCACCTTTTTCCATGGGATGGCCCATGCTATAGTCAACATCTTCAATGTGCCTTCAGTCCTATCTAAAGAGACCATGTTAAGAATAGTGCACTGCCATAACTATGGTGTGTCCCTTCATCTAATATGTTTCTTCCTTGGTATGGACCATTTGGTCTTTTTCCAATTTGTCTTTACTTCATGGAAGAAAAATAAGACACATCCTTGGTTTGGTGCACTCAGAAGTCTACTCGATCTACTGCTCCACCTACTAGAAATAACTCTTTCAAAGACATTTTTGGTCCTTTGTATCGATCTTCTCTCTTTGAGTCTTCAGGCTCTCTTTTTAGTTGATTGCTTGATTCTTTCTTTAAATTCTATGCTTTATCTGAATTTCCATAGATATCCCTTTAAATTTGACATCTACAGGACCATCAATGGTTGCCAACAGCTTAAACCATGTTGAACCTTGAACCCATTGAACCATTGAAAGTTCATCAGTTCATTGGTTCATTCTGTCTCTTTTGTTTTATCACTTCTTGGTTTAATCACTTCTTCACCCCTTGGTTGAACCATCCATTGAACCACTTGTTCACTGCTTTTTCCTTAACTGAGGCCGCCTTTAAACTTTTGAACCATGTTGAACCATTGAACTTTGAACTCTTTTGATTCAAAGTTCAATCGGGTCATTGGTTAATTCTATGTCTTGCTCAATCATTGCTTCCTTTATCTTTCTAAGCTTTGGCCAAACCTTTGAACCTTGAACTAGTGGAACCATTCGGTTCAACGGTTCAATGGTTCATTCAGTTCATCCTTTGAAGCCCTTTTTGTCCAAGTCTTTAAAGATTCCTTTCTACATCTTTGTTTAGCCTTTGGAATGTCCTAAAGGGAAGGTGTCCCTTTAGGTCCTTAGAAAAGGTCCTTTTTCTGATGCCAGGTGTCTCCCACAAGGGTATCTACCCTTCGAGATTTTTCATGCGACCTTCGAGCTTTTACTTCCCTGGTAGGTTCTTACTTCTTCAGCAGGCTTTCAGATCTCAGGCTTTTTTCTCTCAGTGGGCTTTATCCTTTATGTCCTTTAGATAGAAATTCTAAAGGAATTCCTTCAGACAATTTGTTTAAAGGAAATATTCCTTGCCTTTACATCTTTCCCACCGGGCTTTTGCTTTGTCTTTCAGGCAAATTCCTTTAGACAATTTGTCTGAAGGATTTTGCTTTGTCTTTTGCCTTGCTTCCCTCTACAAGGACAATTGGCTTGGTTCATAGCCCTCCATAAGGGCACTTATTCCTTTGGCTTTGGGGCAGCCCCTTGAACCTGTCGATTGAACTGACCAATTGAACCAACTTTGGTTCAATGGTTTAATGGTTCAATGGGTTCATTCTTCATTATTTGGCTAAGTCTTTTTTATCTTTTGCACCAAAAGCATTGAACCAATTGGATGTTGAACCCGTTAAACCATTGAACCAAAATGCTTCAAGGTTCAATAGTTCAATAGTTCAACGATTCAAGCCTTTGTTCTTTGAAGCTTGCCAATGGAAAATTTTGATTGAACCAAGGCACTAAACCAATCTTGGAAATGACCAAGTGTTAGAAACTTGTCCTTTTGATTGAACTCACCTGTAAAAGCCTTGAACCTATTGAACTTGATAATCCCTTTACTAAAAAATCTTGAAAAATGAGGAATTTGAAAGCTCAAAACAAATTTTGAGAGGGGAAGAGAGAAATTTTGGTCTAAGTAGAGCCAAAATAGTCTGTAGGTTGTCCCAAAAATGAGTGACATTTTTGGGGACAACAGTTGGCTCTAGTTAGAGAACTTCCTTAAGATGAAAACTTGAAACACAGCTGAGGGGAGTAGAAACCAGAATCTCTAGTGCCTTGAAGTGTGCCATTGGGCTACGGAGTCGTGCTACCCAAAAATAAAGACTCCAAAAAATGAAAATGAAAAGAACAAAATAGAACTAAAGACTATATAGATATACATATGTACATGTGAACTTATCTGATACTTCAAGAATTGAAGTACTTCAGATGTTGCTCCTTGTGAGGCAAAGAAAAGGGGATGCCATCCTAATAAACTAGCAGGAAACCATTCTGCCCCTAGAAATGGTGATGGGTGAATGGAGCTCTCCACCAAGAAACCAATTTTTTGTGTCTTCTTCTTGGCTCTTTCTTTTTCTTGCCCCATGACAGGACGTGGTCTTCAATTTGAAAACCATAACTCCTTGCTCTCTTGGCAAAGGGTTCCTTTTGTTGATTTTGGAGTACAACAGTATGGTCCACCACCATAGCTTGCTATTCTATTGGTTCAGTCCAGCACATATTTTGATTGTCAGCATTAGACCCCTGACAAACCATTAGCTTAGCATCTCCTTTGGTGTGAAAGAGTTCAATCTCTTCATCCTGAGTAGTCTTCAATCTGAGCAACAGAGATCTACATCTAGCTGTGGAAGAATTACTGCCATCAGATTCTAAGATCCAAGCATCATCAAAAACTGATCTTTTATCAAATTTCTCTTCATTGGAGATGGAAGATCCTTCTTCATTTCTACTATGCCCTACTAAGTTTTTTGATGCCTTGTTTGGATCAAATCTTGGATTGCCAGCTACAAGACTTTCATTAGCTGAGACATGAGCAACTTCTATGTTCAAGAAGTAATTACCCCTACTTGAAGGCTCAAACAAAATTTGAGCAAAAAGGGCTGACATTTGGGTAACCACAATCTTTGCCTCAGACAAGTCCACACCTAGCTCTTCACCAATGTTTAACTACTCAAGATTGGCTTACAGGGATTCAAACTCAGTCTTTTAAATCTTGGATTTCTTGACATGATCAATCATGTCAAATGACTGAGATGGACTTGGAAGAGAGGATGGGAGTTCATCCTTTTGATTTTTGGGAGGGCGAAGACTAATCTATGAAGTTGAAGTAGAAGGTGTAGATATGTTTGATGTACTAACCTTCTTGGAAATCACTCGGTCCTTTGACTGGAAAGGTAGAGTGGTTCCCCACTTAGCAATTAGAATTATAGGCTGAGTTCATTCCTCTATTCTTTCTTTATTAGCTTGATGGGTTGACTGATTCTCAGACTGGGTGAATACTATGTATGATTCTTTGACTGCTTCACCTTCACTTTTGGGTTCACCCTGGAAATTCAAGAAACCAATGTGGGAATCACCAGTTGATTCTTCTAGATCCTCCCTGAAGAGATCAGTGCCACTTTCTTGCTCAAACTCAAGTTGGAAATAGGAAACATGTTCTGTTTCTAGATATCCAACTACTGAGTTGGTTGGAGGCACTTCAAGGGCAAGGTTCCTCTGTGGGGGAGGAAGACAATTTGGTTGCCCTTGACTTCTGGCAGTGTTGCCTTGATATGGCTGATTAAGGAATGTCCTCCTTGGTATATCTTTATATAGAGGAGTAGAAGACATACCTTGTGCCATTTTCCTTTTCAAGGCTAACAATTCATTTGCCAACTTTTGTACCATTGGGTCAGTGGTGACTATGGGTGAGTATTCAGAAGATGAAGAGGGTTAGCTCTGTTAGGATCTCTCCTTATCTTTCCTGCCAAGATAAGATCATCTTCTAGCTTAGTAGCCAAGTCTTGAGTAGCCTCAAGGTCTATGTGTATATCCCATCTCAATAGAAAACTCACTTTAGGTAGCTTGAGTTGATGAAGAAATACATGAGATTCTAAGGCGTCAGTTGGGCGATCATGGGAATCTTGTGCCTCAGCTTGTTGAACCTAGTAATAAAATCCCTCATAGGCTCATGAGGTTCCTTCTTCATCTGAGTGAGTTGGGCTAGTAAGGCATGTGCATCTTCTACAGGCTTGAACCTTACTTTAAACTTGGCTTTGAGTGTCTCCCAGTCAGTCACGGATCCAACTTGTAGATGGTAGAACCAGTCTGCAGTAGCACCTTATAGGGTCTCCCTAAAAATCCTGACTACCACATCTTCAAATTCCACCCCTATCACACCACAAGCTATGTTGAAAGCTACAATGTGTTCATCAGGGTGAACTATCCCATCACCAAAGAATTTGGAGAAATTCTTTCTTGAACTACGTGGAAGTTCATGCAAAGGTGGAGTCAAGTTGAGTGGGCCAAAAGAGTTACCCCAGGGGCCTCAAACTACCATGTTTTAATTATGAAAAATAGGGATAATAGATTTGGGTGGAGTGGCCAAATTTCAAAACAAAAATGGAAAAGAACTGGCCCTGCTTCAGCTTGAGGCTTGAGGCTTCAAACTATGCACTCTTTCCCAGCAGCTCTGGTTTTGCAAAGCAAATAAAATAATAGAGATGGAGGAAGATGGTAAGGCTATAAATGGATAATGGGTAAGACATAGAATGGAGTCACCATAATATGTAATGGATAAGGGTATAATGATAATGGGTAAGACACAAGTGATGTTTTAATCTGAACCTTGAGGTTCCAAATTGCACAAAATTATTGTGTCCCTAGTGGAGTCACCAAAAACTATTGGGTGAATATTTTTTCAGCCAGCTAACTGATGACCAAAATATTTCCTATCACCACAGCATAAGGAGATTGGTTGTCCAAATTTGTGGGTTTACCACATCCAATGGGGAGAAATCTCTCCTCTCATCAAGGGAAGGTTCCCTATAGATATGTAGGAGCTATATACAATATAAATAAGTAGAAAATAACACATGGGGGCAAAATAAACCATCCATCTCTCTTCTTTTAGAGATGATGCTCACAGACAAAGGGGAAAATCTTGGTGGAAACACTGAAGGCACTTCTCTTCTTTTAGAAGTGTTCTTGCAAGAAACAGTAGGAGTTTCTTTCAGATAGTAAAGTAACTAGTAACCAAAGGGTGTAGTAACAGCAAGATGAAAAAAAATGCAAATTTTCCACCTCAACTACCCAAATAATATATCACAAAGGATAATGGGGGCACAAAGTCATCCCAGAATACTCAACACAAAAAGAGAAGAAAAACATAGACTCAAAACAATTGTGAAAGCACAAAGTCTTCCCACAGTTGGTTTCAGGACACTTCCCTATTACTTTCACTAATTCTACTTGCCAAATTAAATGAATAAGAACACCTTCAAAAGATAGACATAAGAATGATCTCCTAAAATGATACAAGCCAAAATAGCACAAAGTCTGTAAACAACCTGCTTTCTCATTCAGATTAAAATGAAATGAAATTACAATCTGAGCTCAAAGTCTTAGTCTTCTTTTTTCAAAATGGGTAGAGTTTCACTCTTGTAAAAATGAAAATTATCCTTTACAAATGAGAGAATAAACAAACTTATAGCCACTACGTAAATATTGGCACCTTTTTCCATGGGACGGCCCATGCTGCAGTCAACGTCTTCAATGCACCTTCAGTCCTATCTAGAGAGACCATGCTGAGAACAGTGCATTGCCATAACTATGGCATGTCCCTTCATCTAATATGTTTCTTCCTTGGTATGGATTGTCTGGTCCTTTTCCAATTTTTCTTTACTTCATGGAAGAAAAATAGGTTGTGTCCTTGGTTTGGTGCACTCAGAGTCTACTCGATCGACTGCTCCACCTACTGGAAATAACTCTTTCAAAGACATTTTTGGTCCTTTACATCGATCTTATCTCTTTAAGTCTTCAGGCTCTCTTTTTATTCGATCACTTGATTCTTTCTTTAAATTCCATGTTTTATCTAAATTTCCATGGATATCCCTTTAAATTTGACATCTACAGGACCGTCAATGATCGCTAGCTGCTTGAACCATGTTGAACCTTAAACCCGTTGAACCACTGAAAGTTCATCGATTCATTGGTTCATTCTGTCTCTTTTGTTCTATCACTTCTTGGTTCAATTGCTTCTTCGCCCCTTGGTTAAACCATCCATTGAACCACTTGTTCACTACTTTTTCCTTGACTAAGGCCACCTTTGAACTTTTGAACCATGTTGAACCATTAAACTTTGAACTCTTTCAGTTCAAAGTTCAATTGGTTCATTGGTTCATTCTGTGTCTTGCTCAATCATTGCTTCCTTTATCTTTCTAAGCTTTGGTTGAACCTTTGAACCTTGAAATAGTTGAACCATTCAATTCAATGGTTCATTCAGTTCATCCTTTGAAGCCCTTTCTATCCAAGTCTTTGAAGATTCCTTTCTGCATCTTTTTTCAGCCTTTGGAATGTCCTAAAGGGAAGGTGTCCCTTCGGGTCCTTGGAAAAGTTCCTTTATCTAACATTATGTGTCCCCCGCAAGGGTATCTACCCTTCATGATTTTTCATGTGACCTTCAGGATTTTACTTCCCCGGCAGGTTCTTGATTCTTCGACGGGCTTTTAGCTCTCAGGATTTTTTCTCTCGGTGGGCTTATCCTTTATGTCCTTAAGACAGAAAGTCTGAAAAGAATTCTTTCAGACAATTTGTCTAAAGGAATTTCTTCAGACAATTTGTCTGAAGGATTTCACTTTGTCTTTTGCCTTACTGCTCTCTGTAAGGACACTTGGCTTGGTTCACAACCCTTTGTAAGGACACTTATTCCTTTGGCTTTGGGGCAGCCCTTTAAACCTACCGATTGAACTGATCGATTGAACCAACTTTGGTTCAATGGTTCAATCGGTTTATTCTTCACAATTTGGCTAAGTCTTTTTGATCTTTTGCACCAAACGCATTGAACCAATTAGACGTTGAACCCATTGAACCATTAAACCAAAATGGTTCAAGGTTTAATGGTTTAACAGTTTAAGCCTTTATTCTTTGAAGCTTATCGATGGATAATTTTGATTAAACCAAGGCACTGAACCAATCCTAGAAATGACCAAGTGTTAGAAACTTGTCCTTTTGATTGAACTCACCTATGGAAGCCTTGAACCTGTTAAACCTTCTAATCCCTTTACTAAAAAATCTTGAAAAATGAGGAATTTGAAAGCTCAGAACAAATTTTGAGAGGGGGAGAGAGAAATTTTAGTCTGAGTAGAGCCAAAATAGTCTATAGGTTGTCCCAAAAATGAGTGACATTTTTTGGGGACAACAAGATCCACATCTAGTGGCACATGTTTTAGAATAATTCAGACTCCCACACCTGGCAACCCCTCTATTAGTGCCTAATTATTGGGCATGACATGCTAAAGGGCCAAGGGGGAAAGGAAGAGGAGGATTACCAATATAAATACCCATGATTAGGCCATGGTGTGCTAGACCATGGATTAGTTAAGCATGGTAGTAGGTAACAATAGGGTCAATAAGGGGAGATCACATGGATGTGGATATAGGCACACAGTAGGTACCATAGTAATGTAATTAGTAGTGAACACCATGGCCATACCAAAAATAGAGGCACCATCGATGAGAGAAATCATAAGTGAGGGTTGCAACATATGAGGACCCAATAGCTACTCCAAGATATAGCTAGTCCATAGAGGCACCTCTAAAGATAGGATCATAATGTGCTCAAGTGGTGATTCCTAGATTTTTACTAGTGTGGAGGTGACATATAGAAGAGATACTCAGTAGATGATTAGATTGAGAGACCATACTTGATGGGTGAGAATATGGAGATACAGTGGTTGGTGACACTAGTAGTGGTGATAAATGTTGTAATTCTGATTTAAGCTTTGATGTAGCATACTAGTTACATTTGTGATTTATGGTAGATAGATATATTTTGAGATATAATGTGAGTTTATGTCTATTTGGTATTTTTTTTATAGATTCATAAATGGAGGAGGTCAGATGGGGATACCTAATAGTGGCTTCACATAATGACATTTTAGATAGGGTGTTGACACCAAATTAACCCCACCACACTAGATGATCCTATGGTACCATATACCCCAGTTGAGGTGGGTTGGTTTAGACTAGTAGGGGAGGTTATGAGGTAGCTAAAATCATGTTGGGATGGATTAAAACCACTATTAGGGTTGGGAGAGGGAGAGGCATAGGCTTGGTAGGCCTTGGATCAGAAGAGAGTGGCACACATGGCTACCACTATCCATCTTGAATAGGTGTAGGCCTAGGTGGCCAATCTATAGAGACAGGTAGTAAGCTTGAGATCTTGGACTACCTCAATATAGTGTACCATTTAGAGGGGAAAATCCTAGGCATCTATGGGTAGTGTGCCTAGGCCATAGGATGGAGCCCAACCTTAGAGATCGAGTTATTTTGTATAAAATACATGATATATATATATATATATATATATATATATATATATATATATATATATATATATATATATATATATATATATATCATGTATTTTATACAAAATAACTCGATAATATTTTGATAGTTGTATTTGATCTTATATAGTGTACTTGGTTATGAATTTTGATGCATGGATATATTTATTTCTAGCATATGTATTTAACTTTTGTTGTATATGTTATGGGAAATATATGTTGAGTGTTTTCTTTTCTATCATTATGTGATACACATACATTTAAAAAGAAAAAAGAAAAAATAAAAAAGACTTGAAAATATATAAGTAATCAAAAACAAATGTACTAACACACTATATCACAATGAGAAATGTGTAATAACAAAGGATGACTAGATATATTAAAATAAAGATGGTAAAAATGATTAAAAAATGTTTTTTTAAACCATGTTAAAGATTTGCACCAAGTTAAAACAAGTAAAATCACACTATATCACATTGGGAAGTATGAAAATAATGTAATAAAATAGAAGGAACATGAAAACCAAATGGTATAAAAATAAAACAATTAAGTCACTCAATCATGCTAAATCACGTTGGGAAGTATAAAATAGAAACAAAATTGTAAAAATGAAATTAAATTGTTCATACTAATTAAATATGGGAAGTATGAAAAATTTAACAAAATGGTTGTAAGCATACATGCAGTCATAAAATAAGAAGATAAAAGTGAAATATTAATATTAATGAAGTAAGCATAAAACATACTAAATAAAGATGGGAAACATGTCAATGACATGTAACTCATAATCAAACACTACTTATCTCAAATTTGACACATGTAATTTCATTATGACTTGGGTATTAGAAGGTTTTGTGAGGAAGGCCTAGTCCTATCCATGGTCTTATACTACAACTCACAAACGGAACACCAATGAGGTGGAAACAACTATGGAAATAATTTTAAAAGGATGTTTGTAATGTGGTAATTTGTGAGGAAGGCCTAATCCTACCCATGATCTTATAATGCAACTCACAAACGGCAGTCATAGGGGAATGATTAGTTAACAAAAAAAAATTCTCAAGGGGAAATATTAGGATTGTTGTAAATGAAAGAGGGAGTGTAAAGAGAATAATGTAAGCATCTATGATAAGAACTTAGAAAATATGAGGCACATTAAGTACATAAAAAAGACACTAAGTAGATAATGACTATCAAAATGCAAAAGGATGCTTGATCACAATAATTACAAATCTATATATGCAAATAAGTGAGATACTAAGATCAACTCATGTTGGTTGTATAAACAATAAAATTAAAATGGACCTACCTTCTCATAACATGTTCCCCATTCCTTAAGACCTCTTATAGATCCTTCAATCTACTATGAAGATTTAGTACTTGTGTGATAAAATAGGTAGTACTAAAAGATATTTTTATTCTTCTCCTTTTCCAATCTATTGGTCTACCATACCCCAATGGACCATGACTTTGTCATGAGGCCAACTATTGAGTTTTATCTTTGATTAGAAGAAGGATATGTGTTATGAATCACATCTTTTAGTATGATTTGACCTTTAAAATTTGTATGTTATGTCATTACCTTTTGTTTAAATGATTTTGCTTTTAAATTGGTATGGATTTTAAGATTCCTCCTCCATATGAATTTGGAATAATGAACATGAGGGATAAAAGTGATATACATGAATGAGCTTTATACTTTGGCTAAAAATAAGCTAAGTTTCCAAAGATATGACTGACTAAACACTTTGGCTTGCCTATGAACCAGTTTTTTATCTCAAGTTTCAACCATGTGTATGCTTAGTTTATGAAAGGAAATAAGGGAATGAAGAAGATCTGAAGTGGATTATTACAATCAGATGAATTATTTACTAATTGATCACATGGTAAAAAACTAAAAAATTACTAAATGGAGTAAGGTTTGTACAACCAATTCACAATAATAATTATCCATGTTGTTGAGATAAGGTATCAAACAAACATGATAAAATATAAAGACATCCATGAAAATAAATGAAATCCTAAATATAAGCATGTAATTATGGAAAGCATGAAAATAATACATAAGAGAAGAAATAAATGAACCCATATATAACACATAATGCAAAATATAAAGATCCATGTAAGATATATAAGTGAAGTAAAATTTAATAGAGGTTCAAATGATATAAGATGTAAATAAAAGGGAATCACAAGTCCCATCCAAAATCATAATTAAGAGTGAAATAACACCATGTTATATTCAAAAATATTGGTAAATCTATCCACAAATATTATCTATAACATTTGATATATCTCTATGAAGTTAGACCTTAATTGTAACAAAAGTCTCATTAATCCTCAAGGAAAGCTGTAAAAAGACATCTCATCAAATCTCCTCTAAAAGATGTAGGTATAGCTAAAGGATCATGCTCATGAGGGCCATCATGCACAGAATACTTAATAAGGATAATTAATGTAGGAATAAGAATGGTAGCTATAGGACATAAAGGAGCCATCAATAGATAAGGAGCCACAGGTGGGGAAGGAAGCACAAGTGGAATGGGAGCCATGGGTGAAGGAATCATAGGCAGGGAAGTAACCACAAGTGGGTGGACCATAGGGGAATAAGGAGGAGAATTATTATGTGGATGACCTATGGGAGGAGGAATAATGGGTAAAGTAATGGTCATAAGGTGATCCTGAAGATATTGCTAGAGGATGTGACAATGATCGTTGTGATGGTTATTGTATTAGTGCCAAAGATAGTATACCTTTCCATATTTTAGAATATACTCAAGTAAAAACTTAAGAGGAAGTAAAGCCTTATCTTTAGGTTGAGTAAGGGTAGGATGCAATGTGTCGATATATTATCAAACCTTTTTACAATGGGTGGAGGAGTGATTATATGTGTTATGGAAGTAACAAATACATTTGTTAGTAGACTTTGTGGGTCTACTAGAAAAAGGAGTAGAAATAAAAGCTAGGGAAGGCTAGTATAATTGGTAGTTTCTAGTCTAATGACTGACAAATCTATGAATATCATAATAATGTTGATTATCCCATTAGGTGTTTATGGGATCAAGTTTTGGTAAAGGAAGAAGACCATCTCCAAAGGGAGGTAGGGCTGGTGGAGAGACTAAGCTAGACTCATCTAAAGGAGAAGCAAAATTAGATATAGGATGAGGCTTATCTAAAGGTAGAGTGTGAGTAAGATCTAGACTAGGCTCAACTGAGGGATAAGTAGGATGCACAAAGGGATTAAGGATGATAGAAAGCATATTTATGGGAATTAGGCTATAGGAATGTAGGTATTTATAGAAATGATATGAACCGATCAATCATTATCCATGAGCATGCTCTTAAGAGGATCTATAGAAACTAGAGGTGTGTTATGCAAACTCTCCATCTATACCTTGAAAACAAGAGGACTAATAATATAACTATGAATTATAGAAGATAGAATATGATAAGATGAATGGAAATACTAAAATAAAGAAGAATGATAATGAAGGATATTATCATCTCTAACCTCGACAAGACCTTCTAGAAATAGATCATCTAAAGTATAACCATCATCATAATCAGGTGTATGAAGGTCGATGGTGTAGATAGTGTTGGTAATTTGGCCTATTAAGGCCAAATTACTACCCCTACTATTCAAAACTTTTCCAGAACGGTCAATTTCCCTATACAGTTGGTCAAACTAGTGAATTGTATTCTAAAAGCATGAACAAAGGGATATGTAGGTAGTCAAAGTATCAAATAAAATCATGATGAGGACCTACAACAATGTTACACAATCAAGTGTGTTCACAAGGATGATATGTTGAAATAAGAAAGGTCTTTGTCAAGATTTAGTTACAAGTACTTATGATCATGAGGAGAATACATGAACAACCCATTTATGGGGTGAAAGACAAGCATGGAGATGAAGGTTAAGGTGGCAATGAGTTTTATCATATGGTTCATGTTTGCCAATGGACTGATCAAGAAACTATGAAAATTAATGATGATCAAAATTGCATTTGAACCTTCTTTGAGGTTATAGACAAGCTACAGTCCATATAAGGGCAAGTTATCCTAAGCACAGTCAAGATCATGAGGATGAAATTTTTATCTCGATGGTGTTTTTATTTTGGAGAAATGGCATTCTACATTAAATACTTGGAGTTTTGTGAGAAAGGAATATAATGACCAAGACCTTATCTTTATCCTAATACATATGTCCACCTATAGCCATGTATTCCTAAAGACACCTATAGCAGGCCAAGAGCATGAACATAATCATACAAATTTCAAGACACAAGCATAAGTCACAATCAATAATTTTTGATATTTACCAAGGCAGTGAGGTTTTAAACTTTCAAAAGGACATTTGATGTGGATTACTTTTCATGAAAAGGAAGCAAGCTGAGTGAAGAGCCTAATAAAGTAGGAATACAAGTTTATTTTTTTCTTTCTAAACTTTTCACCGAGTGTTTTCTTAGATCTCAAAGTTTTTTGGGCTAAGTGTGGGAAAAATTTCCTTGGACTTTCTGTCCAAGGGAAAATAAATCCAAAAAAGGACTTTACAAGAAGTCTAAAAGAATTAACGGTTCATTTTCTTTTTCCAAAGGGCAGTTTGGCAAAGGGAAAAGGTGCAGTTTAAAATCTTGAAGGTTATATTCCCTTTGAGAAGGTTCATTAAAAAATTCCCAAAGGGTACCTACCCTTTAGGAAAGTTTAAAATAGAAGTTTGAAGGGACATTTTGAAGAAGTCTGAAGGGACAAATTCAAGAAGTCACTTTCCAAATTTTTTGAAAGAGGGCCAATTCAAAATTCTAAGGGGCTTATTTTTCAAAGGGAACAATCCATAACATTTTCCTGAAGGGAAATTCACAAAAAACCTGAAGGGTATGCACCCTTCTGGGAAAGTTCATTCACATAATCTTGAAGGGTAGCTACCCTTCAGGAAGGTTCACTTCAAGGATTTCAAAGGATTTTTACAAGAATCCTAAAGGGTATGTTCCCTTCAGGAAAGTCACATTCCAAAACTTCTGGAGGGTTAGTTTATGCTTCTGAAGGGTCACTTTTGAAGGCCCGAAGGGATTTTTCCTTAAGGAAAGTCCTTAACAAAATCCTGAAGGAAAATTTTCCTTGAGAATTTTGTCTGAAGCAAATAATTTGCAAGAATCCCGAAGAGCCAAAAGAAAAGTTTGAAGGGCAATTTATAGGAAGGAGTTCAAGACAAAGGCCTAAGATAATTACTTAAAACTTTTGTCTGAAGGAAATGAATAATTCTTACAAGACCAAGCACGAAGAGAAAACTCCTAAGGGTAAAATAAAGGGAATAAATCTAAGAGGCAATAGAGCTTGAAAGGAAAGACAAGCCAAGGGAAAATAGACATAAGAAAGCCATGAACAATTTGTCTAAAGAAATCAATTAAAAAATAGAGACAAAAAGCCAAAAATAAATAAATACTGAAGAAATGCATGCAAAAAAGTGAAGAACCTGAGATAACAAATAATTAAATCTGAATGCATCTCTCACTCATCAAGATCCTTGTCCATACAAGCAAGAGCTATTTATATTAGATTGGTCAAAGTTTTAGTTGAGTGTTCAATGAAATCACACATCTCCTTGGTTTTCATGTAATCCAAATCTTTGAACAGTCTAGGTTGTTCAAATCGAGTTCTCTATCCGAGATGTGGTGTAGATTTTCATACAAGTAGAGACCATTGGAGGTTGATTGGTCTTGAGTTTGAGTTGACTAGACAAGCTTGTTATACATCTTCTTTATTTTCCATACAAAATGGAATGATCTCTTCTTCCAACTCAGATTTCAATTAAATCAAATGGATTTCCATATTTAAATTATGGCATATCATTCCATGCAATAGTGTTTGACTTGTCAAACATGGGCCCACCGCCATACTTCTATGCTAAAGTTTGGAAAGGCATGAAAATTTTGTAAAGGGAAAAGATTGTATTGAATATTCTAAACATTGTAAAAGGTGTTAGGTATTGAGTTAATTAACCAAGACTAACCCTTTCCCTTTTTTGAACTCCACTTAGGGCTATTTTAGGTTTTGGTAAGCTTATTTATTGGCTTAATCAAGCCATTTAGAGTGATCCCTGAAGTTGGAAGAAAAGAAATTGTAAGCTAGACCAGTAATCAATAAAGAATTTTTTGTTCTGAATCTAAGTTTTGAGAGAAGAATAGTGTGTATTTGATTGTGCATCAATGTATAATTGATATTTATCTCCTTTTACAGGTCCCTTCCTCACTGATCTTTCTCTATCTCACACTTTTGTAGGTCATTTAAAGAGGTTTTCAACCCTTCATCTGAAACATTTTTGCCTAAGGACAAAAATATAAATTTCATTTGATTATATGTGTGCATTGATTTTAGTAACTTCAGAGGATTTAAACAATTCAGGTGTATCACCCCCTTTTAATTAGAATTTCTTTTAAGTTTCCCTTCCTATTTACAACCCAAAAAGTCATAGTAGTTCAAATATAATTAATATATCTTAAGGGAACCAACCCTCTCTGGAGGTTCTTCTCAGTACAGAGTCACCCATACTCTAAGAAGTTCCAATTGTATCAACTAAAGTGAGGGTTTGTTTTACACATCAAGGTGCACTCCAGAGTGATAACAATTTTTAGCATACCCAATGGGACCAGGTTGTAGTACATCATCTTTAGATCTAGTTTACATTACTCCTATGGTCCTCATCTCAAGGTAAAAGGTACATTGTTTAATATAATTCTAATTATCTTCATGAATTTCTAGCATATGGTAGCCTATAGAGAATAATTTCATCACTCTTATCCCTTTTAGTATTTATGATATGATCCCAATTACCCATATCAGCCATATGAAGAGTATACAGAGCCTTATCAATAGTATGAAGATGCATACCAGTCCTATAACCATGATCAATATGCATCTCAACCTCATCCATATGAGCCTTACCCATTCCAAGATCAATCATCCTTCCAAAATTCTATGAATTTTCATGATGAGATAGAGGAAATGAATAAGGTAAGCCAAATGATTGCTAAGGAGTTATCAGCTTACAAAAAAGAGTTATTTGATAAGCAGTCTCAGTCTCAAACATCAATACCTCTCACTAATCAATATCAATATCCATGGATTTCAAGTCCATCTCAGTAGGAAACTTTTCCAATCATGCCTCAAGATGCAATATTTACAATACCCAAAGCTCTTAAACCCAAGTTTCCAACTTGGAGTAAAATACAACAACCAAGCATAAGCTCAAATCATGAAATCAACCCTAAATTCACTATTGACATTTATCCCTCACCCCTTCCCCCACAAAATCCCAAATCCTTTTCTTCATGAAAATCAATTAAATAAATAGTGCAAAGAGAAGAGGTGATAGTTGTTCAGGTTCAATAGCCTTAGGATCAAAATCAGGTACCTATGGCACAACCATTTGATCTTTCTCATTTTATTGAATACTTTTAGGGATATATTGTGCCTATCTTGGAGAAGGAGCCTATCTTTTTTGAAGCAAAATAAGAAGTTATAGCTAATGTAGATGGAGATGAAAGAGTAGTACATGATCATAAGGAGGACATCATCGTTGACACATTCAGTGTCAAATGTGAAATTGATGAATTCAAAGAGGTTACTATTGTAATTAAAGATCAGCTAAGATTACATGATAAAATTCAAGAAGAAAACACTTCAATTGTTCAACTTGAATGTGTTTTCCATGAGCTTATTGATCTAACAAGGGTTTCCATCCATCATGAAGAACAAGAGCTTGCAGAAGTGATAGAAAATGAGTACCAATTACCATAAGAAGTTGAAGATAATTTGTAGCCTTATGTTCCAATTGTACTTCAAATTTAGGAGAACAAGTCTTTAGATTTATTTGATATGTTTTTTTCAGGGTATTCTTTTCTAGAATGTGGTCTATTGCGGATGGGAAGAGTGCTTTCACCAAGCAATAAGTGGTTGTTTTCATAGAAGATGACATGTTTGAACATTTCAAACATGGTTATCAACCTCTCTTATCATTTTTATATGCTTTTATACTTTTGTAAGCTGAGTATGAACACAAATGGCCTCAAGAAGCCACAAAATATGAATCATCTCTCTTAGAGGTCAGCTTTGAAGATATGACAAAAAACATACAACATTCTAGTCTACATGATCAAGATCAGAAATTGAAGATGTTCTTGCAAAGTACATAGATCTGGGAGCATGATGATTGGGTCTTGGATCCATACCTATAATCAATGTACCTAAGGATGGAGGTTGGAATCCCAGCTGCACCATTAAGAAGATATGAGTGTCTATTTGATCCTAGTTGTAAAAAAGAGCTATCAAGAGATGGTAAATATATTTCAAGATTATATGGGGTGTCAAATAGCTTTCCTTTGATCTAGGAGGACCATCAAGGTGGAAGTTAGTTTGTACACAATAGACTACCTTTAGTTCATTCCTCTAAGTGCTAATCTACACATGCTTTCAGTAGTAGTTATTTTTTCCTTGCAGTATTATTATTGTCATTTCCTCTAAGTACACATGTGCACATGTCATTATTGTTGAGTCAATTTCTATTTTATGTTTTGGTCTCCAGCTTTTCCAATTTTTAGTATGTATCCAAGTTTTTCATAACCAGAGTTTCTGAGTTACTTGACCAATAGGCTAGTTAAACCCTTAAAGTCACCAAAAATTATTAGTAATTTATCTTGTTAAGGCCAAAATACTACCCCTACTATTCAAAACTTTCCCAAAATGGTCAATTTCCCTATACAACTGGTCAAACTAGTGAATTATAGTCTAAAAGCATGAACAAAGGGATATGTAGGTAGTCAAAGTATTAAATACAGTCATGATGAGGACCTACAGTAATGTTACACAATCAAGTGTGTTCACAAGGATGATACGTTGAAATAAGAAAGGTATTTATCAAGATTTAGTGACAAGTACTTATGATCATGAGGAGAATACATGAACAACCCATTTATGGGGTGAAAGACAAGCATGGAGATGAAGGAAAAGGTCGCAATGAGTTTTCTCATATGGTTCATGTTTTCCAATGGACTAATCAAGCAACCCTAAAGAGGAATGATGATCAAAACTAACTTTGAGCCTTCTCTGAGGTCATAGATAAGCTATAGTCTGTACAAGGGCAAGTTATCCTAAGCACAATCAAGAGCATGAGGATGAAATTTTTATCTCCATGGTGTTTTTATTTTGGAGAAATGGAATTCTAAGTTAGATACTTGGAGTTTTTTGAGAAAGGATTACAATGACCAAGACTTTATCTTGAGCCTAATGCACATGTCCACCTAAAACCATCTTTTCCTAAAGACACCTATAGTAGGCCAAGAGCATGAACACAATCATACAAATTTCAAGACACAAGCATAAGTCACAGTCAAGAATTGTTTATATTTGCTAAGGCAACAAGGTTTTGAACTTTAAAAAGGATGTTTGATGTGGATTACTTTTCATGAAAAGGAAGCAAGCTAAGTGAAGAGCCTGATAAAGTAGGAATACAAGTTTATTTTTTTCTTTTCAAACTTTTCACCAAGTGTTTTCTTAGATCTCAAAGTTTTTTGAGCTAAGTGTGGGAACAATTTCCTCAAACTTTTTGTCTGAGGGAAAATAAATCTAAAAAAGGACTTTGCAAGAAGTACAAAAGAATTATCAGTTCATTTTCTTTTTACAAAAGGTAGTTCGGCAAAGGGAAAAGGTGTAGTTCAAAATCTTGACAAGTATATGCCCTTCGAGAAGGTCCATTACAAAAATCTTGAAGGGTACCTACCCTTTGAGAAAGTTCAAAATAGAAGTCTGAAGGGACATTTTGAAGAAGTCTAAAGGGAAAAATTTAAGAAATCATTTTATAAATTTTCCAAAAGAGGGCCAATTCAAAATTCTAAGGGGCTTCTTTTTCAAAAGGAACGGTCCATAACATTTTCCTAAAGGGTAGTTGACAAAAAACCTAAAGGGTATGTACCCTTCTGAAAAGTTCATTCACAAAATCCTAAATGGTAGCTACCCTTCGAGAAGGTTCACTTCAAAGATTTCAAAGGATTTTTGCAAGAATCCTGAAGGGTATGTGCCCTTCAGGAAAGTCGCTTTCCAAAACTTCCAAAGGGTTGGTTTATGCTTTCTAAGGGTCACTTTTGAAGGCTCAAAGGGCTAATTATTTAAAGAAAGTCCTTAATAAAATCCCAAAGGAAACATTTCCTTTGGACTTTTTTCCAAAGCAAACAATTGGCAAGAATCCCAAAGAGCCAAAAGAAAAGTTTGAAGGGCAATTTATAGGAAGGAGTTCAAGACAAAGGCCAGAGATGATTCCTTTGGACTTTTGTTCAAAGGAAATGAACATTTCTTATGAGACAAAGCATGAATAGAAAAGTCCTAAAGCCAAAAGAAAGGGAATAAATTTGAGAGGTAATAAATCCCAAAAGGAAAGACAAGCCAAGGGAAAATAGACATAGGAAAGTCATGGACAATTTATCTAAAGAAATCAATGAAAAAATAGAGACAAAAATCCACAAACAAATAAATGTTGAAGAAATGCATGCACAAAAATGAAGAACCTAAGATAACAAAGAATTCAATTTGAATGCATCTCTCACTCATCAAGATCCTTATCCATGCAAGAAAGAGCTATTTATATTGGATTGGTCAAAGTTTCAATTGACTATTCGATGAAATAACACATCTCCTTAGTTTTCATGAAATCCAAATATTTCAACATTTTAGGTAGTTTAAGCAGAGTTCTCCATCCAAGATGTGGAATAGATTTTCATTCAAGTGGAGACCATTAGAGGTTGATTGGTCTTGAGTTGGAGTGGACCAGACAATCTTGTTACACATCTTCCTTGTTTTCCATGAAAAAGGGAATAATCTCTTCTTCTAACTTGGCTTTCAAACAAATAAAATGGAGTTCCATATTTAGAGTATGGTGTAACATTCCATGGAAGACTATTTAACTTGTCAAACATGGGCCCACCACCATACTTATATGCCAAATTTTGGAGAGGCATGCAAATTTTGTAAAGGGAAAAGATTTTATTGAATATTCTAAACATTGAAAAAGGTGTTAGGTCTTGAGTTAATTAACTAAGACTAACCCTTTCCCTTTGTTGAACTCAACTTAGGGATATTTTAGGTTTTTTAAAGCTTATCTATTAGCTTAATCAAGCCATTTAAAGGGATACCTGAAGTTGGAAGAAAAGAAATTGTAAGTTGGGTAGTGATCAATAAAGAAGTTTCTATTCTAAATTTGAGTTTTAAGAGAAGAATAGTGTGTATTTTATTATACATCAGTGTATAAGTGAGATGTATCTCCTTTTGCAGGTCCCTTCCTCACCTATCTTTCTCTATCTCACCCTTTTGTACGTCATTTAAATAGGTTTTCAACCCTTCATCTGAAACATTTTTACTTAAGGACAGAAATATAAATTTCATTTAATTATATGTGTGCATTGATTTTAGTAACTTTAAAGGATTTGAATAATTTAGGTATATCACCCCCTTTTAATTAGAATTTCTTTTAATTTTCCCTTCCTCTTTTCAACCCAAAAAATCACAGTAGATCAGATATAATTGATATATGTTAAGGGAACCAGCCTTCTCTAGAGGTTCTTCTCAGTACAGAGTCACCCACACTCTAATAAGTTCCAATTGTATTAGCTAGAATGAGGGTGTGTTTTACACATATTCAAGCAATTTACACTCCAAAGTGATAACAGGTAGGTATGACCTTCTTATAAAAAGTGGCATGATGAATAAAGAGATGATTTTTTGTTAATACCACAGGTATATCATCAACAGGTGGTTGATAGGAATACAGCTTCAAGGATTATATAAATTGGGCAATAAGATGAGGGGATAAATCTTAATTTTTGATCTTGAGTATGTTCTCATCCAAATCATCATCAGAGTCTAAGAGGTTAGGTTGTATGTTTCTGATGAGTTTGAGGTGACCATGATAATCTTTAGTAGAGTTGATGGGAAAATTGAAACATTGAGATTCTTAGAATGGAACACTTGGCAAGGGTTTAAGGGTTGGAATTTTGAATACACCATGTTCTTGAAATTTTCTTAAATTCCAAGGGTTGGTTTCTCCTTGAATCCTCTATATAGCACCATTGTGGGGAAACTTGACACATTGTCAAGTAGAAGAGGATACAAGCCTCATGCGATGAGTCTAAGGCCTTGTTATAGGATTAATTTTCACCCTTAGAGGGGGTTCTTTAGGCTCTCTCCAACTAATCTATAATATTAGGACAACCCCAAGCTATGGGTAACCTATGTTAGGGCTAAACCACTGGAGTAGATTGGCTTCCTCTTTGATGCTCACCTAAACTAATACTAAGCTAATGCTTCATAGGAAAATGGTTAGAAAGAAAATAAGGGATCCAAAGAAAGTTAACCAGGTGATGCACCAAATTTAAAGGGGAAACTCCCATAATCTTGAACCCACACTAGATTTGCTAAATAAAATACTAGCTCACACAACCTCAAGATCAAGCTAATTTTCATAAGTATTTCATAGAAGAGATTCAGAGTAGAATACTAATCTAGTCCTATAAAGAGCATTGAAAACTCCCTAAACAAGGTCAAAAAGGAGGACAATGGATGAGGAATATTCTCATTCACATAATTCCATCATGCATAACTCACCAAACTAGATCCAAGGCAAGAGATAGGTAAAGAAAATCTCATATTGAATCAAGAGGTAGTTCTTATAAATGTTTAATAGGGTCAAGCCTAATCAGTCTAAGCATACTTTGCAGTATCTCAAAGAGTATCCATGTCTCCTAAAAAATTAAAAATTATAAAATATGAGAACTTTTACAAAGGATAAGAGAATGGGATTATATATGAGAAGGAATTAAGAGAGAAAGGATGTGGGAACATGCCATTAGAATAAGGACACTTTCTCTTAGGTCATTAATTGAACCTGAGCCACCACCTTGCTCCTTAGCCAATAAAAACCTTGCCACCTTTTTGATCAATCAGGACACTGGCCATGGTTTGTTGATAGAGGAAGTCCCCAAATGTTTTAAGGATGCATTTAATTCCCGTAGTTGCATTTCCTAATACTAGACCATTTCTTGATCTTCTATGCATCTTTTCACTTAGATTCTACATAAAGACAAAACCCTTACATCTATAAACCTGACCGAGCTTTGATTATGTCTATTTTAGGTGGCTATCTATTAGGAGCATGGTTGGGAATGCTCCTTCATTGATTACACAAACTTGTTCTATACATTAAAACCTGGACCTAGATTAACTATAGATGAAAACCAATCTAAGATTTTTCTTTTCCTATAGTCCATAAGGTATGACATTCTACTCGATGCTTAGTCCAATTTAGCCACCAACTTATCGACCTTTGATCTATGTTAGGTCTAAAATACCTAATCTATCTCTATAAAGCACTAACGACAATGCTTGGTCCTTTGTTTATGAATTTTGTTCTAACTTAGACCATATTTGAGCTCTATTCTATATATTTCCACCAACTCAGGTCGATTCATTTGCTTTACTTGAGTTGAGATGCTCTATTGACCTTAGTCAAAAATGTCTTGGCTTGATATTTTTCCATTAGCTATTGAAGCTGACTCAGATCATTGACCCTTTTGAACTAGATCACTTCATTGATCCTTATCTGACAAGCTAAATACATGCCATTAGATCTTGTACTTAAGCTAACGTGATATTAACCTTTGGTATCCATGTATTTTTTTTAGATTTGCTTGGTCCCACTTACATCATCCTTACCCTTGCTCCATTGGATTTGCTAGGTATGAATAAACATGAACCCTCAGATCTATCTTTGAATTTTCAACTTTGTCTCCACTTATGCCATACGTCAAATGTACATTAATCCTCAAGATCCTATCAGTCTTTTAGCTCATCTGCTTATGCCATGTGTTAATCTATCAAACTATCTGACCCTTTAACCTATCTCACACCATTGGCTCAAGATGTATGATCGAGTGACGACTATTGATCTTACCAGGACCCATTATTTGAAAACCAACGACTAGTTTATGAGCTTAAAAATGATGGTCAATGGGACATTAAATGATTTTTGCATGACCATCATTAATGTTCACATGACCATCAAATTTAAGTCCAATCAGATTTGTTTTACTCAAGATTAAACTTGATGTTAGCATGAACATTTTACTATATAGGTCCAACTTTATAAGCTTATAACTTGAGCCAAAAATCTTGTGGCCCTAAAATTTTTTGAGGATGTTCCTATCATGTAAATCTACATTTATGCTTAATCCACTAGTCGCACGAGGATTTTAAGTAAAGATATTAAATACACAAGTTGGCTGGTTCATTTGCTTCTATGTGATGTCCTGGTGATGGTTGACCTCATTTGGCTAAATATGGAAAACTTAACAAAATAAAACTGAGGAGCCAAATTTTATCAAGTATAACTTAATTTACACTTTGGTGGAGGATCTAGAACTTAGTGCATTGAAACTAGGGACAAAGATGAATAAACCCATGTGACCAATTTCCCATATAATTTTTGCACATGTAAGATATGGCCTTGTCAAGATGCTCACTTGGCTCTATTTGAACTTCTTTGAAAATTGCTAAGTATGGGAAACTTAGCAAATTTTGACTGAAAGGACAACTTTGGATCTTCATGTCTTTTGATGCACTTTTGTGGGTGACCTAAATCCTTGTGCATATGTTCCTGAGACTAAAATAAATAGACCCATATAACCTATTCTCCTTGACTCGCTTACATGTGTGATATATAGCATTGGCAAATTGTCTGATTAAAATTTCTATCACTAGCCCCAAAATGTCTAGATCAATGCAATGAAGAACCAGATGGATGTTATGCACTTCTAAGTCATTCCAATCACTCTTAGCATCCCATAAGGCCTCAAAAATTTTAAATGTCCCCCTTTTCCCTTTAAAAATTCCCTTTAAAACTTTGAAAAGTATCCTTCAGATATTTTTTCTTGGTCACTTTCCCAAAAGAAAAAGACCCTTCATGGGAATTGCTTTGGACCTTATGGAAAAGAAAATTACCCTTTAAAGAAAGTGTTTGGGACATTTTCTACAAAAGAGACCTTTCAAAAAAATGTATAGGATACTTTTCTTGAAAAATTTCCCTTTGGGATTTTTATCTAGTCCACCTTGTTGAAGACTTACCATTCAGAAATTTTACTTTGGGCCACTTCCTTGAAAAATGACCTTTCCAGACTTTTGATTTAGACCTTTTCCCTGAAAGAAATGACCCTTCAGAGAAATTCTTTAGGACACTTTCCTAAGAAAAGACCCTTCGGAAAAAGTTTTTCGACCACTTTGATTAACAAAATACCCTTTGGAAAAAGTGTTCGAATGATTTTTCAAAAATAAATAGGTCTTCAGGGAAATTTTTGTGAAATAATTTCTTTGAAAGAAAAAGGTCTTCATCTTTTATTTTAGACATTTTGTCTGAAAGAAATCATGCCTTCAGAAACTTTTCCTCAAATAATTTGTTTGAAAGAATTCAACACTTAGCCAAAAGAAAGTCCAAAATAAATTAGCTTAAAAAAATAAAATTCCAAAAGAATCTACCCAAAAGAATGAACACTTAGTCAAAATAAAATCTTGAAACAATTAAACTTTATCCCAAAGACTTGGCCCCAAAAAGGGGTTTGTAATTAGATTTTCCAAGGTTTGTATATTCTTTTGGACTCATGCTTGATCCTTGAAAGCCTAAACCCCTTTTAAATCCCCTTTTGATCCACTACTTCACATAAACTCTACTCAACTTTTTAAACCAGGTAGAAGCTTCATATTTGGGCCAAAATCAGGCCAACTTCTTTTGTGACTCAAAGGGTTACATGCCTGCTATGCTTGAGAACCCATACCACTTGCCTTTTCTAGTTGATTAGGCATGGAGTCATTATCCTCTATAATTGACTTGGTCTAAAACTAGATATAAGGTTGATCCTTCCCAAAACTTCCTCTTGAAGCAAAAATTACAAAAGAACAATAACAAAATTAAAGGCAAATGTATGTAGGCACTTGTAGGAAGGAAAAGCAACTAACCTACTGAACAAAAAAATGTGCACAAAGGCACTTATATAAAATCATAAAAAATTACCCTAATATATATAAGTCCTTTTCAAAACTAGTCCTCTTTGATCAAAATGGAAACCTCCAGTATCATCTACTTGCAATAAATTAGGATGGAAAATACCTTGCATTAGAGGTATCAAAATTAGTGGATCAAGTAGATTGACGGCCAATCCTTTTGATGTGCTCTCTAGTGGGTGGAATAGAATGAACATGTCTCCAATGTAGATATATCAATCTAATTCTTTCAAGATCAGTTCATGTTGGACTATGGGAGCACTTTCTTGTTTTTGCTCATCACTCTTGAGAAAGTCTTGCATGAAGGCTTCATTTGGGCTCATGGGAACAACTACACTTGGTTCAATTGGTGGTTCAAAAAGACCATGTTCTTCTACCTTTTCCTTATGTAAATCAGGACTTATCATGCTTAGAGTAGCATGTTTATGGCTTTTTGGAAGAAGTACAAGTCGCTTGGCCTCTTCATATTCTTTGGTTATGGCATTGAACCACTATCATAACTCTTCATGTTCTTCACTAGTATGTTCATCAAATTGAGTCACTTGAGCACTTGAGATCTCCCCTTCATCAACCTCACTCAAGATTTCATCTTGCTCTTCAACTACAAATGAGGGTTGATTGGACCATCTGAGGTCTAAAACATCATATTTTTCTTGTTCAAAGTCTATTCTGCTTTCCTATAACTCCAATATATCAGGGCTATCCTTGATTAATACCTAGTCCTGATCTTCATCTTCATCTATGTAGAATAGACCTTCAATAGTCCATTCAAGGTCTGCCCCATGTTTATCTTGTAGATTATCTTCTTCAAGAAAGTTTGTAAAATTAAGTTACTTCATTTCACTCAAGAAATTTGAGCACAAATACTTCCATAACTCTTCAATCTCTTCACTATTTGATCTAATTTTGACCTCTACACTAAGTTCATGAAGGTTGTCCTCTTTCTTCTCATCAAGCTCCTATAACATGAATGTTAAAAAATATTCCTCCTTATGAATTAGGATACCTATTATGATCTCCTCATCATAGACACTTGTTTTGTCTTCTTCAATCTCATTTATGACTGTAATTTCCTCTTATATCCTTTGTATAATAGGCTCCTCTTTTATAAGGGATATGGTGAGAGGGTGAAGAAGTTAACCTTGCTTTCAACTTAGGAGGGTATCCTTCTAGTTGGTACTTTTAATGATCTTTTAAGTGGCTCTTGAACTGAGGAGAGAGAGTCTTAGAACTCTTATACACTAAGCTCAATGAGATAAGCTATGGTTGCTTGATTCATTTCTTACACAACTAAACCTTCTTCTACCAAGACTGGTTCTTAGACTACCTCAACTAACACCTCCCTTTCCTTCTTTCTAACCTCCTTGATTGATTTCCATGAGGGGAATATGCAAGACTTGGTCACCTTCTCTTTTTCCTAAATGGGTGTGGGAGAGGGTGGTTTCACAAGAGACGGTATGAAATAGTCAGGGTCATAGGAGAGGATCCAAGATGGAATATATTCATTCTCTTGAATGAGAATAAGCATAGGGATAGGATAGGGAAAAATTATTGGCTCAAGATTGACATACACTTTTTCCCATTGCTCAAAAAATAATTCAATGGACAATACCCACCCTTTCATTTCTTGTTTCTCAACATGTGGGTAGTTAGATTCTTCAATGGATACCCATACAATCCATAATTATTGCAATAAGATCTTTATCCCTTCTATGACATGAATAAGTAAATATCATCCAAGCTTGACCCCCTTCTTAATCTTTATGATTGTTCTTCCTTGGTCCAATATTGCCTCTCTAAGTTTTAATAGGAATAGACTTGGACAAGGTTGACTAGGGGGCTAATCTGGGACTCTTGAAAGTTGAACTTGAGGATCTTGGAGGGAAGAGGGTGCATAAGGCTATTCCAAATGAGACTACTACCCTTCATAAGATATTAGCATAATATTTACATTTTAGACCATTTTTCTTATCATTGCTATATCCTCATTCTTACAAGTTGACCACTGTTCTCCGTCACAAACTGATCATATATTCTTGACTAACTAAAGAAAACTATTTGCTTTTTGTAGAACATGGATAGGGATAACTGGAGAAAACTCTAATACCTTACCAATCTCCCTTATTAACTCAATATAAATTTTTAATGCTTATTTGATCCCTGATAAGGATATAACAAGGTAAGCTCAATCTTGATAAGGGGAAATAGAGGACTGATTTGAATGCAAAGGAGGTTAACCTTGGTCATATACAGAGGGAGAAGGACAAAGTCCATGATAGGGTTGATAGGTTGCTTTAAGGCCACTTGAGGGGAACACATAAACATTATTTTCCTGATAAGTATGATGTTGAGGTAGAGGATAAGCATATTGATTAAAATATGACTAATTATACATAACAGATTATGATGATTAGGCATTTACTTAGGATGCTTAACTAGCTGATAGATACTCAAATTTGTCATTGATATTTGAAAACCTACCTCCAAAGGTTGATATGTAGAAGAACACCAAAACTCCTACTAATTTAGACCTAGTCCCATTGGGCATGTTTTAAACTACTATACACTTAATTTTTACCCTTTGAGAGGGTTCTTCAAGTTCTCTCCAACTAAGATATAATATTGGGATAACCCTAGGCTATGGGTAACCTATGTTGGGGTTGAACCTCCAGAGTAGGTCATCTTCCTCTTTGATGCTCACCTAAACCAATACTAAGCTAATGCTTCATGGTAAAATGGTTAGAAAGAGAATAAGGGCTCCTAATAAAGTTAAATTAGACAATTCACCAAATTTAAATGGGAAACTACCATAAGCTTGAAACCACACTATATCTGTTAAAGATAATACTAGCTCACACAACCTCAAGATCAAGCTAATTTGCATAAGTATTTCATAGAAGAGGTTCAGAGTAGAATACTAATGTAGACCTACAAATAGCATTCATAACTCCCTAAACAAGGTTAGAAAGGAGGATCATGGATGAGGAAGATTATCCTTCACACAATGCCATTATGCACAACTCACTAAACCAGATCCAAGGTAGGAGATAGGTAAATAAAGTCTCATATTGCATCAAGAGGTAATTCTTACAAATGCTTAATAGGGTCGAGCCTAAGCAATCTGAGCATACTTTTTAGTATCTCAAAGAGTATCCATGTCTCCTAGAAAGATAAAAAGTCTAAAATTTGAGAACCTTTACAAAGGAGAAGAGAATGGGATTATATAAGAGAAGGGAGGAAGAGAGAAAGGATGTGGGAACATGCCATCAGACAAGAACACTTTGTCTTGGGTCATTAATTAAACCTAAGCTACCACTTTGCTTCTTAGCCGATGCAAACCTTGCCACCTTTTTTATCAATCAAGACACTGCCTATGGCTTATTGAGGAACTCCCCAAAGGTTTTGAGGATGCATTTAATTCCCTTAGTTGTAGTTCCCAATACTAAACCCTTTCTTGATGTTTTATGCATCTTTCCACTTATCATCTACATAAGGACAAAATCCTTACATCTATAAACTTGATTGCGCTTTGATTATGTTTGTTTTGGGTTGTTATTTATGAGGAGCATGGCTCAAGATGTTCCTTCATTGATTACATAAACCTACTCTATGCTTTGAAACTTGAACCTGGTTAACTATAGATGAGAACCAATTTAAGATTATTAGTTTTCTTATAGTCCATATAGGTACATCATTCTACTTGATGCCTGATCTAATTTAGCCACCAACTTACTAACCTTTGATCTATGTTAGGTCTAAAAGACCTAATCTATCTCTACATATCCCTAATGGTAATGCTTGGTCCTTTATTCATGCATCTTGGTCCAACTTAGACCATATTTGAGCTCAGTTTTATATATTTTCACCATCCCAAGTCAATTCATTTACTTTACTCGAGTCAAGCTGATCCATCAACCCTAGTATAAAATTTCTTGGCTTGATCCTTTTCCATTGGCTATTGAAGTTGACTTGGATCACTGACCCTTTTGATGTAGCTCACTTCATTTATCCTTCTCTTACAGGTTGAATGCATGTCATTAGATCTTATACTTAAGATAATACTCTATTAACCCTTGGCATTCACATATTTTCTTCTTGGATTTGTTTGGTCCCACTTATGTCATATTTTCCCTTCATTGGATTTACTAGGTATGAATAAATGTGAACCCTCAGATCTATCTTTGAATTTTCAACTCAGTCTTCACTTACACCATGTGTCAAATACATGTTAATCCTCAAGATCCTATCATTCTACTAACTCATGCATTTATGTCATGTGTCAATCTCTCAAAATATTTGACCCTTTGACCTATATCTCACCAATGGATCAAGATGTATAATCGATCAAGGATTGTTGATCTTGATAAGACCCACTATTTGAAAACTAATGGCTAGTTTACAAGCTTAAAAATGATGGTCAGTGGGATGTCAAATGATGTTCATGCGGCTATTATTAAAGTTCATGTGACCATTAAATTTAAGCTCAATAGGATTTATTTTTCTCGAGCTTAAACTTGATGTTAACGCAAACAGTTATAACTTGAGCCAAAAAGCTCATGCAAGCCTAATTTTTTTTGAGGATGCTCCTGGAATGTAGATCTACATTTGTGCTTGATCCACTGGTCATGAGATGATTCTAAGTGAAGATATTAAATGAATAATTTGTTTGGTCCATTTTCTCCTTTGTGACCTCTTAGAAATGGTCAAGATCATTTGGCTAAGTATGGAAAACTTATCAAAATCTGATTGAGGAGCCAACTTTGATCATGTATAACTTCATTTGCACTTTGGCAAAGGATCTAAAACTTAGTGCATAGAAACTAGGGACTAATATAAACAAAACCCATGTGACCAATTCCCCTTGTAACTTATTCATGTGAAAGATATGGCCTTGTCAATATTCTCACTTGGATTTGTTTGAACTTCTTTGAAAATGACTAAGTATGGGAAACTTAGTGAATTTTGATTGAGAGGCCATCTTTGGATCTTCATATATTTTGATGTACTTTGATGGGTGACATAAACCTTGGTACATATGTTCTTGGGAATAAAATTAACATACTCATATGACCTATTCCCCTTGACTCGCTTACACCTATGAGATATAGCATCGGCAAACTACTTGCTCAAAATTTATATCACTAGCCCCAAAATGTCTAGATCAATGCAATGAAGAAATAGATGGATATTATGCACTTCTAAGTAATTCCAAGCACTCTTGACATCCCATAGGGTCTCAACCTTTTCAAATATCCCCTCTTTCCCTTTGAAAATGACCTTTGGAACATTGAAAAGTGTCCTTCAGATATTGTCTTGGTCACATCCCTGAAAGAAAAAGACCCTTCAAGGGAATTACTCTAGACCTTTTGGAAAAGAAAAGTACCCTTCAAAGAAAGAATTTGGGACACTTTATAAAAAATATACCTTTTGGAAAAATGTATAAGACACTTTTCTAGAAAATTTTCCCTTCATAATTTTTATCTGGTCCACCTTGTTGAAGACTTACCCTTCAAAAATTCTGCTTTGGGTTCCTTAAAAAATGACCTTATAAGACTTTTGCTTTGGACCTTTTCCATGAAAGAAATGACCCTTTGAAGAAATTGTTTGGGACACTTTCTTGAGAAAACAACCTTCGTAAAAATTGTTTTGGCCACTTTGATTGATAAAATACCTTTAAAAAAAGTGTTTGGATAATTTTCCTGAAAGAAATAGGTCTTCAGGAAAATCGTTGTGAAATAATTTCTCCAAAATAATAATGTCTTCATATTTTTTTCATACATTTTATCTAAAATAAATCATGCCTTTGAAAAATTTACCTCGAATAATTTATCTAAAAGAATTCAACACTTAGCCAAAATAAATTTTGAAATAAATTAGCTTAGCAAAATAAAAGCCGGAAGGAATCTACTCAAAAGAAGGAACACTTAGTAAAAATAAAAGCCCGAAACAATTGAACTTTAGTCCAAAGACTTGGCCCAAAAAAGGGGTTTGTACTTAGCTTTTACAAGCCCTGTATATTATTTTGGACTCATGCTTGATCCTTGAATGTCTGTGCCCCTTTGAAAGCCCCTTTTGATCCACTACTTCACATGGACTTTGCTTAGCTTTTTAAACTAGGTAGAAGCTTGGTATGTGGGCCAAAAATTGGCCAATAGGCCTACCAAGCAAGATGTTATAGGAAAGGGGAAAGTTAAATATCATAACCATCACTCAAATAGTGATAGGAGGGATGGTAATAGGAATCCATATGCAACCTAAAGGAGGCATTTGCCTTCTATCATAACCTTGGCATGTATTATGTGTGGATTTAAGATTACACTTGAAATACCCAAGAGTTTTAATGAAGTAAAAGGAGTGTGACACAAGTACCTAAACCCTCATCAATCAAAGCATGCTTAACTTGGATATCACCAATTTGAATTCTTATAAAGAGTGTAGGATCATCTACATGAAGCAAAATCTCATCTAGATCATAGAAGCAATAGGGAATTTGAGGAAAAGAGAAGTGTCCATTATTTCATCAATGTGTATAGACATATCTTCACATTGTTATAAGATACTATATTCTAACCCAGATAATGTAGCTTCACATCTTGTTAGGGGAGGATGAGGGATGTTAATTTCAAATAAGAGTTGCATCAAGTAGTTGTGATGACATGGATAAGTTTGCATGAGTTCAAGAAAGGGGATTTGAGATGGGAGATTATTAAGTTATACAATAGGGTCCCACTCATCAAAACCTATGGGGGGACTACTAGATAGAGGTGCATAATGTTTGAGGAGATCCTAGGAAGGAAGAGTAGAAGTGAATTCAAACTTGTGGTTATAAGATGTGGTCAATTTATCTTGGGAACAAATCTATTCATTGTCTTTAGAAGATGGGATAGTTGATTTGGGTTTATCTAGTGTCTAATTTGAATAAATGTTATTCAGAGTTGGAGTAATATTCTCGATGGGTGTAGATGTTATGGGAATTGTATAAATAGTGTGAGAGGTGTTATCCAACTGAGGTGTTGGAATTTTTTCTTGGAAAGAGATAAGGTCCTCTTACCCCAAATCTATTAGGTGAGATGGGGAAGAATCTTGGATAACATGAAATGTTTGGGGTGTTTGGTGCATGTGTGTAGGATGAGAATCAATGAAAGTAACTACCCTTCTCATATTAGTTATATTTACCACATTCTCTTCAGGAGTTTGGTATTAAAAATTTCAACATTTTTAGTGGAAGGAGAAGGCTTGTCATTATTGTCTTAATGATTAGGAAGAGGGTCTTTATAGATGGCAAGATGAGCATTAGATTGGTTCAAAGCTTGATTTTTGTTATGTGTTTCATGATATTTAAAGTTTATATCATAGTTTTTTTGGCATTTATGAATGAGTGAATCATGATCAAAGTTTGGACTAAGGAGTAAATCCATATCTAAATTATGTAATTACCTACAAGTCTCGTGGGAGTGGCCCCAACTTGCATGAAACCAACAAAATTTGTTTGATCATACCATGATTTCATAGGATGAGTGGGGTCAAGATATCATGGTAGAGTCCTTGGTAAATGATTTTTAAGCTTGGATAAGAATAATGGCTTATGAATATTAATGTTGTTTATTTAGGAGAATTGAGGATTAGAGGTGTTGTTTAAAGGGGGAGTTTGCTTCATAGCAGGGTTGGGAGCAATGGATTGAATATTATGAATGATATCATAAGAATCGGTAATACCATTTTTGTTATCATGATGATTTTTATTCTTAATGAGCATCCAAGTTCCATGGGAGGTTACAATGATTCAAACTAGTGCATGAGAAAGTCTTGACATTTTGATTGGTCAAGGGATTCTTTCAAAGTTATTAGAGAGTCCTCACCTAATATTGTAACTTGAGATAAAGAGCATTGGTGAATAGATGAAAGATATTATCAGTTTCCATGTTATGCTCACACTTATTAGACAAGGTCTTCCATCTTTTGATGAAATATTATGTTATTTTAGTTTTAAGTTGTTCGTAATTGATAAAGTGAGCCAAGGTATTCTCATGGAGGTCACTAGTTTGACACTCTTGTACAAGGGAATTAACTAGATATTATAAACTAGTGATGGAATGGTATTTGAGTTGATTTTACCAATCTAAAGCATCTTTAGAGAGAATTTTTGCTAATAGATTGGTAGTAACAAAATTAGATTGGTAGATAGAGGGGATAAATGTCCCTCCTACATGGAAGCTATGTCTAAGGAGAAGTAGAACAAGCCTATGACACATTCTAAATCATACCCCTCTATCTTTTTTGAAGGATATAAGCTTCAAACACTTCTAGATAGAGAAAAATATCTATCAAATCATGGGTTGATCTATCATTTCTCCAACTTGTGGCCTTCTCTTGCAGATCTAAATGGCTAGTTGAAGGATAACTGACTTCCACTTATGGATGGAAACTTACACATTTTTACCTTTACAAAAGGATTTTTCATTGTTCTATTTGATTTAAAAGTGGATAGGAATTTTCTATTTCAATGGCCTATCTAGTCTTGGAGCCAGTGTGTTCTATCTTGCAAACCATGATTTCCTTCATTCGACCCTCATTTTGAGGCCTTCAACGTTAGACCGATTTGGGTAAGACTTCCCTTTTTACCCTTACAATTTTGGAATCCTTTATATTTCAAAGCTATTGGTGATTCATTGGGAAAATTCTTGTATATAGATCCCAAAGTTATTCACCACACAATCGTTGCTTAGATTTTAGTTAATCTAGATGTTTCCATAGATCTTCTTGAGTCCATGTATTTGAAGGTTCAAAGTAGAACTTGGAAGTAATCTCTTGACTTTGAGACATTGTATTTCCATTGTATAAATTTATATCAAATAGGTCATCTTGATTATTCATGTCATTTTTCTAAGCATACTACCAGTATCTCCTAGTGGAAGGAAGTTGTACTTGAACATTTCATGGTTTGTGAGAGTACAAAGTGTGATTCAGAGGAACCACATGGAGATATGATTTTGGCCCAAAATGAAGTTGAACAAGCACCACAAATTATTCCCCCCTTGGGGATGGAAAATAAATATCACCAAATTGGAGGTGAAGATTTAAATAGGGATTCATTAGCATGGTTACCATTAAATGATTTAGAAGCATCACTAGATATGTCCATTCCTCTCCTTCTAGATGATGGGGGGAAGAGGATTAAAGTAGGTAATAAAAATAATGATAGATGGAAGAAGGATTTAACATCTCTTAATATGACCCTCAGATCACAAAAGAAAATAATTTTTGAAGGGTCTTGATACATCTTTATTTTGTGTAGCTAATGTGGAAGTTGTTGTTTATCTACTATTCTTGTAGTGTTGGTTTTCGTTGGTTGATTATCTATAAACATTTTTGTTATATCTGGTTTTAAATACCATTTTTTTAGGTTATTTTGTAAAGGGTAGAGTCCCTATTTCCAAAAAAAATCACTTTTACCATTAATTAAAAAAGTGTTTAATTTGAACCAATATTTGTAGATATTGCCAAATATTTTTAAATGCAAGGTAGGATCAATTGACCCATTGTAAATAATGGTAGGTGTGATACCTCATATGTTGATATTGGCAATTTGAGGTGTAAGAAGTTCATTTTGAGGATGTTTGATCATTTTTTAATGAGGGGTGGTTGGGTAATGAGGTTGCCATGGGAATCCCTAGGGGGGGTAGGGGTAATTTTGATTTTGCACCCCCTAAAGAACTTGTTGAGGTTGATTTTGAAGGTGAATAAGGTGATTTTTACATTTACATCATTTGGTTGGCATTATTAGTTTGAAAAGCATGTATTTGATTAAGATTTTACAATAATATTTGATAGGTTTGGGTGGTATTGTGACTAGTTTTCATGGCATGTGAAGCATTATCATTGGTATTAGTGGTTTGGGTTGTACTATGAGTAGTGGCATGCACAACACTAGTGGCTTGAGAAACATTGATAGAAAAGGAGGCACTAGTAGCATGATTAGCATGTGTAGTGAAAGATACACTACGAGAAGGATTGACATTAGAATAAAAAGAAGCACTAGTGGCATGATTACCATTGGTATAAAATGGTGATCTAGTGGAATTATTGAGAAAGAGAGGTATTATAAAATGTCCACTAGATGTTGAACTTGCCATGTTAGTAGAGATACTTGGCATGGAGGTTGAAGAAATAAAAGAAGAAGAGGTCATAGTGTGAGAAGGAGTCAAGATAGAAGGGAGTGGTTGAGAAGAAAAGAAGGTGTCACCCCCAAATATATGAGAGAATGTAGGGGAGGGTGAATGAGGTTCTTTTACTTGACCACTTATAATAAGATTGTAAATAGTTGAAGGGTCTTTTCCCCTATGTTGAGGAAATTCATTAATGAAGAAAAGCATTTCAGGTGTATAATCTAATTTAGGATGATCTTCTAAGGAGAAAAGAGGGTTAACAATGGATGAGAAATGAGGATTTACATAATTATTAGTGTGAGTGGTGACATGCACATTGATTTCATCTAAAGTGGAAGCCAAAAGATGTTTTCAGGGAAACCTATTGGGATTGGTAAAGCTCATCATATATGTTGAGTTCAATCCATGTATTCCTCAAACAGGAAGTTCATGATGAGAGAATGAGGCTAAAAATTATGATGCAAAGACAAAATTAGAAAATAATATATAGAGTCGAACTAGTTGACTGTGTTTTGTAACCCAGGGAACAGAACAAGGAGACAAGGATACATAGTTGTGTAAGTTGACTATGTACTGCTAAATAGGGGGTTGAACAAGAAGACAAGGATACACAGTCATGTAATTCAATTGTATACTACTAAAAATGAAACATAAATAGTTAATGAGAGACTATATTGACTAGAATGATAGTGTTCTAAAATAGGAAAAACAATTACAAGATAATTTGAAGCAAAATGAAAGCAAGCACACAAATAATTGGATCAATTTTATTCGTCCAATTGAAACACACAACACAAACCTTGTACCAAGCCAATGCAAGTTTTGCAATACAACACTAAATGATCAAGATCAAGTAGCAAACTAAAAAGTAAATGCTAATTAATTGGTCATCCTAAGTGTTATTAAGTTATAAGAAAGTTTAATTTTAATGTGATTGGAACGTTGGCTGATAATAAAGAACTAGAAAGCAATCTAAGGTTGGTTTCAAGATGTTTGGACTAAAAGGGATCTATATTAGCAATGGTATTGGTTTGGTATTGAGGCCTACCCCCTCACTTCATAATCCCATAATGATACGGGTGTTGGGTGCTTTGCCAATATATACCATCAACCACGTATTTATACTTGGACAAAAAACCAAGTTGGCTTACCCTTTGGTGATGAAATCCAAGTAGGTAGGCCTTGGAAAGACAAATGTTTAATTCTTTTTTAATGTAAAGTGATTTGGTAGTGTGTGAAAAGAGTAAAATAGTGTAACTAAAATGGTAATTTGAAAAACCACTTATTTTAATTAAGTGAGTTAATCTAAGAATGCAAACAACTAAAAAGGAAAGATGAACTAATTACTAGCAAATAGATGTTAATTCATTGATTAAGAATAGTACAGAGTCAGTTCAAGCAAAACTGTATGCAAATAATACAGAACAAAGTCGATTGGGTCACTTCTAATCTACATAAACAAGGTCTATTAGAACAGAATCAAACAGGTTGATTATGTCTTTTAGATAGAACATAGATTATAGAACTGTGTCGACCAGGTTGACACAATTAGCTTATAGGGTTGCATTTTTATAGGCTACAAACTTGTGAAAAATGGTACTAAAGGAATAATTGATATGATAGAGAAAGAAAGGAAAGAAACTTGGTGGGCTTGAAGACATTTTTATATTGAAATTTTGTATGCTATGATGTTCAAATGCTATCTCAAAATTTTGCCAACTAGGTCGATTGGTTTGACTAAGTTTGCAAAACCCTATATGTTGGAGAAGAGATAACAAACAGAGGAGACTTGTTAGACTATGTTTATAGACATGTATGTTGAAAAAATAAAATAGCAGACAAAGTTGACTGGTTTAACTATGTATGCCAATCTAGAATTGAAAAAGAATACTGAGTTAAACAATTTGATCCAGTAACTTGTATTTAGCAAAGACCTACACAAACAAAATAGATTTGTTTTGAAGCGAATGTGTGTTAAACCTATGCACAAAAATTTAGGACTATATCGATTTATTCAATACAATACTATAAATATATAAAAATATAATATGACGACAAAAATTATAGCATGAAATAAAACCTACAAGGGTTAGATTCATATCGGGTTCACCAGAATGTATGTAAAGAGAAACACAACTAATCTATGAATCAATCCTAACTTAGAGAAGAAAAATCCTATTTACACTTCTGATTGTTGATACATTAGATATTCGGGGTCATGACCAAGATGGATCCACTAGATTTAGCCAAGGAATCTCTTACCATAATAAAAGCACTAGGGAGGGTTCCAAAGCCTATAGTTAAGAAAAACTATGTAATAACCTTAACTAAGTATTATGTTTTCATATTCACTAAGTACAATGATAAAGTAAAGTACAATCTAATCTATTGCTCACCAAAGCTTGTGGCACAAAGTGAGGGTAATAAACATAAAAATTAAACATGCATAGAAGATATATACTCATGTCAATGCATACAAAATCTTAATGCATGGGAGAGAAGTACAAATGCAAAACTATCTACTCTTAAAAAGGAGGAACACAGTTAGAAATACTTACCTTTGAAGATAAATCTGTTGAGCCTTAATCTCTCCCTTGGCCAAGGTGTTTTGCAAGAGGTTATTGTGGTATGTAAGGATGACAAGGACAAGTCATCTCTAGGCTACACAACCTATCTATGCATCCAAAATACTTCTTCACAAGACAAAATCCATATCTCTAAAGAAAGTATTGAAACCCTAAGCTATGCTCCTCAAATAGAATGGTGGATAAGTAGATTCACAATATAATAGTCTTCTTCTTGTCTTTCTAAATAAATGATGAAATGAATTTGTATATATAGTTGGATATAACCCTAAACCTTTCCAAAAGTTTAGCTGACACAGTTGGCCCAATCAAATTTGTATCATTATTGAAAAAAATAAATTAGGTCTTGGTCTAGGTCAGCCCCTAAATGAGTTTTATCAATTAGAGTGCAGGGTCGATGGGGCCGAAAGTGTAACATAAACCATTGGAAAGGTTTTTAGGCTAGGGAAGGGATAATAAACATGGAAAATGACTAGAGGAGGGTGTAAAAGAGGAGTCAAATCTTAGGGGAGTGTTTTTAAGATATGGTTGTGTAGATATCAAGTGGTAGTATAGGGACAATAGTCCTACGAAGCACCAATGGTCTACCCACCCCTTTCCCGATGCACTCCTTAAGGTGTGCACTTAGAGAGATTGAGATTCATCAAGTTTCTGCAAGAGAGAAAACAATGATAATTAATCAAGTTTAAATATATTATATGTATACAATTTGGACTCTTTTTGACTTTGACAATCACATCACTGGGCTTGTAAATCTATATGCCTTGAATGATGTTGTTGAGCAGGCTTCACTTTGGATATGGTCAGCATATTCACTTCCATATGCACATTGGGTCCTCTATGGGAACTTTAACATGGTGGAATATCTTGAGGACAAGAAGGTTGCCTTCCTATGCAATGGTGTGCTAGCGAATAGGATACTTGGTTTTATATGTGCAACAAACTCAAGGTGTTTGACCCCAATCATTATCAAAGGAAGAATTTGAACTCTCCCTAGTTTACTTGGTCTAATTTATGCCAAGGGGAGGATCAACTTCTTTAGTGGCTAGACCAAGCATTGTTAGCTGAAGAAGATCTCTTCTTTTTTGCTCCTATTCATGATAGACTGGATTCATTGCTCCCCAACACTTTTCTATCAAACCATCATCCCATATACTTCAACTTAGAATGGTTTACCTCTCAAGTGAAGCCTATTTTAACCTAGTTTTACCTCAATACTTCCCACCTTAAACATGAAAAGATGGTGGGACACATTATCAAAATTTGGAATCTTGTTCCCCAGCTTGAGGGGGATACTAGCTAGATCTAGTGGTGGTCGGATTCTCTAGCTCACACTACTACCTTTTTTTGAATATATGGTAAGAAAGCTACCTTTTTTTTACGATGTCTTCATAATGATATTAACCATGAATCCTCTAGGTATCACAAGCACTTGAAGCTTCTCCTTTTAATGTCTACTTATAAACCCAAGCAACACAATGGAAACACAAAATTTAAATGAAGGAGGCACACAATGCTAGAGGTGTTGAACTTTGAGCTTACATGCATTGGCTGAAAATTGGGTATAAAGTCACAAATAATTTTTTTTCTCTTCTGCATTCTAGACATGTTGCTGATAGAATTAAATCCATTAAGGAAATGCTCAACTAACCAAACTTCCTGAAATTTTATAGGTTTTATTCATGACTGTGATAGATCTTTTTAGCATAGGCCAACTCTCCTAAATGAGAAGTGGTTCTTGCTTAGTGTTTTTAGACTATTCCTTGTAAAGTCTTGGATGCACAATGAGTTGTTTGTGATAGGCCTCTATCTCTCAATGATCTTCATGAGGTGGTTATGTCGATGAATTTGGATAAAGCCCTAGGTATTTATGGATTCCCATGTGACCTTTATCAAAATTTATGGGATATTGTGGGTCTTGATCTCCATAGGGTTTATACTAAAGTAGTGTTAACAAATTCTTTGGGGTCTCTTATAAACCAAGCCAATAATAAGTTTATCCCCAAAGTTGGTGACCCTAAAATTATTGTTTTTTGGAGGCCTATTACTCTTCTCAATGTCTCTTACAAGATTATTACTAAGGCTTTATCCCTAAGGCTTAAGCATCTTCTTCCCTTAATTGGTATAAGTGAGCAAACAAGCTTTATCCAACATAGGTACATTTTGGATAACGTCATTATAGTCTAGGAAGGCATGGAGTGGGGTCAAGTCTCCAATCAAAAGGCCCTATTTGTTAAAATTGATTTTGAAAAAGCCTATGACCATATTGAGTGGCCCTTCATTTTGGCCATGCTTCAATCTCTTGGTTTTGGTCCCAAGTTTGTGCAAATGGTTAATATGATTTTCTAAGATGTAGGGGCATGCATTACTATCAATGGTACCTAGTCCTCTCGATTTGAGCTTCATCATTCTATCTAGCAAGGGTATCCTTTAGTCACTAACCTCTATGTGCTATTAGTAGAGGGATTTAGCTACCTTCTAGCTAATTATGCTACCTGAGGTTTGGTGAAAGGCATTTTCCTCCCTCAATTTGATTGCCAGTTGCTAAATGGGCATTTTGTTGATGACTCTTTCTTCACTCTTCAGGAAGAAGAAGAAATAGTGAAGAATGCAATATATTTTCTTCATATTTATGTTTAGCCTTAGGCTCATCCATTCAATGGAGAAAAACTTAGTGCTACCACCAATCTATGGCTCCCAAACCTCCTTAGTTGGAGAGTTATCAGTGGTAATGACTTCTTCCATGGGTTCAATTCAACTTCCTAGGCATCCTTTTTACTTTTCAGGCTTTTCTCTATGATTTGTGGTCTTATGTGGTTCAAAGGGTTGAGAAAAAAATCTCTTTTTAGATCACCAATGCTTTATCTTTGGCAAGCAAGTTTTATATTTTCTCCAAATTTTTGGCAGCTACTCATGTGTATTACTCCTCTTGTTGGACTCCTTTTGATGTTACCTATAGTAAGCTAGAAAAAATCTTGAGAGATTTCCTCTAGGCTAATTCCGAAGGTCACAAGGGATTCCACATAGTTTATTGGGACATTTATTGCAGGCCCAAAGAGGCATGTGGTCTTGGTCTTCTGGACATTAAAATTCAAGGTCTTATTCTCAGCGCTAAATGGGTTATTCATGGTCTGGAAGGTGATGAAGCCTAGAAGATTCTTCTACATCATATCATCTCTTAGGGAGTTTCTTGTGGTAGAGATGCTTGGCAAACCCTAGGTCTTCACACCCTTATCATTACCCTAGAACAAGTTAAAATCAAGGGTAACTTTGTTATTCAACGTTTATGGAAAGCTTGAGAGAAGCTCAAATCCCATCTTATTTGGAGAGGGGAGGGTTTCAAGAATGGTCTCTCTCTTAATTCTCATTCCCTTTGGTGGTCTCCTAGCCTGAACTTCCACAACATTCCATTTGCCTTGGTCCTTTGGATTTAAAGGCTAAGACTATTCAAGAAAGGTGTGAAAACTATAGGGGACCTATTCTGTAGGGTGAGCCAGTATTGGCTTTCTTGGCAATAAATTTAGAATAAATTTCATTTAAATAATTCAAATGTTGAGGCAATTACAGAAATACAAGGTTTCATACCTGATGAATATCTTTATAAGATTGGGGTCAATTCTCTTACTCCTTGGTGGAAAGATTGGCATTGGCCTATGGACACCCCCTTCACTCAATATTCTCTATGTCTGGGATATAATCTACTAGCTCCCCAACATATTCTAGATGAGACTCTCAACCACATATGGAACCTTCGTTTTAGTCATGGGATTTGGGCCAGAAGATTTCACAATGTGTAAACTGCTCTCATAGAGCCTAGAAAGCACATTTTCTCTAGTGTGTTCTCTATTAGGGTTTGCCTTTGGGTGATTGGCTTAAGCATATGGCGGTTTCAAATCCCATTTGTCCATCTTGTCATCAACCTAAGACTATTAAACACTTCTTTTTTATTTTGTATCCATGCTCAATCTACGTGGCACTGGATCCATTCCCTCTTTTAGCCATTTAGACTTGAGTTTTTTACATGGAAGATGGCTCTCTTGGGGGACTCTAATTTGCTCACTGTAAACTACAATAAATTTTAATAGATTTTCGTACTAACATTTTATTTCAAATCTGAAAAGCTAGGAACTATGCTTGATATAATCATGAAGAATAGAATGTAGTTGTTCTATTACTAACAAAACTACTATTCTATCTAATGTTATTTTCCAAATTCAAAGTCAGATTAACAAAGTTTACGTGGAACTCAACCATCTTTAGCATCTGCTTGACCACTGGGGAAATGCCTCGTGTGTTGTTAGTCGAGAACCTCCAGAGCTACTATGGTTGCCTTCACCTCCTTGTGGATGAGGATGTGGTTCATGCCAACAACATTCTCAGAACTGACATATGAGTCTTTCCCCTCATAGATCACCACCTCACTGGTCTTCCCCATGATGTGGCCGAGCAAGTGGATCTTTAAGAAGTGGAGGTGATGGTAGGGGATGGGCCCCTCCCCCTCAGGATTATGGAGATGATAATAGGGGTTGGGGTCCTCTTCCCCAAGATAAGTTTCCTCGACTTGCTCTTGTAATTTCTCTAGATAGAAACAAGGATGAAACTAATGTTGAGCAACAAAATGATGGTCGGAAGCCTATACTTGTGGACATTGATCCTTCTACTTAGGAAGGATGGGGAGATAAGCCGTAGGATTTGCCTTCTCCACTACCTCCCCCGACCACCATGTTTGTTGTGACAACTTAAATGTTCTCTTTATTGCTATGTGCTCTTTTATTTACTCTCCTAGTTGTTATGCACTGCTGATTTGATGTTTTGTTGAGTGGTCTTGATTGACCCTCTACTCGGACTTGTCTTTTCTAGAGGATTGTTTATCCTTGATTTGATTTTTCTCATGGGGTGTGACTTTTCTACCCATTTTTTGTATGATAAGCATTATACTTTATACTTGTTTACATTAATATAGATACTCTCTTCAATTTAAAAAAAATAAAAATTGATGTGTATCTTTATTCATTAGAGAGATGTCCCAATACATAGTTGGTCATAAAATAACTTCAAACTCTTTTCTTCTACCTCAAGTTCAAACGTGCAAATGGACCCACTATTCTACTCAACAATTATGAATTAAAATCTCAACAACTTAATACTTATATTTTATGTTTTATCTCATTTTTTTCTTATATATTTTTATTTAAATTATACTTTTATAATTACTAATATAAGGTGAGAAAACAAGAACATAATGTTAAAATAACATTTTTTTACGGTTACTAATTAAAACTTACAACCATTCACTGAAAAGAGCATGCACATAATCTGAGTGCCGAGTGCCCAAACTTACCACTCCACTAAAGGCCCTAATTAAAAGATTAAATATGAAGAGATAAGATGTATATATTTAGGAGAGCAGAGAGGAGAAAGGAGGTCGGCATGAACATAATAGGAGCGTGAGCATCCTCCTGCTTCCTGAAACCTTACCTGCGTGATCATCTTGGCACGCTAAAAAAATGGCACACTTGCAATTATTACATCCAACAGCTGAATTACCAGGTAAATTTGCCTCTTCATCTCCTTTTTCATTTTGTGTTTCTGGTGTACCACATCATGCTTTTCGTGGGCGTGAAAGACCAACAAATACCCACTTCAAATTTTTGGCAAAGATTCTGTCGTGCTCATCGAGCGGGTCCCTCGAAATGAATGGATTAAGATTTCCAAAAACGAACAGGCTTAATCCTATTAGGCCTAGGGCCTTTGATGGTACTCTTGCAGCTCCTGTGCAGCAGCTGGAGGATGTCTTAAATAAAATCTGCAAAACCATTCAAGTGAATGATGAGTGGGAGAGATTGCTGAACCTTGTAGCCCAGGACTTGGAACCTAATTTGGTGGTAAAGGTGCTGAACCTCCAAACCAGACCCCAAACTGCCCTGAGGTTTTTCAATTGGGCAGATAGACAGGAGGGCTTTGAGCACAACACAGATGCCTATTACACCATCCTTGGGATCCTTGGCAGAGCAAAGATGTTTGACGAGATGGTGTCCATTTTGAAGAAAATGAGAACAGAAGGATGTGAGGTTACTAAGAGCATGCTTAATAGCATCATCAATGCATATGGACTGAATGGAAGACTCAAAGAGGCTCAGGAAGTCTTCAATTTAATGGAGGAGCATGGACACAAGCCCAGCCTTATCGCTTACAACTCTCTCCTGGTAGCTCTTCTGAAAAACAAAAAGCTTGACATGGCAGAAAACGTGTTTATCAAAATGGCTCACAATGGCGTTTCGCCAAACAGGCTAACATACACCTTAATTATTCAGTGCCTCTTCATGAAAAGAAATAAGGAGGCTGCCATGGATACGCTAGATGAAATGATCCACAAGGGCTGCACTCCTGACGTGGTGACTTTTACTATTGTTATTTCTAATCTCTGTAAAATGGGAGAGATAGAACAGGCTTATGAAGTAGTTGAAAAAATGCATGCAAACAGATGCGAGCTAAACCTTTACACTTACAATTCTTTAATGAATGGTCTCTGCATTGTTGGAAGGGTTGAGGATGGTATAAAGTTGGTCAATACAATGGAGCAGAAAGGTTTGGTACCCAATATTTACACACACACAATTCTAATAGATGGTTTATGCAAGGCGGGCAAATTGGACAGAGCAAAAGAGATATTCCAAGAAGCGTTGGCAAGGGGACTGAAACCCAACACCGTTACTTACAACACATTAATTAGTGGACACTCCAGGAATTACAAGTGGGATGGAGCTATGGATTTCTTTAAAGAGATGCAGGAGAACGGTTGCTTTCCTGATTCTCTAACATACAACTACTTGATTCAGGGGCTTGTGAAAAGGGACCAAATTCCTGAGGCCTTAAGTATTTACAATGAAGTGACAGAGAAAGGCTTTGAGATAAACTTCCAGTCACTGAACGGCCTGGCCCGAGGACTTAACAGGGCTGGTAACCACAAGGATGCAAGTATATTCTTTAGAAGAATGAAAGAGGGCGGTTATACCTTTCATGCAACTGATTACTATCTAGCAGTAATGTCTCACTCGTTAGCAGGAGAGATGGACGAGGCTCAGGCCCTTCTACATGAGATGATTTCTAATGATTATCCTCCTAACCTTATGACTTACAACATAGTCATCAAGGGGTTTTGCAGACAGGGAAGATTGGAGGCTGCAAATGCAATTTTAAATTTCATGATTGAAAATAACAGAGTTCCAGATCCAATGACTTATGATATCTTGATAAATGGATTCCTCAAGCAGAAAAGGACTCAAGATGCAGATCGGCTTTATCTATCAGCATTGGACAGAGGTGTGCTTCCAAGTCGAAAACGAGATGTTCATCTTCAAGCCTGAAAATTTACCAGCAGATTTGCTTGGAAGTGAGGGGCCAGGAGGTGCTTGTTAGGTTTTTTGGTGCATAGGGTTAAATGTTCCACATTTTAACCTGCCTCTACCAATCAATGGACAGGAATCCCCTGGTCAAAAGGGATGTGAAGATGAATGTCCAAGGCGAAGAATAGCTGGCAGCACATTCAAACGAACTCACACCATTCTTTGGGACTGAAACCTGATTGTTTAAAGGAAATATTTTATCATTGCTTATCCTCTTCTGCAAATGTCCATCTTAAAAAAATCATTTTACTTTGTTTACTGAAGAGGAAATGATCTCCTTCTTACAACCAGGCAAGTTTCTGACTGCAAACACATCTAATTTCACTATTTTCCCTTGTAATACAGATACACATAAAGTTGTAAAACATAATTGGCTTGCCCTAGCATTAAATGGAGGGATTCAATCAGATCTTGCAATCAATGTGCGGCATATCAATGATTTCAACTTGTATTTTCATACAGTGAAAATGGGATGACACTTTCACCAAAATATCGTGTGATGGAAAACTCAAATGCGCTTGTGAGAACTTAGAGACAAGAATCTAACTATCATGTTCAACTTTGCAACATTTTAGCAGTTGAAAATTGATGGTTCTTGAATCTTCAATTAACCTCATAAAAATTATCAGTTTTTGTGGTTAGCTTTTGTTAGGGATAGCAGGAAGATGAACTTTGTTCTTTAGAGTGGCAATTAAGGATTGTATACTAAACATTTTCTCTTCTTATACGACACCAAAACAGGGACTTGCATGAGATGCCTCCAGTAAGTTAGTTGCAAATATCCTCTTCTTGTTTCAGTTGATATCTATGATTCTGGAAAAAGAATTCTTGAGAAGAGAATCCTATATGATAAATAAATTTGATGAAGGCAGGATAAAAAATAATGATTAATCTCACAAAAATATTTGCATTTCTGATTTGTTAGCCTTTGTTAGAGATTGCGGGAAGATGAATTTTCTTCTTTTCAATGTGCTTCCCCACAATACTTCAGGACGGTGACGGTGACGGTGATGGGGTATCCTGAATGTTTTCTGTTCTCATGGTGTGCTAAAAAAACTGGACCTCTATGGATATTACTTTAGTGGGTTACTTTTAAATATTATGTACTTGTTCGTGCAGTATCTATTAATGGGGATTTTAAAGCAGTCATTTGGCCTTTGGATATATATCCAATATATCCACTAAAAACATAATTTATGTAATAACAAGGTTCGCGTGTCAGTTGGTCCTCGTTTTTGTATTGAAAAATGTTTATGATTGAATCTACTTATAAATTTACAATGTAAGCTTAACACAACAATAAATTATATACTTAGAGATTAAGAATGATTAGTTAGAGTGAAAATATTATAGTCTGAGTATCCCTACGAAAAAAGATGTTTGAAATTTTTGTAGTTTGATAATTTGTTTAAAACTAAAAAACTAGGGCAACGTTAACTTGTGATATGGTAGATGGAATTGTACATGTATTGGACTAAACATGGCAGTACTAACTGTATTTGAAAGTGATTACGACAATCGTTGGAATATGGAGAAACATATTGGACATTCGTTGAGTGATGAGTATGTAGGTGGCCACATATGATTATTATAAAATAATTTTGTATTAGTTATAAGAAAATTTTGTAAATGTTTAACAATAAGGAATGATAGAGGATTATATGGTAACCGGTTAAAATGTAATTATCAAAATAATATAAGATGTATTATAAATATCTTTTTTTTATAGGACATATGTCATATTAAAATATTTTTAATTATTTAAAAGGAAAAAAAAATTCTTAACCAATAAATTGTATATATTTATGATTTTTCTCACTAATAAATACAATCAAATATAATTAGTATAATGAATATTTTATTTGATAGGTAAAAGATGGGTTGAAAGGGCCCGTAACCAGTACAAAAGAGAATCGAAAGATAAGTAGGGAAAAACAAAACAACTTAGCGAGATAAAAGGGCTAACCCAATAGATTATCCAAACTGTCGTTAAACATCAACAAACAGTCCGTCATAAGTCCAAAAAGAAGCCTAAAGTAGTGGGAAGAAACAGAGTTAGTCCGATTCAGAATATGAGACCAATTGCTTGGTCTCTGTATTGGTTTTTTTGTTGCATTTGCCTCTAGTCTGACTTCCAATGAACTGCTCCTCATCTTTATCCGGTTTCTTCCTTTTGGATTCCAAGCGGAGGGATCCTCTTTTATCTTCCTCAAAAACCCGGAGGTCCTCCTCTTTATCCTTTTGTGTAGACTCATCTCTAGGGGTGTGGGTCTCAGGGATCTTGCCATCATTAAAAACAGATTTGTTAACACAAAGAAAATTACTAAGCCTCTCAAATTCCTTCGAGATTTCGCCGCATAGAAGATTTTGGATTGCAATTTTAGTGTGGAGTTTTTGGAGGGAATCTTCAAAACCCTTGTTAACATCAACCCCCAAGACAACTTTTCCTCTAGAGGTGTAGGAAGGGCTTCCCAAATCAATTTTGTGTTTTTTATGTGCATGGGTGCTTGAATCCCCCAAATCTTTCCCCTGATTTTCCTCTTCGGGTTATGATTGAGAGGCATTAACTCCTTCCTCCTCCGACTCCTTGTTGATGTCAATAGCCATGGAGATGATCTTAGACCAAACCGTCCCTCCTGTTTGATCAGAAGAAAGATGAAGCCTTGATGAATTAACTCTGCAGTCGGATTCCTCTTGAAGTTCAATATAGACACCAACAATTGCAACAGAGAAAATGGGATACTAATAAAATGACTCTTGAAATGATTCAAAAGCAGGAAATCATGTGAATAGAGAACAATATGTTTTCCTTCCAATGTGATATGTCACATGATTTGGAGACATACCTTCGGCCATTTCCTTGGCAGGTCAGCACACATGAAGCCTTTGTTGGGCGAGGGTTTTGCCCTGTACTTTTCTTTTTCTTTTTTGAAAAAAATCTGCATGAGCTCCTCATTGCGACGCTTGTCTTTGAATGCCTTTACTTCACGACATTCCATCCCAGTAGTATAATAAATATAATCTTTTTGAGTTAGATAAATAATTTGTGTAATAATTTTTATATATTAAAAATGAAAAAAATTAAGATAATAATACTATTATATATCAAATTAATGAAATATTATTATGTTTATCATTTTTGAAATGAATTTTTAATTATTATATTGATATAAATAAAATATTTCATGAGAATATGTAGAAAAATAATTTTTAATATTTGGATATTAAATTTTAGAATTAAGAAATTATTATGTCTTGTCAAAAAATTTCATTCTCTAAAATAGAAAATTTATTTACTTAAATAATTCCTATAATAGGGTGTGATAGTGATTAATATGATCAACAATTTGTATGAAGGTATCCTAACTGAATGGAGTAGAGTGGAGGAAGAAAATTCAAATTGAGGCATGGGTGGGGATTTTGTGGTGAGGGAGATGGAGGCAAGGACAACGTAGATCAGTTGCCCTGGCTTGGGGGAACATGGCTTAGAGGCGATGAGCTAGAGGAGCTTTTTTCAGTGACTTGGAGTAAGTTACCAGTCAAGTGGATGGGTTGAGCCATGTGAAATGTGAAATTCTCAATGATGTTTGGTCAGTTTGTTCATTAGCCCTTGCACCTCCAAACAATTATAGTTTCATTATGTCAATGTGTGGTGTATTTACAAGCCCTGAGGCACAGTTTTATGAAGGGATGGAGGTTCTTGTCTCTTCAAGCTCGGGAAGACGTTCCCAGTTGGAAATAGGTCAATGCTTGGAACCTAGTTTCTCAAATTATCTTTTATACTCACTCTCCTAACGAGCAGCTCCAAGATTGCCTTGCGAAGGATTGGAGGCATGAGGTTGGTTTGGAAGGTGGTCTCATGGTGGGTTTTCCTACTTTGGTTGTGGCACCTAGAAGGGGGCTTTGGACATCTGCCTAAGTCCAAGTGATTATGTTTGTCTCATACATGCTCATTGTTCTTCTAGCTCATTGGATGTTTGACATTGTTTGGTTACTAGTTGGGGTATCCAAACCCTCAATTTGGTGTTGGTTTGGTAACTGGTTGGGGGATCCAGGGTAGATTAGGTCAAAACCCTCAATTTTCTCTGTTTCGGTTCTTTTGGGGTGAGGCCTAGTTCCATGGGTATTCAGTTTATAGATCCGTTCAAAACCCTCTTGGTTCTTTGTTGTATTTCGGTTGTTTCCTTGTTGCAGTTCAGCAGTTGTTTCATTGTGTGGGTTTGCATGCCCTGCTAGATGTGTTACAAATTTTTGGGACCTTGTCAAAATCACTTGAGGTTGTTTTTCATTAGATATTTTTAGATTTATCTGTTTGATGCATGTTTTCTATTGGTAGATGCGTTTCTCGAGAACCTTCACTATAATATCTTTTCTTCTCCTTTGTACCAAGTTGTGGAACTTGTCAACACCCTCATATCCGGTTCATAGATCCGGTTCAAAAACATTTATCAATAATAAAAAAACAATTTGTATGAAGGTGGATAAGAAGGTATAGAAAATTATGTTCATTAGTCTATATGAATAATGATGGGTTGGCTTAGCTCTTGATTCCATCAAGTTAAAGCCACTTGCGTTTCTAAGTCTACACCAAAACACCAAACCAAGGTCTTTGGTGAGGTACTTACTCTCCATTAAATATGCAATAACGTTACATATGTGTGTAGCCTATAGGAATTGATGTAGAGGAATCTGGGTTCACATGCAATCTTGCATCAACAAAAAATATGTTATTTACAAAATTTGTGTAAGTGTTGTTCAACACAAGTTTCTTATTGCACATATCTTTGTTGTACGTTTGTGCAAGTATTATGTGTTGCACAAACTTTATTTGCATTGTTTTATGCCACCTTTGTGTGCACAGGTGTCTTATGTAATTTTGCGCTATCTACGAGCACACATATGTTTGTAATTTTTCATGCATTTGTTATGGTGTGCAAGTGTACCTATTGTTTAACTAAATAAGTTTGCAAAGCTTTGTGCAAGATGTAGTATTAGAATTTTGTGCAAGTGCAATCTTGTGGATATTTGTGTAGTCTTTTTTAAGAAGTTTGTGACATCCTCTAGAACATCAAAGCTTTCATTATTTCCCACAAAAATAGTAGAGTGGATGAGATTTTTTTAAAGAATTTGTTCTTCACTATGCAAGCCGTGTGATGATTTGCTATTCATTTGGGGTGAGTGTGGTAATATGGATTAATGTTCTTGAGCAGACATGAGGATCATGGTGCTATTTTTTTCAACATATTTGTTGGTTACAAAGTCGTGTGACTTAGCTTGTAAGGTTGTGACATTTGTGTGGCTTTCTTTGTGCACACTTGGTTTGGACGCATATATTTTTGTGGTGTTATGAAGGAGCTGTTTCTATCTGTTTGACATTTATTTCCATAAGTCATGAAAAAAATATAAGGATTTATTTAATATTGTCTATGATTTAGTATGTTGTGATGCATTAAGTTGCAACGTGTTGGGGCTTTGGAATTGTGAGAGATATTTAATAAAGGTGTGTTAAAGGTTGCCAGTGGGTGTAAAGCACTCAATGTAAGTAGGCAGATCTTGCACCTATATAAACATGTCCTTATACTTATGCAAAAGAAAGAAAAAAAGGGAGATGTTGCCCAAAATATTGGAGCTTAAGGATAATTTTGAATGATTGTTTCGAGAGTAAGGCTACACTTACAAAGACCATGAGATAACAAAGAGAGATATGTAGATCTAGTATTGTAATGCATCATTGTGATATTGTGGTGTCATTATTGTTTTCATGTCCATGGTATTTATTGTTTTTGAAAGCTAATAAAGATCTAAGTTGTGTTTCTTGAGCTTTATTACATATTTTGTTGTGTAATTTGAGGGTTGCTTAGTCCAAGGCATCGCTTAATTGAGATCCTAATAGTGGCTGCATCATTTTGTATCAGAATAAGGTTGTAGTCATTGTTAGTCATTTTTTTTTCACTTTTATGAGTATGGGTAAAAAGTAATTACAGACATTGCAACACGATTACTGGGAAGAAGGTGTAAACGAAGTTGTTGATCTAAATTTCTAAGATGATCATTTGGTATTTGGATCAAGATCTTGAAGGAAATGGCACATAGAGGAGGCTTACATGGTAAAAGGGCACCGGTTTGGAGCACCAAGACTTGCATATTTCATTGGAATTATGAGAGATGTGCAATCCAAAATGGAGGCTATGGAGACAACAAAATTTCAAGGTGTTGTGGTGGTGGATGATGAAAATCATGTTGAAGTTGTAGAGTAAGCCCCAGAGAACTAGGAAGTATAAGAGGTTGATGAACCTAAAGATAGATTCTTGTGAGCTATTATGAGAATAGATATTAAACCAAAATTGGATCCCATAAATTATTCTTTAAGTTTTAGTGCCAAATAACTCATTGTCTGGATCACTAAGTTAGAAAAATATGTTGAGTATAAAATTATGGAAGATCCCAAGTGGGTTAAGTTTGTCAGCACAAAGTTGAAAGATCATGCATCCTTATGGTGGGAGCATGTTCAAGCTAAAATATTGTGCAAAGGAAAAGATAAGATATCCTTGGAATAGATTCATCATGAAGCTAAAGGATAAATTCATTCATGTGGATCATAACATGAGTTTGTTAAAAAATACTCAAAACTTATGACAAAGGGAAATGAGTGTGCAATATTACACTGAGGCATATTATAACTTACCATCGGAGTGGGTCATGTTGAAGATGAAAATGAGAATATCTCAAGGTATGTTAATGGGTTGCATATAGAAATTCAAGATGAGTTTAGGATGATCAAACTTTGATATGTTGAAGAGGCCTATCATTGTGAGTTGAAGGCAGAGGATAAATTATCATGCAAATAACAATGAAAAATACAAGGGAAATAAAAAATCACATTCAAACATGGACAAGGATGAGGAAGCTACATGGGCTATTCTATGGAAGCGTAAGAAGGTGAAGCAAGTAATTTGTAATGTAATGATGCTAATACCTAGAGAGGTAGAGAAATTTTTTTAGGAAGAGAATCCTATGGACAAGGTAGAAGTCAGGGATTTGCTGGGACATGTTTTAGATGTGTGAGATTGGCCACAAAGCATTTAAGTGTCCACATGCACATAATGAAGGTGGTACAATAACTTTTGATAGCATGCATATTGCTCAAGAATATGAATAAAGTGTTTCATCTATTCATAACATGGAGATGACCCAAAAACATGAGAATCTTTCATGATGAAAAGGATATTTTTGAAACCTGCAAAAGAGGAGAATAGTCCTACACAAAGAAATAATTTTTTCATTACCATTTGTAATTATGGAGGTAATTGTTGCAAATTGATTGTTGATAGTGGCCACACATACAATATTGTTTCACAAGAAATGATAGATAAACTTGGTCTAAAGAGAAATGTGAATTTACATCTTTATAAGGTTTCATGGTCTTTGAAGGGACATCAATTTCTGGTGAATGAACAACGTCTAATTTTTTGTCAGATTGGAACATATAAATAAGAGGCATTATGTGACATAATGCCTATGGATGTTTGTCATATTTTTCTTTGAATCCCTTGGTAGTTGGATCGCAAGATGAAACATGATGGTCGTGAAAATACATATACATTTTAGAAAGATGGAGTGACACACACTAAATCTGTTGAAGGATAATTGTGAAAGAAGTGGACAAGAGTCCAAAGGTGCTGATGATTTCAAGGAAGGAGTTATTTAAAGAGGTGAGAGAGTAGAGTGCATGCTATGCATTGATTTCTAAATTAACGCAAGTGAACACAAACACAACAATAGAGGAAATACTTCCATGTGAAGTAAAAGAGATAATAAGTGAATCTGAGGATATTGTGTCTAGTGATTCACTAGATGAATGACTGCCAATGAGAAATAAAAGTCATAAAATGGATTTTGATTTTAGGTTTGAGTTTACCAAACAAAGCGGCACATAGAATGAATATGAAAGAGAATACAAATATGCAAATATATGTTCAAGAGCTATTGGATAAAGGGTTAATGAGAGAAAGTTTGATCCTATCTGCAGTACCAACAATATTAGTGCATAAGAATAATGGAGAAAGAATAACATGTGTTGATTTTAGAGCCAAACTAACCATAAAGTATAGGTTTCTATTATTGCACATGATTGATTTGATGGATTATTTATATTGAGAGAGATAATTCATGAATATTGACATAAAGAGTGGATATCATCATATTTGCATAAGAGAAGTGATGAATGAAAAATAATGTTTTAAATGAAAGAAGGTTTATATGAGTGGTTAATTATGCCATTTAGGTTACCTAACACACTGAGTGCATTCATGATATTGATGAATGAAGTCATGAAACAATTTTTGGGTAAGTTTTTCATTGTATATCTTGATGAAGTTATATCTTAGTAAAACAAAATAAGAACACTTTTGAAATATGTGCCAAGTGCTAGAGAAGTTGCAAGATGAAAATTTGCTTGTAAATTTGAAGAAATGTAATTTCATGAAAAAAGAATTGGTATACTTGGGTTTTATGATTTATTAATAAGGTTTGAAGATATTTAGAGGAGGTGCAAGCCATAATAGAATATCCCTCACCACAAAGTACATTTGAGGTACCTAGATTTCATGGATTGATGAGTTTTTAAAGGAAGTTCATTAGGAATTTTAGTGGAGGTGCACAATGATCACTAATGTGATTCACAAAGATAGAAAGGTTTTTTCTGGATAACAAAATCAAAACATAGTTTCCAACAGTTGAAAAAGAAGATAACAAAACATCCAATGTTAGCATTCCCAGATTTCAATAAGGTCTTTCAAGTAGATTATGATGGAGTGGCATAAAAATAGGATCGATATTGAGTCAAGATGGAAGGCCTATCACATAATTTAGTGAGAAGTTGAATGATACTAACTGAAGATATTATTTGCATGATCAAGAGTTCTATGCAATTGTGTAAGTGTTAAAGAAGTGGAGACAATATTTGTTGCCTAAAGAGTTTGTATTAAATACATACCATCAAACACTATAATTCATTAATAATCAGAGTGAGTTAAATTAAATACATATGAAGTGGGTTGAATTCCTTTAAATTTATTTATTTTACTATTTGAATGCTTCATTTTATATTAACAAAAAGAATAATTAATAAAAATGGAAGGTTTAAAAGTAAAGCAACCAAACACATCACATATCAAACTCCTTGTCGGAGGAACAAAACCATCTCAAACACAAGTCAAAAATCTTCCGATCAAGGCACAACTCATAGCACTATAAAAAAACAAAAATTAACAAAGATTAATCACTTACCTCCACCCTAGGAGGTAGATGTAGAGGATCATTCTTGGGAAGCACCATCCAAGTAGGTGGATCCACATCAAGAATATCTAGAGCAATCCAACCATCAAGGGGGTCATCATGAATAGTGATAGGCCATCCATCAGTTGGCTAGGAATCAACTAGAGAGATATGAGAAGGACCAACATCAAATTTTCTATGAGAACTATAGCCTCCCCCTGGAGGAGGGTGAGGATAGATGTGACCCCTACCTCTGGACTGACTTCTGCATCAACACCTTCTAGAAGGAGAAGGTGATGGGCTATGGGGTAGGCCATCATGCGACATCCAACTCATGATGCAAGGTGCACTCCCCCAGTGGTCGAGTAGGTCCTACAGGTGCCAAAGGTTTAGAGCCATCTTTTCCACTTTATCTTGAATCTGTACAGAGGCTGAAGAAATAACATAAACCTTTACATTAATGGAAAAAGAAACTACACAATGCTCATGATTAAAGATAACATTGTTTCTAGATTTCCATAACTGAAAGAGAATAATTTCATGGAAGAAATGCCAGATGAAGGCAATAGAGGTTGACCAATTAGAATAATCCCTAAAGAGTGCTATTGCTAAGAGAGGCTCACGGTGGTAAGGATAAAAAAGTGAATGAATCCATCACTAGGCAGATTAAGCTTTTGGACAAAACCAAAACATATGTTTAATTGACTCGAGATGCCTGCAAGTCAAACAAAAGGGATAGGGAAAGTGGAGGTGGAGTAATTTATCACTGAGGGGAATTCCTTGGTATATCAAACACCATAAAAAATGATCAATCTTGGGCTCTAGGTCTCGTTGCCACACACTATCTAAATGGGCGAGTCAAGCCATTGAGATCCCAATGCCTATTGAGTTTGCCTAAAGCTAGGGAGAAGGGACTCATCACTTGATAAAGAAACCCAAGAGATTAATTCTTGAAATGAGTATCATAGTTTCACTTCTAGTCCTTCCATTAGGCCCCAAGAGGCTGTAAGCCCAGTTTATGTAACATAACATCAGGTAAAAACTCTTAGATGTGAATAATGGAAGGTAAGTCCACATTGTTTAACTGAATCTTAATTTTAATTTAGGATAGGGTATCCCATCCATAGATGTAATCAAATCCTAAATAGTGTGAATCCATTTATGGAATATTTGTAGAGCTTTAATACCAGGTAATTTAGCCAAGAGAATAGAAGAACAAGTAATAATAGGGGACCCCACAAGTTATGGTCATTAAAAGACACCCCTCTATGAAAACCATCCTCCACCCACTTCAAGTGGGGTTTAGCAACTTCAAAATATTTCCAAACTATTTTGGCCACAAAGGAGCCAAAGATTTTTATAGGAGCAGTAGTGATAAGAAGGGATTAGAATCCAATATTTTGCCAATTGGTTTTACCATAGGGAGATTCTATAGAGATACAATGCATTCCTAAATTTTCCATGATTCATTTCCCTCAATGGCATACACAACCCACTTAGCACATAAGGCCATACTTTTCCAAAAGGTGTCAATGATGCCCATACTAACCTTATCATGATGTAGGCAACAAATATCCCAGGCCACCTGATAAAAACCCCATGCACAATTAGAATTGGCCTAGAGGAATTATCTAAGGATTTTGGTTAGTGATTCATATGAGGATTTGGAGGGAGCCCAATAAGAATAATAGTAGACATGAGTGGTAGCCAAAATTTTGGTGAGAACCTAAAACTTGTTTGCTAGAGATAAAGGCTTAGTGATCTAGTATTCAATCTTATTTTCAATCCTATTGAGGGCATACTACCAAATCTATACCAAATAACTATCGAAGGTGAAGTGGATGCCAAATAACTTGAATTTTCCCCTTGAGTAATCAATTTCCAATTATAAGTGAGAAGCCAATCAGGCATATGAATCATACTTTTCTGAAAACACTAGGTTTTCCTCCATTAGAGATTGGAATCAAAAGCTAGACAGAAAGTGTCTAGGCATTGGATAACTTATTTAAAGGTGACATCTTGTTCTTCAAGCATGAGTAAGGCATCATCTACAAAATTCCCATTGATGAGCTGGGAGGTGCATTTAGGAAAGATAATGCCATGAACAAGCCCTTGAGAAGCTCTAGAAGCTAGGAGATAACCCAGGGATTCAACAGATAACACATAAAGTGATGGAGCAAGGGACACCCTTGGATAACAGAGTGTTGAAGCTTAATCCCCTTAGTTTTATGACCATTAATAATGAGGCATGCCAAAGCCTCATGAAGCAAAATCTAGATATCAGAAATGAAGTAGGTTTTAAAGCCAAGAGCTTTGAGCATGGACAAAAATGAATTGCCACTCAATTCTATCATAAAATTTTTCAAAATCTAATTTAAGGAAAATGGTTCTCTAGAGAGAGGAGAGGGCCTAATCCATGCCCTCTTAGATCATAATAAGATTATCCAAAATATAACACCCTTTAAGAAAACTTATTTGATCTGGTCTAACAATGGCAGGTAAGATGGGGTGAATTTTGTTGGCAAGACTCTTAGAAAGAATCTTATAATAAACATTGAGCAAGGTTATATATCTCCAATTGGTAAGCAATATAGGATCTTTAGCTTTAGGAATAAAATTGATATTACCTTGGTTGATCATGGTTTTAAGAGACTGATTCTGCATGGCTTCCTTTTTAACTTATAACAAATATGGCCCAACAAACTCCCACATGGCTTTGTATAACTCACAAGAGAAGCCATCGAGGATGTGGGATTTATCGTTGCTTGTATAATATAGAGCCTTTAAAAACTCTTACAAGGTCAGTGGGGCATCACAGAGCTATTGATCGATAGAAGTGAGTTTATAAGGTACCATATCAAGTCATTTTTGAAGCACTTGGGTTCACTTGATAGTGTATGGTTGAGCTTGAAAAACCATCCTATAATGATCCAAAAAAGTTAAAGATATGTCAGATTGAGAACTGAACTGGGAATGAGCCACTTGAATGGATTTAATTTGCCTACAATTATGCTTGGCTTTTAGTGATTTGAAAAATTCCTTGGAGGCCTTACCACCAATTTTAATCTAATGAAGTTGAGCACATAACTGGGCACCTTTGACCACATGGGTATCTATCACTTTGAGGTGGTGTTTGAGAGAGGCTATAAGCCATTACAATTGCACATTGAAGGGATCAACCTTAAAAGAGATGGAGGCCCACTATAATTCATTGAGTGTGGCCTATTTTGATCACTTTTTGATTCAATCAACATGTTTGCCATAGTGGTGGATGAAGGAGGCTATGTGTAGAATGGCCTCATTCTACCACTCAGTCCAACTGGTAACATAAGGGGTTCACAGTATAAGGTTACATATATATGTGATGATTTAGATCATACCATCATGACTCAACATATAAGTATTAAAAATGAATTGATTGCATGACACATTGTACTATCTATAAGTCCATTCCACTTTGCAAGAAATAGGGAAATGGTATGACAAAATAATGCTAGAGTGGATGTTAATAGGGTGGCCATTAATGATGGAAAAGGATAAAATATTTTATTATGACAACATAAAGTGGTCAAGCCATTTGAGCATGAGGTGATCCCCATATTAATAGTTGTACCATGTAAACCAAGACGTGGAGTTAAATGTCCACCATTAGAGGAGAGGGTTGGACAAGCCTCATTTATTTTTGAAATAATACCAAGCCTTATGCTCACAAACACACCATCGCATGGGGAGGGCCCAAACCTTATCTTGGGGGTGTTCAATCATGTTGAAGTCTCCACATACCATCCATGTGGCATCAGGTAACCCATCGGCTAAGGATCTCCAAAGCAAGGAATGATCATGATCATCATTAGGCACATAAATGTTGAGAATGGAAAAAGGATGGCTGTCAATGTCAAGAATAATCTAATCTACCCAATGTGATGGGTCCTCCCCCATGGCAATAATGATGGGGTAAAACTTAGGGGCAAATAAAATACAAGTGCCACCACATCCCTCCTCATGCAAGGTGGTGATCTAGGTGGCATCATGCCAAATACTACATCAAGACATATAAATAAGAAAGATAGACAATTTAACATCCTATCGATAGAAAAAATATGGAAAACTAGTCTATCGACATACAACACACATAGATTATTTACAAGTATAATCTATAAGACCCTTAACATTCCATGATAAAATATTTTTGAGGAAATATTATCTATCTGAATCTCTCCCTGTTCATCCTTAAAATTTTCCAACATCATAAAGTTGTACTAGTAAGGACATGGATTCTCACCTACCACAATGAAGCAACATATAGATTCATGTTCATCTCAATGAGAGTTTATGCCCCTACAAGGTGGGATGTGAGATCACCAAGAGAAGGAGATGTTAGCTAAGAGAACCTCAACCACATAAATCATAATATTTTGGGAAACTAGAAAAATTCTCTATGGCTTGGAGGAAAGCAAGATAGAAAGGGAGGGTGGAGGAGTCCCATGAGAGGGTTTGATAGCCGAGGAAGTAACATTATAAGGAGGTAGTTTGGGTAGGCCTTATGGCTTGAGGCCCAACCTTTTAGGGTGCACTATAGACTAGACATCACCTTGGTCTATTAGTTTAGGATTCTCGATCTGAGGAGGTAGTTGAGGGGATTTAGTACAACCATGTAAGTACAATCTTTGATGTAGGGGTTTAAATCTTGACAATGGAAGCAAGTGTTCGACATGTTAAAATAAACAACCTTTTATGACCATTGGGTATCACCAACTTGAATTTTGATGAATTCTATCAATTATTTGGAAAGGTTGACCTCTACACAAACCCACTTATTAGGGTGGGGCAAGAACCACCTAGCTAGATTGACCACCACTACATGCCCTATGGGAGCGATGATTTAGGGTATGAAGGACCATAGGTGAACTAACAAACTAGGAAGCTCAACTTGAATAGGGGCACAAAAGGAGAAATTGATAGAGACTTTAAAGTCTCAGGACTATGAAGACAAAATCATAAGCTAGTTGTGAAGGAATTATAATTGGACTTCACAAGGATAAGTTGTGTCTTAGATGGTTCCTTCAATGTAAAAGAAAACTTTGGTAAGGTTATAAATTCTAGATATATGGATGCCCAATGGCTCCTATTGGTTTCAAATCCAATTATGGAGGTATTCTTCTGAGTGGATATGATTGAAAAAATAGTCAATAAAAAAACAATTTTCATACCATTTAAAATATTGATCAACAACTAAAATAAGAATGCTTATCTATGAAGTGGAGTGAGGAGTTGAGGAATTAGCTCATTGTAAACCTTTAGGATAAACTTCCAAGCTCACTTGGGTTCCATTAACTCTAATTCATGCATTAATAGATGTAGTAGAGTGTAGATAAGCCATAAATAAAGGGCTTGCATGTCTAAAAGACTATGCACCAAGTGTAATTAATGTGCCAGAGCCTTATAAAGTCATACTAGACAAGTTGTTGTAGTTTTATTGGGTTTTTCAATTCATAATTTATGGGGTTAGGTGCTTATCTGGTTATCCAAGTCAGTTATTGACTCATTACAACTAGGCACAAACTTGGTGTGTTCTTATAGAACTCAAAAATTATCACATGACTGCACTAGCACCAATTCACATAAGGTGCAAGCCTTATGTGCTCTCTCGAAGCACAATAGAGAAAGAACTAGGGCCACATTGGGCTAGTTGTGACATGGTACAACGATTCCCATATAAGACTTGGTCACTTGAGAGAAGTATTTTGGTGGATTCAATGGTGCAAGCCATTTATGGGATAAGTCTAATGGTCTATAGGTGCAAGCCTATTTAGGGACTTAGTTCTTGTCATAGGGGTACACGCCTTCATCAACTTAAGTTTAGTGACATATATGCACTAGATGGGTCAAGGGGATGCTTTAACTTAAGGGCTCATTATGAGTTCATGCATTTATCAAATGTAGGAGCATAGGTGCATGGGGTCTATATACTTAGGTTATTCCTTATTAGCTATGCTGACATCATCTTTTACATAGGGACACCATTAATAACCTAAACCAGAGCTTGCTAAACTTAACATATAGATGTTGAATTTATACCATTATATATATTCCATTCATTGTGCATTCAACAATTATATCAAATATAGGTAAATCATAACCATTGTATGTATTGAAAATATCATTACCCATTAATCAAATTCCATTTAAAACATAGTACATTATACAAAAGATAGAGTAAGTATATTGCTTAAGCTATTCCTCTACCCAAAGGATCACATGCGAGATTGGGCATATAAATTAGGAGTCTTAGTGGCATCCATGCTACTTTTCATGATAATGGTGTCCACTATATCCATAAATAATTATATAAATCTTTATTACATCAAATTCACATCTCTCTGCTCACTGGTTCTATCTTGGTTTTATAGCACATAGGAGCATCTCCTTGAAAGGGTGGAGAGCGCATGTCAAGTTATGATATAAAACCTTTATTGATCATTTTTATATCTCCATAACCTTGTATCCATTATGTTGTGGTCTCCATGTGTATCCACTCTTGAAGATGCCCTAAAAATCTAGGTGCCAGTTAATAGCTTGCCAGCTAGTGCAAGATGTTCATCGATTCCTTTAGCTAGTATAAAACATACCAAAATAGAAATCATTCCAAGTGATTACCTCACATTGAGATGGTTTTTGGGCTAGCATGGATCCATACTTAGTCAAAATAGGGGCCCAACATTATCCCATATAAAATCACTAGTCTACCCTCAAACTAGGATTTCAAAGCCTTCGACGTGCATAACTCAAACATGCTCTCCTTAAGTTCAACACTAAAATCCTTAAATCCCTTGATAGAAAGCTTGATTTCCTCAATGGTGTTGTATATCTCTATGGAGGTGGTGCTAAGTGTGAACACATCTATCTTTGCCAGATCTTTTCTAAAGGCTGTAAAAATTTCCTTAGCCTTTATCACTCCTCCATCAAGGATTTCTCTTTGTTCAAAGGTCTTCATTTTCAAGGTACAAAAAATTTCTCCAAGTTCTAATCCTAGTGATTTATTTGTGTGCTTAGTGCATTGACCCTACCATTATTTTTGCACATTCCACCCTACTCACAAAGTACACCTATGCCATCAGCTCTTCCTTCTCCCCCTTTGTCAACTTGAGGCACATGTCTATGACTAATGCTTGGTTGGAAAAGTTCATGAAGATGTAATCAACTACATCTACACCTTCTTGTAGCTTTATGAATAGGTCTTCTACCTCTTTGAGATTGGCAGCTAGCTCTTTCTACAACATGATGCATGGGTCTTCTTCTTCTTCTTCTCCCTATGTTGTCTTTGCTTTCAACCTAAAGAGAATCTAATCCACTAGCACACATACTTTGTCAACCTCTGAGAGGTTTTATGTATAAAATCTAACCAAAAGGGATGGTTTAACCATCTCTATGCACTTAGCTAGCTGTTGCAGCTTGAACTTCATGTCCTGTGTTTCTTCTTTAGCATCTTGGGCAATTTTTTCCATTTATTTTCCCTAACATTATTGATGTTCTTCTTTTATATGACTTAAGTGTCCATCTAGATGGGTCCATTCACCAACCTAACTAGGTTCATAGCATGAGGATTTATAATAAGGGAGTTATTCCCTTCTTTAGGTTTATCGACACCAATATGGCCTTTGGTGTCACCTCAAAGTGAGGCTCATCCATGTAACCATCAAATGAAAATGAAATCTATTTGCATATCTTGTTTGTGGTAGTTTTGGGGGGGAATATATTTAAACATGTAAAAATATTCATTTTCCCACCCTTTCTGCACCTTCTCCCTAACACTCAACTCCATGCCTTCTTCTATAATGGCTAGTTCCATTTATTCTTCTTCTTCTTCTTCATTAGTAATAATTATCTCTTTGGTGCTTTCCTATGAGGTTTATTATTCCTATTCCTAGAGGGGTTCTTCTTCAGACTTGTCCCCTTTGTCCTCTTCTTTTTCTTGGGTTCCTCAGTGCTAACCTCCAGGGGTGCTCCCTTGGTGGTAGCTTCACCTTCCTCTTATTTCTATTGGGTCTTTGTGGTACTCTTTGTTTGTTATTTTTCTAAGGCAAAATCATCACCTTGTTTTTTTTCAGGCAACCCTTCACTACTTGGGTATGCTTGTTGTGTAGATTCATTTGCTTTATTGGCGGGGGTGCTAAGTGCCTATTCTACCACTTTGTCAGTTGGTTCCATGCTTTCGGCAACATATTTTTTCTTATTTTTTCTAGCCTTTGCTTCTTTGGTAACCCTCCTTTTCCTAGCCTTTTATTCCTTGGACTTCTCCTCCTTAGCCTTGAATCTATTAATATATTCTTGAGTCATGCTATATTCCTTCATCACCTTCCTCTTTTTCTCTAACACTAGCATCATTTCAATCTCTTCCTTACTATAGCCCATTTTTTTCCACAACCTTATCTTTTCCATCTTAGTTCATGGAGGCTATGTGGAAGGGTTTTTATATAAGGTGTTGGGCATATTCCTTGTCTCTTTAAGCATGATGGTAGTGTTGCCTTGGAGGTCATTCTAAACTTCTTCGGCACTGGGCTCTTCTCCCACTTCTTCTTCCTAGACAATGTAAAATTTTGTCCCTTCTTCTACTTCTTCCTCCTTCTCTTCCTCCCTTCCTTGCATGTAGGCTTATTCCACCTCCCTTTCTACCATGGTTATTTTTAGCATCACAATGGGTCCCTTGGAATTCTTCTTTTTTTGCTTCTTAATGGAAGAAGCACTCTATAATGTGAATGTCACATGCTTCTTCTTTGGAGCTAAGTGGGTTGTTTTTTCACCAGAGGTGACCCTTAACTTGATGTACTCTTGAATTTCTTCAAGTGTTTCTCCCTAATTTTTTTAGGGATACTTATTCTACATTGCTAGTGTTGCATCCCATAATCACCACTCTATAGGGGGAGATCATCTTTTCAAGGGTCTACACCCTTATTTCATGGATTAATCTCATAAAATAAATTAAAGATGTACCCTATGATGATTTATCTTTGGAGGGGATGGAGGTCTGTTCTATCATAGTTATCCTCCTCATATTTTGTGGCCTTCCATCCTAAATGTAATAAATGGTGCCTTAGCATACTCTTTTCCAAGTTCATAGCTTTCATCAAGATGTCTAGCTACTGTGCATTGGGAATCCTCCTTAGTACCTCTCTAAAGTATTTTGAAAAAAATACACAAGGGAATTTTAGCCAATCAGATAGGTTGTCATCTATGAGTGTCAAATGTACTACATATAAGTGTTGCATGATGGTGAAAGTTTTTATCCCATACATATGCTAGGGGAGCTCCTACAAGAGGTGTCATTCTATCTTGAATGTCTTAATGTATTGGGTGACCACCCCATTACTCAGGTCTTAAAATTTTAGGATAAAGAAGGTGGTTAGGTGAAGTCTTATTACTTTAGTGTTAGGGAGTCTTTATGCACTGGGAAGACCTAGAGATTGTCTTTATCACCATCATGCACATCGATATCCTTCATGACAATATATATCAATATTGACACCCACCTGAAGGTCTCTCATGCCTTGTGAAACTCAAGCATATTATTTACCATCTCTTTAAAAATGAATTTTTCTATGTTGAACTTGACCCCTTGCACCATGTGGCGAGTGATTTATAAGTAGGCCTTGATAATGTCCATACATCTCCCACTAGGATAAAGATTGGAGCTCACTAAGCATGATGCAACCCTCATGCCAGGTTCCTTTATATCCTTTATTGGGAATACAAATGCTCCCTTATAATACCCAAGGAGTGTCACAATCCTCTCTACTTCTACATCATCTACCATCATCTGATGGATGTCAACACATAAGTCTAGGAGGTTGATGACTCTATCGATTAGGTGCACTGATATCTACATGTGCTTCCCTATAAATTAGAAGTGATTTCAATAGATGCATGAGAAGAGGAATTGTATTAGTTTTTATAGCCTACCAAAATGTGGCAACTAATAGAGATGGGTTACGCTAGTGGCTACAATCTTGTCTCAAATGGAGACATCAAACAATACCACACCCACCTCTATTTTTGCTCCTATGTCAACCAACTAGTCTTGGTTGAGTTCTTGCACATTACTCAAGGTAAAATGGTTGTATTATTTTAGCCTATAGGTGTGTATAAAAGACACCCAAATTTCCACTATCAAGAACTTTTGGGGAAACCACATTGCTCTATATGCCAGTTTGGTGAGTGCCTCAAGGTCAACCTCAGTGATGCTCACTCCTTCAACCTACTACACCTTTTTATTTGTAGTGGCTATTTCCTCTATTGTTCATGCCATTTTAGCATCCTTCTATACCTGTGGTGGACCAAAACTCATTTGTTTCTTCCCCATTATGAATTGGATAGTATTAAAACATGGTCTATTGATTTTTTCAAAGCCTATAATATTTATTAGCACTTTCTTACAATCATCGGGTTTGTGACTGTGACTTCAGATCTTGAGCTTCGTATGTTGTTAATGGTAGCCTCGACATCACTCAAGATTTTTTATGTCTAATTTTATCAAAATTATTTCCCCATGTACTCATCTATTCTAATCTCAATAGGAATGTAATTTCACTCCCTATTCAATTGTTCTCTTTTTCATTTGTGGGTGCTCAGGTCTCTCTATAGTAGATTTTTCTCACTTTTGGCTCTGGTTCAGCTTTGGTTCTATGTTAAATTTCAATTAAGGTGTTTAACATGTTCCAATCAGACTTTCACTCCTTTATACCTTGATTTTAGATACTATCTTAATTGCAGATTTGTAATGGCATGGTAGCTCTTGAATTTATCAAACTGCACTAGAACCCATGAAATCCACAAAAAATCCACCATCATATTCACATTTAATGTATATTTTTGTGCCTCCACCATCACCACATTAAATTTTATAAATGGTATTTTTGTGAAGTGATATGTGTTTTCAAATAGTCACTTCCCACTTACCATTGAGTGGGTGCCAACTTGTCTGAATGATCTTCCTCCTACACTTCATTCACTTTGGTGTGACCTTTGCCATTTTTATGGTAACCTGAGTGTAGTGCATCACATGATGTGATTAAACTTCTTTGATTCCATATTTTAATGTTACACATTATACCAAGCATGTTTCTCTTTCACTTTTCAATTTATTACACTTTCATTTCTTGCCTTGTCCTATCCAACCCCATATAAATTATTGCACTAGTCCTCCAATGCTTTTATCTCCTCTATTGATCTCTTATGCATAATTATTTGGTGTGCCTTATTTATATATCTTGTGTAATAGTAGCATATGTGCCTCCCTTTATCACTTGGTACTCATATTCTTTAAGTCTGGTGAGCTCTTCATGCCCAAAAACTTAGGTGTCTAGCCTCAAGAAATGATAAAACATCCATGCTCGACTCATCTAACTAGATTTATGTATGGAAGTGCCATAAGTTTTAACCAGTGGGCCTCAAAGAGATGCTTATTCATGCAACATGATTAATAAAACAAAACAAAATAAATCATAAAGAAACATTTGGCTTGCACTAAAATTTATTTTGGTCAGTACAATACAATCAACTTATGATTGGGAAGTTAGAGTTTGATGGCACAAACACCACATTATTTCCTATAAGGATTCAATTAGTTTCCATTGAAATGTCTAAGGAGCATTTCACCTAATAACATGCATAGCTTGCATGTGCTTGTCTCTAATATATCATGGATAAAATATGTACCCATCTACCTAATTTGTAGCTTGCTCAGGTGCTTGAGGTACTTGGAGTCGTAAAATAGGAATAATGTTCCTTCATCAACTACCTTGCACTTTATATGCCTCTCATGCCATAAATTTTGGTGTGCCTTCTCCATCTATTGGCTCCATCTTGCTTGGGTGTGCATCTCATCTAAGTGCTCCAGGTCTTCTAGTCTTGTGCTCAAGGATTCTTGGTCATCTATTTAACCAATACATGTAATGCAAAAAGAGGTACTATGAACTCCATTAGTAGAACTACCTCAGTGCCAAACACCATTTGAAATGGTGTAGACTTATTCAAGCACTTATAGGTTATGCAGTATGACCATATTACTAATGACACTCGATCATCCCAATCTTTGCAACCAATGTCACATATCTTTATGAGGCACATTACCAGTATCTTATTAAATGCCTCAATAGTGCCATTCAATTAGGGATGATAAGGGGCCATATTATGGTGTGCCACCATATATTTTATTAGAAATATCTATATAGTTTCATTGATGAAGTGTGTTCCCCTATCTCTAGTCAAATTGAGTGGGCACCCATAGTGAATCATGATGTTCTCCATATGAACCTCATGGTTGTGGTGGCTATGTAGTCTTTTGTTAGTGCTACCTCAACCCACTTAGTGAAATAATTGATGGCTACTAGAATATATCTTATGCTTGTGTGCCTTGCTATGGGAGTGATTAGACCAACAAAATCAATGACCCATTTTTCAAATGGTGCCTGGGCAAGAATGGGGATGAGAGGCATCTCATCCTGGTGATTGGGATTCCCTGTGTAGTGATAGATGTCACATGCCTTGGTATAATATTTTGCATCTTGGAACAGACTTAGCCACCATAAGCCTGATTGTAATACCTTATGTGTTGTAACATCTCCAATGTAATGGCCTCCTATTATCACTTTGTGTGCCTCTTATAAGATAGAGTCCCTTTCATGTTTTAAGACACATTGGCACATGACTTAATCTTGGCTCAATTTGTATAGTTCCTTATTAATGAGTTGAAAAGGGGTGGCATAAACTATGAGCTACTTCTTTTCTTTGGTTGTCATCATCTGGGGCACAAGCCTAGATGTTAGAAAAGTGGATATCTTTACTAAGTCCTTAGGGACATGCTAGACTTTTTAGAGTTTCACATCCAACATGTCATCTTCAATAGGAGCTATTGTACCACCAAAGTTGATGTGATACAAATGGTCTGGCCCTAAGTTCTATTTTTTGGGTTTTATGACAACTAAAAATTGGATTTCTTGAAATATAACTATCCATCTACAAATGCACCCATGGAGAATGGGCTTATTATGAGTTACTTAAGTTCCTCATGGTCAGTGAAGAAGATGAATGGGGTCACCAATAAATATTTATAGAATTTCTATAGGGTGTAGATCATGGCAAGAGCTTCATGCTTAGTTGTTGTATAGTTTTGCTCTATTTGGCTCAATTTATTGATTGTGAAGGAGATGGGATGATCCATTTTTACTTCATTAGGTTGCACCAAAATGACACTAATTGTAGATCTAGATGAATCAAACTAGATGTGGAATGAAGTCATCCAATCAAAAAATTACAGAATAGGTGTGCTAGCCAATTTGAGCTTTATATTTTCAAAGGTATCCTCTTACATTATGCCCTAATAAAATAGGCTATCCTTGCATAAGAGCTCCTCTAGTAGGATCACAATATTTGTATAGCTCCTTATGAATATTATATAGTAACCATAATGGCTAAGAAATGTGCGAACATATTTATGCATGGAAGGGGTCTGGAATAGTAGAATAATTATAGTCTTGATAGGATCGATGAGAAAACCATCTTTATAGATGATGTGCCTGAGAAAGGTGCACAATGGTGTCACAAAGATGCTCTTCTTGAGGTTCAAGGAGATATATAATTATCTGCACCTCTCAAAAATTAGGCACAGGTTGTCTTAATGGTCTTTCATGAGCCCATACATAGTCTAATCATATAGGTATACTTCGAGGAACTTGTTAATAAATTCATTAAACATAGTGATTACCACTCTGGAGAATACAACTAGTAAATTCTTGAATCCAAAGGGCATCACATTATAAGTGAAACAACCACATTCTATCATAAAGGTTGTTTTAGTCCCTTCCTCCTTGATTTGGACTTGATGTTATCTTAAGAACCCATTAGTGAAAGTATATATATATATATATATATATATATATATATATATATATTTCATCTTATGATGCCATCCAAGACTTCATCAATGAATGGAGTTGAGAAGGGGTTAGTGATGTAAGAAGAATTCAACAATCTATAATAAATACAAATCCAAATGCACCCATACTTATTGATTATAATAACCATGGGGATTACCCATTTAGATTCTTACACATGATATATGATGCCTATGTCTAACATACTATTAATCTCCATCTTGACCTTGGCATGGAGATTGAGATTCATTCTATAGGGGTGCTTATTGATAGACTTGTTCCATCATCAACTTTATGCTCATCTTCACAAAGCATGGGTGGGTCCCATTCATCTCTTGGTAATTATGAGGGAACAAGTATTAAAAATCCTTCAGGAGATCCATAATTTGTGCCATCTCTATGTCAGACCAATATGCACTTAGAGTAGCCATCTTTGGTTCTGTTTTTGAGTTGATGTCTACCTTGGTAGTTTTGAGGAGCACCTGGTAGGGTTCATTCCTTTCCTAATGTTATTCCTTAACTTGCCTACTTCCCTCAGTTGTTTCTATCTAAAGATGAGTTGGGTCTTATTTTTTGGGGGTGTTATCATTAACTTGGACACTAGCTTATTCTTACCTATCAATGTTATCTAGTTACATGCCTTCCATATATCATTATTTTCATCACTCAAGTTTATATTGAGCACTTTCTCTTCAAATAAAGTTGGGATCACTAACCCTTTCTCATTAACCATATCATGTAGGTGCTATTCTAGGATTATAGTGTCCTTAAACACTACCCTTCAAATTACTTATAGTGGCTTACCATTCTTATGCCCATATCTTCAAGGTCCTATAGAAGGCATGTACCCATAGGTTCCTTGGGGAATTATCATCATAGATAGTCCATGTTTATTTGCATAAACACACATGTGCTATAGGGTCAAAATCACTAGAGTAAGTAGAGATGTCTAAGTTATCATTGCTTTTCCAAAATCTAGTGCATATAGCTACTTTCACATTTTTCCAAGTTGTAAATTTGGGCCTTTACACTACCCACCAATGAGTGATAGTGATCCTCAAAGTATACACTAGTGTGCCCATCCTATCTACCTCTTTTAGGACAAATGATTCGAGGTCACACATATACTCTTCCATAATTTTTCTCCCCTCATATCTTGGGAGTGCTGCAAGTTTACCTTTACTTAGGTGAAACACTCTCTTTCCCTTCTTTTTGGCATAGGGGACCCATCTTTTCAGAATATGATCAATCTAGACCTAACTTTTCCTCATAAGTTTTGGCACCTTCATGTGCACTGACACCTATGACTAATGGTTTTATAAGCTTCTTTGACCCATTATTCATAATAAATGTTAGTAGTATCTGAGGCTGACTATCTATCTTCTTAAGAAATCACTCCTTGATCATTGGGGTTGAGAGTTTTGATGCTTTGCATCATGATGCTATATATATGGTTGATCTCATCTTCAAGATCAACACTTTATACATAGGGGGATCCTTAGTCACTTGAGAGGGGGATCACTACCCTCTCATTTCCATTTTCAAAGGTCATATAACACCTCTTGAAACTCATAAATACATTATTTTCATAAGACTAGGGCCTTTCCAAGATCACTAGATAATTGTCTTGTTCTAGCAACTTTATCACCTCAAAGTTAGTGAAAAACTTGGCACCCATGATATATACAGTGATGCTCTTTAGAATTCCCATTGGTTACACTTGGGTTTTGTTGGCCATACAAAGTACATGAGAGGAAGGCCTCAAGGCTAGCCTACCCATCTTCTCTCATGCATTCTTGGTCAAAATATTGACCTCAACACTTGTGTCCACAAGGGCCTCACATACTGACCCTACATCAATGGTGAAATTCAAAAGGAGTTATTGATCATACTCCACATTCTATGTATGCCTCACTTATCATACCCTCTCCATGTGTGGTGTGGTAACTTCAACTAGATTTTGCCTTGCATGCTCCAAGAGTAAATTTTTCAATAGGGATAACATTCCTTCTATTTATAGGAGGCTTATGATATTTGTTAGCTCTTGTATCTCTACTTATTTTATATCTTAATTCTTATGAGAGGTATTACATTGCACTTCTAGGTCTCACACAAGTTGGATCTCTCCTTGGAGGTTCTGGATAACACTCATAGCTTGTTGTAGGATATTTTTTTGGTATGTAGGGTTTGGGTAAGGTGTAGTTTTGGGTTCAGGATGCATGATGCATTCAGTGAGACTTTATTACCCATAACCTAGGCACAACTTAGGCATTAACATAACTAAAAATTGAGTGGTGAATACACTATGAGCAGTCGCTTACACTTTGATCATCTTTATGTGGGTTGGTGTCTCCTTCAAAGTCTACTTATCCATTTTCATCTCGTACCTAATAATTCTTGCACCCTTGTATGCACTAGGCCTACTTTGGGTCAATTTTTTGTATACTTTGTGGCATTTTTTAACCTTATGTGTTCCTCAACAAAACCCACACATTAGATGTGTAGGGGAATCACACTGATAATGCTTTGTTAAGATGCACTTGTAACATGAGTGCAGTGGGAATCTTCCTCCACCACATCCTCCACCTCATCTTCTAGTGCCTCTTTGAATTCCATATCTTGCATTCTAGTGGACATAGCCATCATTCCCTTGATTATCTTTCCCTCCTCTAGTTGTAGTTGCCTATCATGTGCCTCTCTCCAAGTTTTTGTGTATATTATCAATAATGTGGTAATCAACTATGATATGAGTGTAGGCATATCACAACCAGTAATAGATTATTGTGTTAATTTGATTAGAACATTGTAACAAAGGATAGTTTCAAACATCATGCACCTTGTGATAGACCTCACAACTTAGAATCAATGTTTGCACATTCCTCTATAGGTAGTTATTCCTATTATGGCCTTCTATTTTATAATTGATACACCATAACCCACTTAGAACATCTTGCAACAAACTAGTGCTAAGATTTTGGATTTGGCTAGCCATGGATACAATTTGCACCTCCATGAATAGGCTGATCCTAGTATTAGTGCTTTCAACTACCTCAACTCTGAGTATAACTTCAAGTGCTTCATGAGGGTCTATAAATGTCTTCATGGAAAGCACTCTTCTAAATGGTACTAATAATCCTCCAATAAACCATTGCACATGTTGGGAGGGTGAAAATCATAAAAAAAGCTTGGAAAGAAGAGTTTTAAACTTGGCATCATATAGATGCATGCTTTCAGAGATCCCTTAATTAATCTCCTTGATCATGGTTATGCTTTGTTGTTTAAACTATGGTATGTAAAATTCATTAAAGAATACTTCCTTCAAGGTGTCATAGTCAACCATAACTTGGTTAGGGTCAAATTTCTTGTACTAGGTATGGGTGCAGTCAAGTGGAGTTGTCATGACTAGGTTGTCTTGTGATTTGATTGGGTTATGCCATGAGCACACCATTGTAGTTCATACTTTAGCACATGCTCTATGGCATTATCCATGTCATGATACTCTGGTAAGTACATGTCCATCTTGTAATAGATTTGTTGTAGGGGTGTAACTAGCATCTGAGGTGATTTTAGTCCTTATGTCTATTTGAGTGGTGGTCATCCAATGCCTTCAACCATTGGGTTAGGAATTGTAATTATTATTACTATGGGCATTGTTGATGTTGAATGCACTGTACTACTTACTTGTGGTGCTAGGACACTTATTATGGGCTATTGCCCAATCTATATAACTAACATTGGCTACACTAGAATGCTTACATGCACATCTTGTATTATTAAGCTAGTGCCCAATGGTCTATATGTATATTCATTCAACTCATCATAAGGAATAACTTGTTTAATTACAAAATTATACTCCTCAAGTCTATAAAATGGTCAAAGTCAATGTTGAAAATAGGGTCAGTTATCACTCTTATTTCTTTTCATGGGGGATCCAATGCATGATATTGCATTACAAGTTCAAAGGGTGTAGGCTCATCTAGTGCATCTTTAGTTATCAAATTATATAGGAATCTAGTGCATTTTACACCTATCAACTATTGAGATCAATCTATGGATTTATTATTTCTCTGCTATTGGTGCTACTACAATTCAAGAGATCCTTCCCCATGCCCTTTTTGCTCACTATGGGTTCACTTAGCTCTTTTAGGTTCTATATCTTCTATTAACATGTGCCTTCTCTTGTTATAAGTCTATCTCTTGAGCTCTCATATGTCAATATTCATATCCCCTTCTATTGTGCTTTACCTACACATCCCCTTCTTCCCCATTATGCTACTCATATGCAAAAGAATTTTAGCCTTCCATTCTCATAGTTTTAAATCCATAATGCACCATTAATTTCTTGAGTTATACACCAAATTATTTCATAACTGTACTTTTGGGTTCATGCAAAAATTGATACTTTTCTTCTTCTAGGTAGGAGTATGTGGAAATAATGAACTCAAGCATGTAACTATTTAACACTCCTTACCACCATTTGTTTACTGCTCTCATCTAAGTGGTATAAAGAGTCTCAAGTATTTATAAGTTCTATTTTTTCCACTCAAGGTGATATCCATATGTTCATCTTCTATGGGTCACATAGGCAAGCAACCATCGGTACACATGCTCAAGTAGTTCACAAAAAAAGACCTCATACCCAAGCATCATATAGGTTGTTCTAGACCTACTTCCTCAACTTTTGTCCTCTATAGGTTGGGTGATTCATCATAAAGCTATCTTCCACCTATTACAACCAACACTCAATGTTATTGAGGGAGAGTTAGAGCATTATCCTATTACACCATTGTGTTAACAAAATTCAACATAATTCTTAATAATGGAACCATAATGTTGTAGTTTTATTTGGGTGTTTCAATTCATCATTTATGGGGTCAAGCACATTTATGGTTATCTAAGTCAATTCTCAACTCATTACAACTAGGTGCAAACCTAGTGTGTTTCCATAGTGCTCAAAATTTATCACCTGACTGTGCTAGCATCAATTCACATAAGGCATAAGCCTTATGTGCTCACCTGAAGTGTATCAGAGAAAGAACTAGGTCCCACATTAGGCTATTTGTGCTATGGTACAATGGTTCTCATATAATACATGGTCATTTGATAAAAGGCTTTTGGTGGATTCAATGGTGCAAGCCATTTTTGGGCTATGTCTGATGGTCTATAGGCACAAGCTTATTTGGGTACTTAGTTTTGGTTATAAGGGCACACACCTTTATCAAGTTAAGTATAGAGATATATAGGTGATAGATAGGTCAAGGGGATGCTTAACTTGAGGGATCATTATGATCTCATGCATCTATCAAAGGTAAGAGCACAAGTGCATGGGATATATATACTTAGGTTATTCCTTATTAGTTATGATGACATCATCTTTTACACAAAGACACCATTAATAACCTGAACTAGAGCTTGATAAACTTAACATACATATGTTGAATTTATACCATTATAACTATTCCATTCATTATGCTTTCACTAATTATATCAAAGATAAGTAAACCATAACCATTGTATGTACTATAACTTTCATTACCCATTAATTAAAGGCCACTTAAAATAGAGTACGTTATATAAAAGGTAGAATAAGTATATTACTTAAGCTATTTATCTACCCAGAGGCTCAATGATGAGTTTAGGCATATACATTAGGAGCCTTAGTGGTGTCCATACTACTTATCATGCTAATGGCATCCATTATATGTAGAGATAATTCTACAGAGCTGCACTACATCAAATTTGCATATCTATGCTTACTAGTTTGAGCTCAATTTTATAGCACACAGGAGCATCTCCTTGATAGGGTAGAGAGTGCATGTTGGGTGATAAGATGTAACCTTTGTTGATCATTTAATTAGATCCATAAATTTTTCTCTCTTGAACTATAGTCACCACATGTATACACTCTTGAAGATTCCTTGAAAATCTAGGTACCAGTTAACCACCTACCACCTGGTGCAAGATGTGATTCAATTCCTTTAGATGGTGTAAGAGATACTAAAATACCAATCATGCTAAGTGATTACCTTATGTTGAGATGTATATTGAGTTGTCATAGATCCATACTTAGTCAAAATAAGGGCCCAACATAAGTGATATGGACATGGTGACATAAATAAATCAAACAATAAAATTATGCAGACCATAGAAAACCCTAACAAGTGTTATTTTTGGTCTCCCTAAAAATTTATAAAAGGCACATCTATTTATTTTTATTGAAGTATAGGATTGGAAAATCAAACAAATTTGATGACACATTAAACCACAAAGTTATTTTGTTGAGTGAACTAAGAGTGGAAGTCATAAGATTTGATCATATGAAGATAATATGAAAATTATCAAGATTTTTAATATGCATGGAAAGGATGTGCATAAACAGTGAGTGGAAAAAAATACCATGGTTAGAGTGTTTAATTTAAGATGGATCATTATTTTGAGGAGTATAATTATGTATACCAATAATTTAAATGCACTAGAATTTGATAAAGGAAACACATGGTGGAGGTTTGGTAGGTCATTTTGGCTATGAAAAAACATTATCACAAGTGGCATAGAATTATGTTTGGTTGTGAATGAGTATGGATGTGTGTGTTAGGTGTGGAGCCTGATTGTCTTTTAAGATCAGAGGTTAAAATTTTAATAATATTTCAATTGGGTTTGGATCCCATTATTTAAATCCTTGATGGCACAAGGGGTTGTAAGGGGGGGGAACCCCTCTTGTAGGGTCTTGGGAGGATGACCCTCCTAGTAGGGGGTCCAAGGGCCACGTGTCCCAGAGTTTTTTTTTTTAATTACCTTATTAAATTGTAATTTCATAGTCAATCTGGGCCATTGATTAAATATTTCAAGATATGATGGTAGAGGTTATGTTTAGGTGTTTTTTACCCTAAAATGTATTGATATATGGCCCAGATGTATGGGGGTAAAAAAATAAGAATGAAATATTGTACATAGAGAGAAGGCAGAAAAGGTAGAGATGTGTAATAGGGTTTTTTACAAGATTTTGTTTCTCCCTTGTATTGTGGGAAATAATATATTGGACAAGTTTGGTGGATGTAGCCCATCTTAGGTAAACCATTTTAAATCTGGCATACCCTATTATGTGCATGTTTATCATTATTTTTAGAATGTTTTGATTAATTAATTTCATAGTTTTTCTTGTATGTGATTTGGGGATAGATATAGGTTTTAATTTATCCTAGTAGTGTTCAATATGTTTAGGAGTTTAGAGTTTATCAACTAGAAAAAGGGATAAGTCAAAATTCAAGGTCGTATCAACATTGCCCATTCCAAAGAAACCATGGGAGGATATAAGCATGTATTTTGTTTTTGGTTTTCCTAGAAAATGGAGATGGAATGATTATATATTTTTGATAATGGATATATTTTCAAAGATGACATATTTTTTTATTTGCATATAGACTAGTGATGTAACAAACATCATTATCTTATTTTTTAGGGAGATTGTAAATCTACATGGTTTGTCATGCAACATAGTTTTAGACATAGATGTGAAATTTATTTGACATTTTTGGAGAATTTTGTGGAAGAAATTAAAAACATAATTATGGTTTAATTCAACATACCATCCTCAAAAATATGGATAGATAAAATTAGTCAGTAGGGATTTGGGTAATATGTTGAGATGTTTAATTGAAGGAAAGCTAGAACCATAGGAAAATATTCTAGCACAAATTGAGTTTGCATACAATAATTCAATGAAAATAAGTATAGAGAAGACATAATTTCATATAGTTTATAGATAAAGTCCAAAAGGAGTTTTTAAGTTATGCAACATGAAAGATGAGCAAAAGAGAAGTGTTAAAGTAGAGGATTTCACATAGTATATGAGATAAGTGCTCAAATAAGTGCATGAATAATTATATAAAATTAGTGTGGAGTACAAACAATACATAGATTTAAAGATAAGAGAGGTAGAATATAAGGTTATTGAAGGCTTAGTCTTAGCACAACTAAGAAATGATAGATTTAATAAGGGAAATTATGATATTAGAATGTGAAAATTTTTGTAGAAATTTGAAAAAAATAATTACTAGATAGAGCTACTTGAAAGGATTGATATATCACCTATTTTAAACATGGTTAATTTGTATCCATATTATGCAGGGTAAATTAGTGAAATTCCAAATATAGATTATAAAAAAATAGATTGGAGATATCAAATGCCTAAATAGGAGTGTGATGAAACACAAAAAGTGATTGATACACAAGTTGCGAAAACTATGTGCATAAAAGAATAGAAAACATATCTGGTAAAGTGGAAAAATTATGGATTAAAAGATATGACATGGATAAGTGCATCAAAAGTTGTAAACTAAAGAATACCATTAGAAACGCTATTATAAATCACATGTGTAGGAGCTCATGTTTCATTATTACCTATTATGTATTATGTAGGAGCATTTGGATTCATATGAAATCTTGCATTAACCAAAAATATATTACTTTAGGAAATTTCTCAAAGTATTTTTTTACTAAAGTTTATTATTGTGCATATGTATTTATTTTAAGTTTGTGCAAATATTATGTGTTGTGAAAACCTTATTTCCATTTTTTTGTGCCATATTTGTATGAACTTGTATCTTGTATAATTTTTCACCACTTGCAAGTGCATATATGTTTGTAATGTTTCACATATCTATTATTTCACACAATGGTAAGTATTATTTGTCTAAATAAGCTTGTGAAGATTCGGGAAATATGTAGTATGTATTTTTCATAAGTGTATTATTGCAAAGTATTATCATAAGTTTGTGACATCCTCTAGAGCATAAGATCTTAAATTATTTTCTTTAGAAGTAGTAGAGTGGATGAGATTTATTAGATGAGTTTGTTCTTCACTATTCAAGTTATGCAATGATTTACTAGTCATTTTGAGTGCATATAGTAATATGCAATAATATTATTGAGAAAACATGAAGATCATGGTAGAGATATTTTAAACACATTTTTTTGGTAATGAATTATTTCAACTTATCCTTGTGATGTTGTGACCTTTGCACCTTTGGTTCATGCAAATATTTCATTGTGATGTGTTAAGAATGAGGCATTGTTGACCATTTGAAATTTAATTCCATAAGTCATGAAAAGCTAGTAAGTATTTATTTAATATTATTTATGATGTAGTATGTTGTGATGCATTAAGTTGTAAGGTGTTAGTGATTTATAATTTTGAGAGATAATTAATATTTGTGGTGCACAAAGGTGTGTTAAATCTTAGTAGTGGGTGTAAAGCACTTAATTTAAGTAAGTGAGTCTTGCACCTATATAAGCATGCCCCTACACTTGTGTAAAATAAAGAAAAAAGGGGATGCTGGGAAGAATATTGGATCCTAAAAATAATTTTGAATGATTATTTTGAGAGTTAGGCTAAAATTTCAAAGACTATGATTAACAAACATATATCTAGTATTATAACACATCTCATTATAATATTACAATGTTATTGTTACTATCATCTTAATGGTATTTCCTACTTCTAAAAGATGTGATTTAGGAATTTGAATCAAGAGAGGATGGTTATTATGGTTTTAGTTCCAAAATGAAAACAAAATGAAATAAACTCACTAATAACATAACATCTCTAGGCCTAGACACTAGGGAGAGCTTAGTTAACAAAAGCAAATGACAAACACAACTAAAAATCAAGGAATGAAAACAAAATAATCCCTTCACCTTAATTAGATGCTCCAAATTCCTTTGTAGTGGTGGCTTACTCAGCTTGTGATCATGAAGTCCTTGGTAATGGAAGCTTGGCTACCTCAATCTCTCCTTTGCACCTTTAGCTTGTTGCTTGGCTTGGCTTGGAATAAATTTGGAATGGTAACACTAGTTGTTTGAATATTTTAAAACCATTTCTATATTATAAATTTTCAAATAGATTAGAAATGATGTTCATGGCCTCTCTATTTATAGATTTTTGAGAATGTCTAGAATCAACCTAAACTGTCCATCTCAAGATTGAGATGTGTGGTTGAGGATTAATTCAATTTTTGGAATTAAATTTGTAATTATCCTCATCATGAAATCAAAAGAAGGGGAAATTAAGAGGCATTAAGGGCATCATGGAAGGCATTGATGAGGCATGGGAGGTATGAATCTAGATATTTATGGCATTTATGGCCTAGGGATGCCTTCTAAAGAAATAAGATCACTTGATGATGTAGATATTCAATATTCATTTCTAAAAACAAGTTTTCAACAAGTTTCCATGGAATTATTAAATAGGCCTTGATTTGGATTAATTAGATCTTAAGCATGGTTAAGCACCTTGTGCACAAATTATTCAAATTGATCAAAATTCCTTGTTATTAGTCTAAAATTTGACTAGATTAGAATTAGAAGTCACTGTTAGATACATTGGAACCATTATACCATCTAGGATGTTACCAAAAACAAATAAAAAAGGCACACATATTATGTAGAATATTTGATAGGAAAGAGTAATCTAGAACACCTAGGTGCAAAATTAGCATTTTGACTCATAATGATTTGATCAAAGTTAGCTGGCCCATAAATTGCATTACCCCATTTAGGGATACCCTGGCTAAAATTAGCACTTGAATATGTCAATTTCACATCTTTTAGTGTTTTAAAGCCAAATTATGCATTTTGAGTGAAAATTGGCTAAAAGCCTGATTGGAGGTTATCGATGGCCAGATTTAGGTGTCTACAGTTTGCCCCTATTTGGGAAGGCTTTGAAATCTATAAGAATAGTAATGTATTCTCAAATAATGAAAAGGTCCCATATGCCTAGAACTACAATGATGATGAACTAATTATATGATGGCCCCTGGAGGGAATGGTTGGCACAAGCATGTCATCAAATGATCCCTCAAAAAGAAAGAAGTGAAACGAGAGGACCAAAGAAAGGAAAGATGATGGGGGTGAAAAAAAAATGATAATAAAAAATGAGTCAAATTAATTGGGAATACAAGTGGGATGGTGTATAATGGTTTGCCCAAAGGTGGTTATAAGAATTATACCCTGATAGTGGCAATGTGGTATGATAACACAATGATTTACCCAAAGGCAGTTATAATCATTGAGAAAATGGAGATACCCTAGTTAAGATAGACAAACAAGATAATAACATGCCCTTATATAGGCAAAAAAAGTAAAGTGGTGATAACATAATAATTTGCCTAAAGGCGGTTATAATCATTGAGAAATGCAGGTGGGATGGTGTCCAATGATTTTCCCATAGGCGATTATAATCATTAGACCCTAATTATGGAAAATATGATGAACTTAGCTGAGGATGATGATAACTTAACACATAGGGTAAATGATGAATTGGAACAACCTACTAGTAGGGAAATGCTCATCTAAACTAATAAAGGTTGAAATTCTTCTATGGTTAATTACTCTATTTGGGATATGATTTGGATGAAATCAGGATGTTGATGTTAAAGAGAGGCCATCATTTGTGAATAGACTTTTGGAAGCTAAGGTTTATTATAGCACGTGTCATAGGCATCATGGTATAACATTATGAAGACTTGGCATAAAATATGCATGAGGATGGACTTCTATAATCCAATACTCAATAGAAAATAATGCACCAATGATAGAAACCATGATGATAATGTAAATATATGAATATGGATGGATTTGAGTATAAGTGTGGGAAAGGAATCACCTAATGAACACACATAAATTGAATCAAGGCAGCAGTGCCAAAAGCAAACAAATAGGTAGATAAAAAAATAGAACAAGTAGAAATAAACAAATAAACAATGCCATAGAAAACCCTACGAACATTGCCCCTAGAAAATGAGTGACAAATTAATAAATGAATAAAATAGGGGAATAGAAGAAAAGGAAGGAGGTGGATGAACTATCTCCATATGCACTAAGAAAGTGGACATTAACTACATAGTTCCATGGATGTAATATCCAATAAAAATTTTCAAGCCAAATGTAGTTCTCCTAAGGAATGGGAAGAATGTGATAACTGAGGAAAATAAATAAAATGTATGTGATAGAAGAATAGGATTGTCTTTCAAAATAGAAAGTACATGAGATAAAAAGGACAAAAAGGAGGGGGAAACTAAATGACAAGTGATTTGCTTATAACTTAGTAAGGGTTGCCAGAATCCTTAAGGAAAAGAAGTGGTCAATGTTTTTTGTTCTTTTCTAATAATTTTTGGAATGTTTTTGGAATTATTTTGGAGTATCTCAACTCAATCAAGAATGATGAGACACTAAATAGTTCAATCTCATAAAATGGTGAGAGCATTAAAACTTAGGTTACTCACAAAATGGTGAGAGTATGGCTTAGGTTGCTCACAAAATGGTGAGAGTGTGGCTTAGGTTGCTTGCAAAATGGTGAGTGCATTCAAACTTAGATTTCTCATAAAAAGGTGAGAGCATGGCTTAGGTTGCTTGTAAAATGGTGAGAGCATTCAAACTTAGGTTACTCACAAAATGGTGAGGGCATGGTGGAGAAGGGTGATTGAGCTGACCTCAACAAGTATTGAGCACTACCTATATAGTCCTAGAGTAGGACCTCAACTCACTGTAGTTCCACCATTATAGTGGAGGAATTTGACTAGTGTAGTAGTCAATTCAAAATATAGGCACAATTAGTAAAAAGGCACAACGTGGTATAAGATGTGGTAAGTTGGTACATCAGGGCTTAATTTTACCCCTGGTTTGCCCATAGGTAGTTATAACTAGGATATAATAACATAGATCAATGGTACTAATTTTCCCAAAGGTGGTTATAATTAGTAGCAAGATTGATAGTAAGAAAAAGACTAAAAAAAAGGATGAAACTACCAAAACTTCTATCACACTATCTCAAAATACTCTTTCTATTTGAAGTAATTGAACTAACTAATAAACTAATCAGATATCTCAATGCTAAAAATGCATAATAAATGGGAAAAACCAAGGTCAATTGAGCTAGGATTTAGAATACACTGGGTTGATAGGTCAGAAGTGGAAAGTGGATATGGTGAAGAGGATGGATAGGGATGATATTTGTATAAAGAAGAATAATGACAAAATGGCATAACTAAAATGGTCCTTACAAAAAATAAACCTTAATGCTCAAGCATTACTACTACTTGAGATGAATAATATTCATTAGCCCTATAAGTTCATTACTGTCTAGTGTGGTAAGCCTATACTTGATCCATAATCTACAGTGATTATGAAAGGCCCTATCTAGTTTGGTTTGAATTTATATTTATACTTCTTCTCAGACATGGTATTATTTTGGTTTTCTTTAAGAAAATGATCACCAAGTTCAAATGTTCTATACTTAACATGCCAATTATAGTGGTCTTTGAGTCAATTTTGATATGCTTGAAGATTGTTGAACACAGTCATGCATTTCTCATCAAGTAGGTCTAGCTCTTGCAGGTGAGCTACTCGATAGTCATGATCATCCAGGACATGCTTGAAAGAGATGCATAGTGAAGGTAATTCAACCTCAATGGCAAGGATGGATTTAGTACCATAAACAAGTGAGTATAGAGTGGATCCTATATGGGTATGATGATTGGTATGGTATACCCAAAAGGTAGGGAATATCTAGAGGTGCCAATCATGACCGACATTATTGACAATCTTTATGAGAATGTTGACAATGGTTTTGTTGGATACCTTGGCTTGGCCATTACCTTGAGGGTAATATGCCATATAAATATGTTGTGTGATTTTGTATTTAGAATATAGCTATTTTACATCCTTGTTCTTAAATGATCCTCCATTATCAAAGATAATTTTAGAGGGGATACCATAGCAGTAAATGAGATGGTTAAAAATGAATTTGGAAATATGATTTCTAATCACGTAAGTGAGGGGTATAACTTCAACCCACTTAATGAAATACTCAATGGTGGTAAGGATATGTTTATGGCTATTAGATGAAGTGGGGTTAATATTCCCAATGAGATCAAGTCCTCATGTAGAAAATGGCCATGGTGTCAACATCAGTTTTAGAGTTTTTGCTGGGGCATGAATTAGATTAGCATGCCATTGACATTTGTCACACTTTTCTTATGTAGGTAGTCACATCTACATCTATTATGGGACTATAATAACTAGTACACAAAAGTTTTTTGGAGAGGATGACCTTACAATAATGAGCTCCACACACTCTATGAACTTCTCTTAACTCTAGTGTAGACTCTACCAAGTTTAAACAATGAAGTAAAGTTCCATCAAAACTATGATGGTAAAGGGTGGATCCAAGTAGAGTATAATGAGTGGAATGATGAATGAAGGCTTTGGTTTATTTTCAAGATAGATTAGGTGGTAGAACTTGGTCATGAAGGTAGTTATAAAGGTCTAAGTACTAGATAGAATTAGGACCAATAATATCACAAATCATGGCAATGGTTGAAGGTTCATGAGCTGGTGTTGATAAATTCTTGACAAGTAATTGATGATCTATAGCTTTATCTATTTGTTGAATCAAAGAGCTAATAGTAGACATGGCATCTACAGTTATGTTATTAGCCCTCAATATGTGCTCAAACTAAATATTGGCAATTTGTTGCTTAAGAGTGTCGATCGTGGCTTTATATAGAACCAACTTGTCATCTTTGGTCTGAAAATGATTTGTAACCTAATTAATGATTGATTGAGAATCACCATAAACTTGGAGATGAGATATATTCTAATGCACTACTTGTCAAATTCCTATAATAAGTGCTTCATAATTGACCATGTTTTTTGTATAAGGAAAGCTGATTTTAAATGATTTAGGGATTAGATCTCCCTATGGTGTAATAAACAATAGGCCTACCCTTGATCCCTATGCAGTGAATGAACCATCAAAATATAATTTTTAAGGCTACTCCTCAAGGGGTGTGTTAATGAAAGCCATGATAGATTCATCAAGAAATTGAAATGTGAGTGGCTGTATGTCTATGAGAGGTACTTCAACAAGTTGATTTACAAGAACTTATCCCTTGATTGCCTTCTGATTGGCATAATTTATGTCAAACTCACTGAGAGGCATGATCCATTTATCCATTCTTCCTTGAAAAGCTACTTTAGATAATAGATACTTGAGTGGATCAACTTTTGAAATGACCATGGTCTTATTATTCAACATGTAATGGCACAATTTTTGAGTTGTGAAGACCATGACTAGACAAGCTTTTCAATAGGTGCATAGTTATGTTCATATGTAACCAAGGTATGGCTTAGGTAGTATAAATTTTTCTCCTTTCCTTTGTCATCATGTTGATCGAAGATTTCCCCTAGAACATGATATGTAGCTGATAGGTATAACAAAAATGGCTTTTCTAGTATAAGAGGTAATAAAATAGGTAGATTAACAAGATAGTATTTGAGTTTTTGAAAAGATATTTGGCAGTGATCATCCCAATGAAATTCAACTCCCTTCTTTAAAATGTGTGTAAATTGATGGCACTTATTTGCTAACTAAGTGATGAAGCATTAGATTGACTAGATCTTACCCTGTAAACTATAGAGTTGCTTTAAATTAGTTGGTGATGGCATCTCGGTTATAGCATGAAATTTAGCTAGATTAACTTCAATACCTCTATGAGACATGATGAAGCCAAGTAATTTTCCTAAATTTATACCAAACACACATTTCTTTGGATTGATTCTAACTTTGTACTCCTATAATATTTTAAATATCTTACGTAGCACTACTGAATGGTTGACCCTAGTTTTGGATTTTCCTAATATGTCATCGACATAGTCTTCAATAATATCATGCATCATATCATGGAATATGATAGTCATTACCTTTTGATATGTAGCTCTAGCATTCTTAAGGCCAAATGGCATTACCTGATAACAAAATTTTCCCCATAGAGTGGTGAATGTTGTTTTATGTTTGTCTTTTGGTGCTATTTTGATCTGGTTGTATCCTAAAAAGCCATCCATGAGAGAAAAAATTTCATAATTAGCCATGGATTTGATGATCATGTCAATATTAGGCAATGTAAAATCATCTTTAGGATAAGCTTTGTTGATGTCTTAAAAATCAGTACAAATTCTAATCCCTTCAAGCTTTTTACTAATAGGTACAACATTAAAGATCCATTTAGAGTAGTCAATGGATCATATATATCCTACTTCTAAGAGTTTTTCCAACTCTTTCTTTACCAATACAATAATGCGAGGATGCATCTTACATAACTTTTATTTTACTGGTTTGGCATCAAGATTAACCACAAGGTGGTGCAAAACCAAGGTAGGATCTAAACCTAGCATGTCAAAATAGGCCCATGCAAAAATATCCACAAACTCTCTTAATAGAGTTGCAAAGATGTCACATTCCTCCTTAGTGAGAGACACACCTAATTTTATCCATTTTAAGTTTGATGGAGTCCTGATATTTACCTCTACTATAGCTTTGATCGGAAGGGTCGAACCATCTTCTAGGAGAGTAGGTATTGACTTGAACTATTGAATTATGTTTGGGTCTTCTATTAGGACTTGCTCTTCAAATTCTCCTAAGCATGGTGAATCTGAGTCTGCTAATGGAATATCTAGCTATGTGATAAAATTAGTCAAAAATTATATAAGAATTTGATCAAATACTTGTTGTTTCTCAAAGCTAAACTTTGATCCACAAGCAAGTTCATCGTTGGTGGTCTCCTAGTCTAAATTTGAAGAAGAATGAACACCCCTATCTATTGGCAGTTGAAACAAGTTTTCACCACTAGACTGGCCTTTATCTTTACTTTTTCCCTAGTCAAAAATCACCTCAAAGAGGTTTTCACTATGGGACCTCAATGTTTTACTTATTTATTTTTGGCTAAGGGTGTTCAATTACTCTCCAAAATAGGCAATAGGATCAAATGTGATTAAGAACCCTAATTTGTGACCTCCTAATGGAATGTTGTCTTTAAGGCCTAAGAAATCATAGAATGCCTCATCATTATAGAACTCATCAATTGGCAGACTATATTCTTATTAGTCCCAATCTATCAGTTGGGGATAATATAATGGTAAAGGGTTGTGATGAATGTCCAAGGTAAGGGTACAAATGACATTATTATCAAATAATTTGGTTTAAAATAGGTCATCAAAGGTGAGACTATGATCAGACTCTACTTCACTCTCAATATCATCATCACTAGTCACTGGTGAGGGAGTTTGAATAAGATATGTGGGGTCACTGCCAGGTGGTTTAAATTCAAGTCTATAAGGTCTTTCATACTTAGTCATGGAAATTAGCTTGATCGTTATTTGCTGACTTAGTCTAAGGCCTCTTCCTTCATAATTGTGACGCTCCATGATCCTATTGGGAATAGGATACTTGGCATTTTTATAATAATTAGCTTGGTTGTCATTGTATAACCATGAGTCATCCCCTTCAAGAGGGTCAGGTCCTAGGCTAGATGCTGGTACAAATGTGATAGGTCCCTTATCTTTATTCTTTTATTGCCAATGCATATGTGGGGTGACTTTAGGTCACCCAAAGGTTTTTAGATTATGAATAAGATTGGCAATATGAAATGTATCATGGGTCACATACTTTCTCAGTCCATTATTTGAAATGGTGAAATGATTAAAATCTTTAGGAGGTGGCATGTGGGAAAGGGAATCTAAGGTATCAGGTTCTATGCAATTATCTTGTGAAGGATCAATAAGTATGACCTTTCCTTTCTCCTATTGGGAACTTGGATTCATACTGTACTGATAATTATAGCTTTAAGATTCAGCCTCAAAATGCTTGTAGTGCTCATATGGGTGCAAATCTCTTAAAATATTCACTTCCATACCTAAGTGGGAAAACTTGATACATTAGTGCAGTGTTGATAGGAATGCATGAATCTCATGTAACCAAGGCCTACCTAGAAGCATGTTGTATGATAACTCAAGATCAAGCACATGACAAAGTGTATCATGGGTTAAAGGCCCAATGATAACTAAAAAACTAATGGTGCCTTGTGATTATCTTTCCTAATTATCATAAGCTTTGATGGTTATTATTTCTGGTTAGAGATCTACCATTGTGTACCCAAGAATCTTGATGAAATTTAGAGACACTATGTTGAGGCCAAGATCTATTATCGATAAGGACACATTTTACTTTATGCCATTTGATAAAAACTTCTATGTACAATGGGTTATTATGGAGCAGGCCAAGAGGATACATATCTCTTTGGTTGAATGTGACTTGTTGGGCTGAAGCTAGGTGTCCAACCAAAGCTTGAAAGTTATTAGGGGATATGTCACTAGCAATAGTGGATTGGGTCAAAAACTCATTTAAGATGTTTTTATGGATTATTGACATCCATAGCAAATCTAAAATAGAAATTTGTGTTGGTGTTTTTTGCAATTGTTCCAAAATATCAAACTTCTTTTTTTGGTCAATAGTGAATGGTTTATTCTAAGGCTGAATGGTTAGTTGGATAACAAGTAAAGTGGTGAATGGTTGTGGGATTGGGATAGTAATCTTTGACCTTCTAGTTGTGATTACATAATTAGGATTAAATACTATACCATTATTGTTAATCTATGTTGGGAATGGTGTGTGACTAGATAGGATAAGTCTTAGTTACTAGTGCACTTACATGTGGTCATGTGGCAAAGACAAGTTATTGATATAAGGTACAAAATGGGAAGTCCTAATTTGCTGGTTTGCCTATATGCATTCCTAGGTCAAAGAAGGATTATCCATGTAATTTAGCTAAATGTTGTTGTTTAGCAATGGTTTAAACTGATCATTGTTTGGTTTAAGATTAATAGAGATGGTATTAATGCTATCCCCTATAATATGAACTACAACCCTATTGTAGTCATATGCAATTACATGGTAGTTTTGTTGGTTGTTGGTGTTCTAACCTTGGTTTTGTCCATTATTCTATCATTATGGGTTTTGCTATTGATTTTGTTGATTCTGCTGGTTCGACCTTTGATTTTGATATTATTGATTTTGATACTACACTGGCTGTTGTTATTGCTATTGATTGTTCTACTACTATTGATTATTATGTTGAGGAAAGGGGTTTTGATATATCCCAAGAGTTTTATTAGAAGTTGAAGCACCATTATCCAATTTTATATCCTCATTCTCCAACATATTCTAAATTAAATGCTTGATTTGGATGCATCTTCATAGATTATGCCCATTGACCCAATGATAGTCATATAATTCATTTTCATGGTACCCATCAGGATAAGGAATGCCTTGTAGATAATGCTTTGGTATAGGCTAACTAATCAAATTAGCAATATCAAATTTGTGAAAAATAGAATTGATAGATTTTCCTAGGTCACTAAAGACATGATGTGCAGGCACAATTCTTCTAGGAGGAAGGGTTTGTAATGGTAATGGTTGTTGTATTTATTTTTCAAGTTTTTGTTGTTGTGCTTATGGCACTAGTTGAGTAAGATCAATATGAAAAGGTGGTTTAGATGATGTTTGTACCATTTTCACATGATGGGATTTGGTTACTCCATTTCCCACAACATTCCTATTACAGTTGAATTGCTTTAGTCTTTCATGGTTATTAGCCTATTCTACTTGTGATACTTACACTTAGATGGGATGTTGGTCATTTACCTAATAGGTACCTTGATTTTGTTTATTTGAATTAAGCTTAATGACTCCTTTATTGATGACTGCCTGCTTAATCAATAAACCTATATCAATGATCTCCTTAAATGTATGTGCACGTTATAGTTTCAAATGATAAGCTATCTCACTATGAAAATTTTTGGTAAACATAGTGGATAATTATTTATCTAGTAAACTATGGGTGAAATGACTCACAAGGGCTCTCCATCATTATAAATAACTTACAAAACTCTCACTAGTTTTTTGCTTTGCTCATAATAAATCCACTAATGAAATCTCATGCTCGAGATTATAGGAAAAGTGTTACATAAACTTATCAGAAAGATCATCAAAATATGTTATTGAATTTTTGGGAAACTTCAAAAACCACTCCAAGGCTTGTCCAACCAAGCTCCTTAGAAATAACAACAAAAGGTATATGTCGCTATATGCCACTGGTTTACACATGACAAAGAATTCAGTCAAATGAGCCTTAGGGTCACCTTTCCCTTTGCATTTATCAAATTTTAGTGGTTCATATCTTGAAGGAAATGGTACTTGCAAATAATTCATGTTGAATAGATAGGAATATACATCATCTAACTTGAAATTTTTAGTTTGTTTACTAGCTTGAATGGTAGCAATTTTATCCTTCATTTGTTGCAATTGTTGGTATAAGAAACTAGATGGAATATTGGTTTGAGGGAGAATTTGGGTTTAGATAGATGGTTGGGAGGTCACAAATGGAACACTTTGACCAAGGTATGATGGAGCTACCTATTGGGGTACATTGGATTAGTTGGGGAATGGACCATTAATACACATACGTGGATTAGGATGTACTTGAAATTACACACTTAGTTGTGTGATATTCTAGTTTAGGTTAATGATAAAGGTTTGAGTTGGAGGATTTTGTGGTTGTGATGGAAGGATATAACTACACTATGCTTACTATGGTTGAAAAAGGACACACTGTCGACTAATCAAACCATATTATTGAGTGAGAACCTATGGACCAAGACTTTATCTCTTGATTTATGGCACATTTTGAACCAATGGTTATCTAGTAGGTACCTAAGAAACATGGGGACCTCCTTGTTGCATGAATCCCTATGAGGAAGTGAAAGTAGGTTATAGATTCAAAATTTGTTCTTTGACCAATATTTGCACATTATTGACTAGTCATTACTTGGTTTTGTATTGGCATATTAGTTTGTGATTGAAGAAGTATGTTTGTTGTTACCTGGTGAGGTGAAACATTTGTTGTCCCTGATTAAGGTGGTAATGTATTTGTCCTTTATTATGTTGATACACTATATTATACCTATTATTGTGGAATACTACTCATTACCTATTGAGGAGGAGTAAGATTTGTCACATTCTATCATTGAGGTGTGATATTGGCCATTATTTGATTACCTCATCCCATAGGTTGTACATTTGAGGAAGTAGTTGATTGAGGTTGGGGTGTAGAAATTCCCACTTCCTAGTATGATGACCTATTTATAAGATTAACTACAAGGACATGTTTTTGGCCAATTTTTTTTGCATTAGTACCACTTTGATTAGGACTGGACATTATTTGCACATTATCTACTACATTTGGCTCACTATTTAGTGTAGAGACTGAAGACACTTCTTCAATAATGGGCATATGCATCAAGTTATCTATTGAAACAATTTGTATGAAAGGGTAAAAATTCAAATTCTCTTGTCTAGTTAACTCTATAAATACTCCTATTGAAGGAACTAGGTCAATGAGAGGCTTACTCACCATGTTCATCTGATTGAAATCATGTGCTAGATTTAAATATGTTTGATATGATAACTACATTTGGTTAAAGTGCTCTTCCATGATGTTTTTGCCTCAATAAAATATATTAGGATCTTGGTACATTGTTTGGACTAAAGCCATATGATTGATAGAATAATATTGTTGATCGTAAATGATATTATAGGGCATTCTTATTAGACTTGGTAAATTTTCATGGGGGAAGTCTTCTAGTAACTTAGCATGTACCTCTATGGCTCTAACCAAAATCTCATCTTTGTTCTCTAACAAATGTCACTAAAAAAAATGGATCATACGTGGAATCCATATTAGTAGAATATGATTGTTGAAGTACTAACTTATCCACTGCAGGTATTGTAGCTAGGTATTACATGGTTTGATCTTGGTCCTATTTTGAATAAGGTGGTGTGTTAACTAGATAGTTGGCCAATGGATCTTGGCTTTGTGCCCATGATTGAGTATTATAAGAAGGATAAGAATCCATCTCATAATAAATATTATCTTCATAGGGGTCTTTCACCATTTCTTCCTACACAACTACATTACTAATCCCTAGATTGTACATGAGTTCACTACGAGTGTAAGAATACACATTGGGATCCATAGTCAATGATTTTGTGATAAAAGGTCAAAGAGTTATACAAACTCTAAAAAAGATAATGTCTAAAATAGATGATGTTCCAACTTGGTCTAAATTTTTCAAAAGGATCAACATGTTTATGTAAAGGTTTGTGAGGAAATAAGCTAGCATGAAGTATCTAACGTTTCACTGTTCACACAAAGATAAGTAAGTAAATGGTCTTAAAAATCAAAATGTCAAACTCTAAGGTCAAAGTGTTTTAAATCAGTCTAATCTAAGAAATTAAAAATTTTCTAGGTCTTTTGGCCAAACATGGCGTCAAAAGCTAGGCTCAAACAAGGTATGTGCTAGGACTCTTGGCCAAACAACGTTAAAAACTAGACTTTAAAATAGATGAAAGTTTTAATCTAATGAATTTGAAACAATTCTAATAAACACTAGGCATTTGATTCTTGGACATGAAATTGATCAACTAAGTATAAGGTATGAAATAAAAGGCACTTTAGAAATAGTTTATTTTGTCACAAAAAATGGTATAAAATTGTGTTCTTTTAACAAACAAGCTAGACAAAAGTGAACAATATAAATATTTTAAACAGAAGATCAAAAAAGTATACTTGGATTGATCTGAAAATGTAGGAACAAATTTGGAACTCTATGTAAAAGGATCTATGAAACAATATTTGAAATGCTTTGGGTAGTGTAACAATGCTATACTACCCAAAAGGTATGACAAAAAGGTTTGCTTTAAAAACTCTCTAAGACAAAGATGTTTTTCTATAATTTTAATAGTATAACACTATTTTTCTTGACTTAAAAATGTTAGGGTGCATAGACTCAAAGTGCAAGTGTTTAGCACAAAATGGCTTAAGTCTATCAAGTGATGATAATGATTATGAGTCTTCAAATGACCTTCAACCTAAATAGGAAATTAAACCTAAGTTCCCTCAATTTTAGTGAAAATGGTGAACCCACTTAACACATCAACCCTATGAACTTATAAAGGTGTACTTTTGAATTTAGATTATAAGTGGACTTTAAATAACTTTGGTAAAGTTCTAGACTCAATTGGGTAGCATAACTACACCAAACTAGATCATATGACTCTCAAGCTTTTGATGAACTTTTGAACAAGGCAAATTGATGATCTCATGTAGATAACATAATGCCTCTTTATTCAAAGGAGAATTTAGACTATGTGTTTAGTTTGGATTGTTTATTTACACCAAGTTTTGACTCTAAACAAGACTTTAAACTAGGACAAGACCAAATAATTAATCGCCCTTAGATCCTAAACTAATAAGGTTACTTGGTATTGTTGGAATCCATCAATATAAATCATTTGAGAGGATTTTAAGTGTTCATCCAAAATTAAATATACATTATATAGTAGGGTTTTTACACCCCCATTCTCTCAAATGACAGTCCTGTGATGTGGACCTTGAGGTACACCTTGCATGAACAATACTTCCATGGCAAGAGGGGATTTATCTAAGATCTAAAAAGTTTCCAAATGATCTAGGGGAATCAATTGCACAATGACTTTTATGCCAAATAATTAAAAAGAAAAGCATGAATTTTGGGTCCGTATCACTTGGCTTGTTGCAAAAAAGGTCTAGTATTTTTTGCAACCACCACATCCTATTATTCTCTCAGTGTAGTGCGATGTCTAAAGTGCCACTATGTCTCATGTGCAAATCCAAAGGAGCTAAATGAAGTCAATGATAGGAGATGAAACCTTGGGTCAAAGCTTCCCTAAAGAACTTGCAGGAGGTGATGAAGGCCCCATCACAATCCAAGATGCATAAAAATAAAGAAAGAATGAAAGTAGAAAGACTTTAGGGTCATTTTCAAGGTCACCCAAAATTTAACAAGTTTTTAGGGAGTGCTTTAGATGAATTTTTTTCTAAGCCTTGGACTATGCTACTTGCAATAGGAATGACACTTTTGATTTTAAGGGTTCCCTATAAGGGATAAATAGAAGAGCATACATGCAACATCCCTCTTTTTTCAAAACAAAAATTTGATTAAATAACTATTGAAAACAAAATTTGACAAGTGTGTTCAATTTTAAACCCAAAATGAAAGATTTGGTGGTGTTCATTTGACCTCTTGGTCTTAGTTGTAACTTTGAAACTAATGCTAGAAACTCACTTAAGTACCTACTTATTACTTTAAGCACCCAAAATAACGTTCTAATTCATTTTAATCATGTAAAAGTGATATCAACATGTTTTTATCAAATGTAAATCTTGACCTGTAGCAAAATTATTAGCATGTCTTTTAGCTTTGAAGCTCTTTTTAGCTTGAAATAATGAACTTGGAAAAATTAGTTCTCGGGTCTATGTTTTTAGAAAAAAATAGTAATCAACATCAGTTATTACCACTGACATCAGTTACTTTAGCTAATTGATATCTAATTGATGTCAGTTTTGCTAATCAATGTTGGTTAAGTAGGTAACCAATTTTGATATTACTTACCAACATCAGTTATTATGTAAAACCATGGCAAACAAAAATGGTAAAATAAAGTTAGAAAATTAATTTGCAAGAGTTTTAAGGGTCTAAATAAATATTTTAGAGTTAAAAAATGATCTTCTTCAGGTGTGAGATGAGTCTAGTCCCACTGGGTGTGCCATTATGTGATTTAGGAATTTGACTCAAGAGAGGATGGTTAGTATGGTGTTAGTTCTAAAATGAAAACAAAATGAAATAAACACACTAATATCATAACATCTCTAGGCCTAGACACTAGGGAGAGCTTAGTTAACAAAAGCAAATGACAAACATAACTAAAAATTAAGTAATGAAAACACAATAATCCCTTCACCTTCCTTGGATGCTCCAAATGTCTTTGTAGTGGTGGCTTGCTCAGCTTGTGCTCATGAAGTCCTTGGCAATGGAAACTTGGCTACCTCCATCTCTCCTTGGCACCTTTGGTTTGTGGCTTGGATTGGAGTGGAATCAATTTGACATGGTAACACTAGTGTCTTGAAGCTTTTATAACCATTTGTACATTATAACTTTGTACCAAAAATAGATTAGAAATGATATTCATGGCCTCTCTATTTATAAATTTTTGAGAATGTCTAGAATCAACTTGAACCATCCATCCCAAGATTGAGATGTGTGGTTGAGGATTAATTTAATTCTTAGAATTAATTTTGTAATTATCCTCATCATGACATTGGAAGAAGGGATAATTAAGAGGCATGGAGGGCATCATGAAAGGCATTGATGAGGCATGTGAGGCATGAATCTTGATATTTGTGGCATTTATGGCCTAAGGATGCCTTCTCAAGAAATGAGGTCACTTGATGATGTAGATAATAAATATTCATTTCTAAAAACAAGTTTTCAACAAGTTTCCATGGAATTATTAATTAGGCCTTGATTTGGATTAATTAGCTTTTAAGCATGATTAAGCACCTTGTGCACAAATTACTCAAATTGATCAAAATACCTTGTTATTAGTTCAACATTTGATTGGATTGGAATTGGAAGTCACTATTAGATGAGTTGGAATCATTATCCCATTTAGGATGTTACCAACAAAAACTAACAAAGGCATGCATCTTGTGTAGAAGATTTGATAAGAAAGAGCAATCCAGAGCACTAAGGTACAAAATTGGCATTTTGACTTAGAATGATCTGATCAAAGTTTTTTGGCCCATAAATTTCATTACCACATTTAAGGATACCTTGGCCAAAATTGGCACTTGAGTATGTTAGTTTCACATCCTTTTATTGTGTTTTAGTGTTTTTAAGCCAAATTATGTGTTTTGAGTGGAAATTGGCCAAAAGCCTGATTGGAGATTATCGGTGGCCAGATTTAGGTGTCTATAAAATCTAATAAAGATTTGAGTTGTGTTTATTACATTTTATTAAATATTATTTTATGTAATTTGAGGTCTATGTGGTTTAAGACGTCACACCAAAACACCAAATAAGGGTCTTTGGTGAGGTGCTCACCTTTTATTAAATTATGTAATAAATGTTATAATAGTATTTAGTTTTATGAGTAATACTTGCTATATGTTTAACCCCAAAGTATAGATTAGGTAATCTAGGTTTAAAGGGGTAGAGATAGCCTAGGGCATAAGGATGATAGACTATCTCTAAAGTAGGCCAATTAGTTTGTAAACTTATATAAACATGTACTAAATTTATTATGTTAAAATATGATAATAATAGAAAGTAAAAATATGCTAGATATTACAATGATAATGAACACAAGATACTTTTTTAGTTCTAATGCTAACACAAATATAGACCTGAAACAAGAAGGAATAAGACTAGAAGTGGATTCTGGATAAGTTATCATGTTCTAGATTAAGCACTTTTGTGACCTCAAACACTTATGTCACCCCTTGGATGATTGGATCAAAGCTTCTGTTGATGTAGGTGTCTTGTATATAATACCTACTAAATCTATATGTGACCACTTAGAATATTTTGGATTCTATGTCACCTTTTCTATGGTGTGATCATATAGATATCATGGTTTGTCACTCCTTATCATATATCAAAACCCTAGTTTTCATCTTCATAGTGGATATGGAAAAAATGGGTTAGTGGGAATTGTTGTCACTTAAAATTTTACCCATTGATGAGATGACAAGTCTCTCCTCATTCAAGTGGCAAAATGGAAACACCTAAGGGCTATGGGTGACCCAAATTTGAGGTGAGTCTCTAGATTAGGGCTATTTCCCTTGATGTACCACTTCCACACACCACAAACACACTTTCATTTATGAGGAAAAAGGTTAAGAAGCCTAAACTAAACCTAGATAAGGAGGTGATGCACAAAATATATGGTATACTCACTATTTTCATTGCACTTGGAACAAAAATGAAAACTACACATATAATTCATCCATCAAACTGATATCTCTTCTTCTACATCAATGTTTCAAGCATGGGGTCTTGAGGAGAGTCTAGGTTAAGAGGACTCAAATCATAGGTATTATAGAAACACTAATGAATGAGCTACTCACTATACATATAATCCATATTAGATACTTCTTGCTGACCTACAAAAGAGAGCTTTCAAACTACACAAGGAATTAGGAAGGATAACATGTGAAGGTAAGCAAAATACACTTGTACCAGACCAAAAACCATATGATGCACTTCATGAAGTCATAAATGAGGTAAAATAACAACATTATTTATTATTTCAAGGCAAAAATTGAGTAGGGATTCTCCATACTCAGGTGGAGAGATCCCTACAATAGCTAAAAAGGCTAGTATATATAACAATTATGAGATAAGAGAGAGAAGGTGAAGTTAAAGAGTCACAAGGCACTTGTAAAATAAGGAGAATTAGTTAAAATATCATGGAATCAATAATGAGATAAGCACTATAAGGAAAACAAGGACAAATATATCTCAAACTCATATAACTCCTCCATATGTGGTGTAGATGCTCTCTCATGCATATAAAACTACCCTCATGATTTACCTTCATTAGACTACCTCAACACTAAATAGGGTAAAGTATGATGGTTGATATGAGGGGGAGGGATTACTGAAAAGTCTCTATATGCATTAGAATGATCACAAACCATTCATATCCTTCTGGCCATGAGCAACCATCTCTAACAGTTACAAATAACTCCCTCTCATACACCTCTCACACTTGGCACACAAAATGCTTCCAATTATTCAATCAAATCCATGAATAAGGAGTAATGACACTTTTCAAGAGTGTCCATGTCATCAAGTTCATGAATCAAGCCTCAAAAGGATTCCCAATTGTAGTTTTCATCATTTTCACTAAGAGTTCACTATCTGCTCACTAGATTGGCTAAGATGAAGAAGATAGTAGACACACTTAGGTGACTATATAGATAAATAAATGATCATGAAGACTTATAAAAAGTCCCAATATATCCCCTAAAGGTGATTTCATCATCCAAAACTTCTCCATACCTAAAAAACACAAAAATTTATCAGAGGAAACTTTATTATACACCATTCGTATAGGTGTAGTACAACTCAATTACATGGGGAGGAGACATAAATAGTTATCTATCACATACAATCATTTTAATATCCAAATAATGTCATTTAGATGCTCCATTTGTAATATCTTCCTAGTAAGGTCCTTAGAGAGGGTTTTATGAGTGTTTAGAGTCATTTCAGGTCTTAGCCTTTGTTCATAAAGACTACACATTGGATTTATAAACCAATGCCACTAAAGGATTATTAGGAACCTTTATAACATCCCAAAACACCTTGAGTCTCCATGAAAAGTATCATGAGAGATACAAACATCGAGTCATTCTAAGCATTCTTTAGGGTCTAAAAGCCTTCAAGCCAAGAAATATCTTCTTGATGAACTTATCTACAAAAAAGGGCTTAAAAACCTCTATACACATCCCAAAGACATGATTAAATCATCATAGTAGCTCATCAAGAGTTAGAAATGAAAATGACCCCCCTTTTGATACTAGGCCTAAACCTTGTTCAATAGGTTTTCCTACAACTCTTAGCTTAAAATGAGTTTCAATGATCCTTTTTGCATCCTAAGGGATTACATAGGTCTATAATGATCCATTAAATATTATTTAATCAATTTTGAGGATTATCTAAGGCCAAAAAATTAATATGAGCTCCTTACCTAGCTATAGGCTTTACCATTCCTTACAATGTTGATTGCAAACCTTGGAGCATGGAGAATTTTTTTAGTATCCATTACTGTCTATTAGGTTATTAATGTTTTAATATGTGTGTTACAACTCCAAAAACTCTTCTAAATTGCTCCCTTATCTTCTGGTTCATGTTTCATCCTCATTCATCAAGAATGTAGGGTTCATGCAAGGAAAAAGTGCCCCCTATCTGAGACAAAATAGGGGGAACTTCCCCTATTTACCTCAAAAAATAAACCATTATGTAGGATTATAAAAGTGTCAAGGGTGATTTGTACTAATTTTGAGCTCCTAAATTAGTCATTTGACCCTCTAAAAACCTCAAAAACCAAGACTAAGTTTTCCAAGGCAGACTGTATGTAGGTAGGGCATTTTATAAGTAGACTATGTTTTGATGATTGGAGGGCCTCCATTTGATTGATTTGATATTAAAATCACCTATATCAGTTTTCATAATAATTATGAATGTTTTCTAGGCTCTGTTCCCCATTTTTACCTCTCATATATCATTTATACTCTTCTTTGATATCTGTCTGCTCAGTCACAGTTGACTGTGACTATGTTTTGCCTAAAAATGGACCCATATAGGTTGTTTGTCATGAATCAATATTAAAATAGTGTTTTTAAACTTATCAAGATTCCCCCAGGGTCACTTTACACCTTGTCTATGCCAAAATTCACCAAACATAGTCTCTTTTAGCACCAAGAAAACCTTATTCTTAACTCACTGCATGTATCTCCATATACAGGGCTATAGATGGTGTTAGGGCCTTAATAATCTATATAAGCTTGGAATGCATTAATAAGGGTGTATATATGTCATATTGGACTTGAAAATTATGTTCATATACTATCCCATCATGTTACCTTCTCTTATAAATGTCAAGCTCTATCCAAATGTGAGGTCCCCAACTATAGGTGCTCCATTGTACGAAAAAAGAAACTTGAAGGTTGCCTATAGGCTAGTATGGAGTCTGAAAATTGAATTTCATATTGTCCTTATCTTCCTTATCACCATGGTATTATATTCACCCACAAGAGTTATCTAGTGTAGGTTTAAAACCTTTATAGTTATACTTTTGGTCTTAGGAGTCTCTTAGGCTTGGAAACCTATAAATGACACTGAGCAATTTCAGTGTGGAAAAGCATGACTTGAGAAACTAAAACACTAGGTTCATTTAATTTTCCATTCCCCTTCTCTTGAAATTCATTATCTCCATGGTAGGAATATAAAAATCTCATAATTAACATTCTCCATACCCACTCTTGGCTTTTCAAATCATGATAAGATGTTTTCTTGACAATACATAAACATCGACACTTGGATCTCAACATGGAACCATATAAAAAGATTATTGAACAGAAAAATACCATCTAATATATAGTATACACACCTTACCTAACCTATTTACACCTAACTTAAGACCATTTTAAGGTTAGAAAAGATGTACTAGATCACTAGACCAAACCATGCTCTTTGGCAAGGCTAGGGGCTTGTAGCCCTGTTGACCCTGTCTTTTCCTCATAAATTTCTTCAAATCATAGATAACATAAAACCTAAATATATTACTAATACCCATTAAGGTATTAGACCACATACCTTAATTTCACCTGTGATTGTTTTGTATGGAATGGTACTAATAGAAATTGTGATAGACCTAATTAGGTCTCTAAACTACTTTATTTTGGAGGTATAGAGAGTGCAAGGATGAACCAGATCCCAAAAATCACATGATAAGTACAAAATTTCATTTTATGACTATTGAAACTAACATCCACTCATTTGATAACCCTAAATCACCATTTAGACACTCTGTCTTAGTATTTATGTGCATACAAAGACTAAAAATAAGTTTGAGCTAGAAAGTACACTTATCAATAAAATTAGACCTTGAAACTTTGGATAGTAGACATAAATTCTTGGAGCACTAAGATTTCAAATTTTTGAGATTTTTCACTATAGATATTCTTAGATCCATGAAGCCCTAGTTAGGGCCTAGTCAACATAAAAATAAAGCTACAGAGCACATTTAATGGTTTCAAAACCCAAAATAAATTTTGTTGATTTCCTTTTTATCCCATATGAGTGTCTAAGCTATCATAGAGAATAAATAATTACTCCAAACATCAATTATCAATCTCTCCCTCATTGTCATGTTTGGTTCAGTCACACAGTCCTATAAAAAGTATGAACAAAAGCTAAAATCTTCATCTTCAATCCATAATAATCTTTATTCCATCCTTAAAAAGTATTTATACATATATATTTTACAAATAATCCATGCATACATGTATATCACTCAACTTGGATACTCAAATCCTATTCTTGACCTCACACAACTAACTCCCAAAATGGAGTTAACAACTTACTAATCAAATAAGATACTAACCACTTAATAACTCACCTAACTAACTTGAGATCCTATAGAATATGATCTAAAAGTATATTTAGTTAAGTATCCACACATAATCTTGGCCTTTATACATGTTTAGGCCTTATTCATGCTTATGAGATACATTTTCTCAAATTTGAAAATTTGAATTGCATATTTTGGATGGAAAACTAACCAATACACCTAAACAACCTAGACTTAACCAAAAATAATGAAAACACATTAACCACATGAGGATGCTCCTACATCACTAATGTTTTTGGGTAGCCATATCATAGTTTTATTGAATTGTGTATCAAAATCTGGAACACACTCATTAGGGTTCTTTTTGATGTTTTTAAACTTAGCCAAAAGAAACCTTAGATCAATCCTAGCACCATACTAAATTTAAAAAAAAAATTGCATCTCTTCCCATGAATCAATGGGTTGATTAGGAAGAGAGCTAAACCACTCATGAAAATATTCTTCCAATGTGTGCACAAATAGCTTGATGTACACATCCTCATAGTCAACCTCATAATCTTCAATGATATTATGAAAATCCCTCAAGTGTTGATCACTAATGTAGTGCATTGTTCCTTTGAAACTTTGGAAGGCATTTCCTTACTTTGTTTGGGACTTGATTAGGATAGGCTTCCATTTCATCAAAATTGATAGGCCTAAATTTGGGAATACAGAATTTAAGTTGCTCATTCTCATATTGGTCCCTACACCTCATGATTGGTTCAATTAGAGGTTCAAGAACAACTGGAAAAGGGATATGAGGGGCGTGAATGAGGTGGACTTGGTGGATCAGACTTGGGAGGGGATTTAGCTGGTTGAGAAGGAGATAGGTAATACACAAAACTATAGTTTTCAAAATTTCTAGGAGAGTTATGATAGTCTTTAACAATGGGAGGGTCTATAAATAGTTCAAGATTATCATAATCTTGACAGCCCTTAGTAGCTAAAATTTTCCCTTCAATAGGCTTCCAAACTTTTCTCCCTCTTCTTTGAGGAATACTTAAAGGAGAAATGAGTTTATTTTATGGATCACTTATGAAAGATGATCTCAGTCCTTCCAGATTTACAAACAAGAAAATACTCAAAGTTGAGAGTTAGAAAAATATTCAAAATAGGAACTGATCTTTCTCAAAACCAAGTGAACAAAATCATATTTTCCACTAGAATCATAATTCTAGAATCACTAAGAGCATACTTTTCTAAATTTAATGATGAGTGTAAAAAATAAAGACACTAAAATCTTTAGAATAATGTTCAAAATGGAAAAACACCTTCTAACATGTAATCTTATTAGTCCTTTATAATAAACATAGTAAAAATCAAATTGTCAAATATCTTAAATCCTAGCATGTCCCCAATGGAGTTTTAAAATCTTGATGGCCGATATAGTCCAAATGTAGCAAATAACAAGTAGAGAACCTCCAAAATTGAAATACATATAGCAGCTCTCTATAGGATTCCCAATAATGTAAGTGTCATGGGTTTGATTTTAGTCCTTGATAATAACACTGGTTGAGTTTTGGTTCCTAGTTGTACACCTTGTACACTCGACCTTACACACTTGAGGTAAAATGGTAAGCAATGATGGAAAACCCACTAGTATTTCATTGTATCCAGGGAAGGGTATGGAATCAAGATTAGACTAAATGCATAAAATTACTAAGAGGTACCTATAAAGGGTATGGTCATTTCCCTACTACTTTTATCCCTACCTAAACCAAGGTGAGAGTACCTATGGGGTAGTTTTCTCACATGGAGAGATTCTAAAATTCAACCTCTATGGGGATTTTTGGCATGAGGAAAAAATATGACTAGGGCATAACCAAGTCTTCACACTTCACCTATGAAGGGTTGTCACTCAAAATTCACAAATTCTCTAAGTCATATAGAAGCTACTAAAGACAAATTGAGGAAATGACTATAATCTTCATTCTATAAAATTTTCAACAATAGGGGTCAAATGGAAAAAACTATAGCACTATTCTTCAAAACACAAAATGTAGACACATGTTAGGTATACAATATTTATGCATTTGTAACCAAATAATATTTATAGTATGTAAAGGGTGTATTATTTATAGGTAAATATAGGGTTGGACAAGTTAGATGATTAAAAAATAGAGAGTGGTGTGTTAGTGGATTCCAAAGAAGGTATCTTGCAGTATTTCATGACAACATTCTTTAGCAAAGATGCAAATAAACTTCAAATGTAATATAATGGAAAATACCAAATGATCCTCAATAGACTAGAACATACATTAAAACTAATCTTTCAAATGTTTTTCCCTATCAAATCCATAAACCTAGGGTTCCCTAACAAGTTATTCAACAACCTATCCTAAATAAATGTATAAAGAGTTTATAATCTAAATCTATGCTCAAAATGACAACCAGTAGTGAGCACAAACCCAAATGTTTAATCAATAACTCTTGAAAAACATGTCATTATAATTCATCTACAATAAATGCAAAGAAACACAAGAATTTTCATTAACTTGAAAATAACTATTACACACATCAATTTGTCAAAATAATGCCATGGGGACAAGCATGGTGAGATTACTCTTTTGACAAGAGAGACATAAAGATGCTCTCAAAGCTTGCTAATGGTTGTATATTTGCAACCACCTTAACAAGGGAGACAAGATCTACATACAACAATTGATCCTAATTTTTTTTTTGCAAAACCTAGACTCAAATAAAATAGACACTAAAAAATAATGACCAATAACAACCAACACAATGGCAAACCAACCCCATGAATAGAGGATAATCCCTCTATTTATACATTTTTAGATCTATAATTCTGGGTTGTAACTTGAAAATTTACAAAAACAAACTTTCAAGTTTACCAGGATACTTCCAACTAGAAAAATATTACCTTACCATGCCTAAAATCTTCCCCCAATTATAAGAAAAATCAATGTTCTAACTACCTCTACAAATAATGATGAATATTTGCAACAAACTTTTGATTTCATGGTATAATATGCCTTTCCCATGATATGGAAGGAGAATATTCATGGTAGAGAGCTAAAACAACTTTATCTTTAGGTGCAAATTCCTAAGGATGCTCTTGACCACTTATCTACATAGTTGGAAACTTCTGGACAGATGACCTCCCTCTCATGCATGCCATGAAACAACCTAATTTTATCATGATTTACTAGGAATATTCTAGATCCATGGCCCTCTAAATGATCTTCTCTAGAGTAGCCCACCTTGGATTTACAAGCCTATAATTTTTCACTCATGGAGGAACAAGCACAATAATAAAATAATATGAAAGACTTGGGTCACTTTCAAATTTTTACTTTTGGCTCCAACTTGTTTTTTCACATTTTACATTTTTGATTTTGCACATCTAGCCTTTTAGGGATTCCTCCATATTTTTAATGCAAAAATTCATTAGTTTCAACTTTTAATTTACTTTGGTAAATCTTGGTCCCTCTCAAATTTTCCATTTACAAATTGCCAAGCTATTGTCTGTGGTGGAAGCCTTCACTAATATATTTTTTTTACACTAACCTCAACATCACTTATCTCCATATGTGGTTGAACTTTGTTGAAATGTCCAAAATCATCCTGCACTATCAGATATGCTCATTTGAGCAAACGTGAAACATAGATCTATGTCTGGCTCATTGTAATTGTGAAACATGTCACTACCAGATTCAACCTAGATCCTTTTGAAATTCCATCTTTATTCACACCATTATATCTATGTGCATGGATCGACATAAACCATCAATCTTGATTTGAAAGACCAAGCATTATTTGTTACTAGCTATATTTGGCCCTAAGGTTGTGCCACTTGGCAACCCCATAATAATTTTTGCATCCTGCTTTGTCTATCTTTTTAGGATAACATGTTATTTCCAAGTGGTGATCTCACATTCATTCTAGGATTTTTTGAAAAGTCTTGACTCAATATGTGTCATAGATCAGATTATGTATACTTAAATAGGTACTATTAATCTCTGGGAATGTGCTTGATCTTTAGCTTGTGACCATGTATACAATTTTTAGCTATGTTCTTTCACCATTAGATATTTCCATCCAATAAAATGTGCATCATTAGATTGTGATCCATGAGATTGTGCATGATTTGTTCCTTATAAACAATCTCTATTTCTTTGAGCACCATCATGATACATGGTAACACCTTATGCTTCTTGACATTTTGACCTATTCCACTTGTTATTGGATCTTTGATAAGGTTCCCATGATGGTGACACTTTGTTGAGGTTAACATACCCCCATTTTATAAAAATAAGGACCCATGTGTCAAATTGTGCAAATTTGTGCTTTGAAATTAAATATCCACTTCATCAAAGTATCATTAACATGATTACACATTATTTTTATCTGAAAATCATCCACACGATGGTTTGGCTGACTTATTTATTCATGGTTCTACTTTAATCTTATCTAAGGTGCTAACATTAAAAAATTGTGATTTAGATTGGAAGTTTAATGGAGCCCATCTGGGAATAAATATGCTCAGGTTTTTTATGGTTCAATGTTTAATTCATCTTTTACTAGCCTTGGTTTATAATTAATTAATATTTTGAAACCCTAATCTAATGTTTTACCTACACCTTTTTATTTAAAATTTAAATTTGGCAGAAGATTTTTATTTAAAATTAAGTAGGAATAGATTAATAATTCTATGGGATTAGTCTCTTTTTATTTCATAAGGCTTGGTCATGTTTTTAAACACAACCAAACCTTAGCATAACATCCATGCTAAGTTTGGACTGAGATTCTTAGTTTTTGGGGTATAACATGGGTCCATCAAAACAATGTGGAACTCTCTTTTAAAAGCTGGTGCTACCCCTCTAAGGATCCTGATGCTCATTTTATTTGGAAACTAACTCTCCCTCATCTCTGGTGGGGTATCTGGAAAGAAAGAAACAATAGAATATTCAGGAGTAAAGAATTTCTAGGATGGGTGCTTGGTCAGAATATCATTAGAGCCATCAAAGAGAACTTTAAATGCCAGAGGGATTCTGATCAAACCTTCCAATTTGATAACCCTTTACGATTTGAAGGGTCTAATTTGAAAACTAATAATCAAAGATCGATCATAAAATGGTATGTTCCTCCTAATGGATGGATCAAAGGGAACTTTGATGGAGTAGCTAAAGGAAATTTGGGAAGAGCAGGATGTGGAGGGGTCTTGAGAGATCATGTGGGAAATGTAATTGATGCTATCGCTATCCCAATTGGTAATTCAAATAGCCATATTACTGAAGCTACTACAGCCCTCTACACTATTAAATTAGCTATTGATTTGGGGTATTCCAAATTATGGTTGGAAGGTGATTCTTTGAATATTATTAACACCCTAAATAATAAAAATTCAATCTCATGGTCTATTGAGGCTACGGTGATGGAAATCAAAGCCTTAATTCAAAAATTTGAAAAAGTGGCCATATCCCATACATATCAAGAGGCCAATGGGGTCACTGACTGGATAGCCAATCATGTTGTTCAAATGAGGCATAAGGTGAGGTGGCTTGATGAATTAAATAAGCACATTGATCTTAAAGCGCTTATTAATTATGATGCCATTCATTCCAAAGTGGGAAAGATTTGCTTGGATTATAAATTTAATGATTTGGTGGAGTGGCCTTATGGTTGACAGATTACCTTCCCTGAGGAGGTACATTCATGAGAATGTAATGTGGTCACTGCATGTGTCATCAAAAAGGTGAACTCCATTTCAAGTAACAAATAACTGGTTCCATTTCAAACTTTTTGCCTTCTGTGTTTGGGTGCTTTTGGTTTTTTGTTTGCTTTGCAATATGAGGGGTGAACCACGGAAGCAAGAGCCCAAAAAATGTGATGACTGGAAGGCTAGATGGGACATATGGAAGATTCAATAGAAAGGGAAGGTGGTCAGTTATCTGGAGAGTTTGCATGGCTTTGAACCCCATGTCACTACCGCCTTCTTTAAAAATTGGGTTGATGACAGAGTTACTCTCCATAGAGTCACTGTGAAGCTTACTAAGGACTTCATTATTGAGGTCATGGGGCTTCCCATGGGTGGTATTAAGTTCTCAAAATAGACTAGTTTCTCCAATGCAGCCTACAAAAAATTTCCAAAGATGGATGCAGAGGAGAAGCAAGTGGAAAAGAATGGAGACTTCTTTGATGTGGAATAGATAAAAGGAATTTGGTGAGATGTGTTATGTTATATCTATGAGTACTTTATCCTTGATGGTAGGAATAAAAGAGTTCACAAATTTTATTTTGTTTTTCTCAACCACTTTAGGCACAAGGATAAAATTTCTTTCCCTTTCTATCTGTGTTTTTCGTTTCTTCAAAGCTTGTATGCCCATAGGAAGGAGTCTCGCCCCATTTTACATGAAGGTCTAATACTTCTCATAGAGGGTTTTTGTAAAAATAAATCCATAGCTTCGACTCCTTCTGACAAACATAAGGGTTCTCAATCCAAAATGTGTAAGAAGGATGAGAATATTAAAGGGATAGAAAAGGTAAAACCAAAACCCTCTAGCTCTCAAAAACAAATTGTAGAAGAGGATTTTGAGTCAAAGAGTACTAAAAGCTCTGAGAAGGATGTCCCAAAGGAAGAGGAAGGGATGGATGTTGGGGAGTTTAGCTCTAATTTGGATGGATATCTGAAAACTAAAGGAAAAATTGAGAAAGGGAATGAAGAGGATACAACTGAGGGAAACTCATAACAAAGCAATTCTGACAATGAGGGTAATCAGACTATGTCTAGGGGATGTGTTAAAGACAAAGATATCTTAATTGATGATCCAGTTTCTATGAGAGAGAAATATCACATGGTTTTGGCTTCTACTCCTGCTATGGAGACTAGGGGACAAGAAAAGGAGGACCCTATTAAGCATGAAGACCCTGTTGAGACTAGAGAGGAGGAACTGATGGATAGAGAGGAACAAATTGAAAAGGTTGATTCCCTCCATGCAAGAATGCAGAAGACACTTGTGAGTCTCCGTAGAGGGTAACCAAGATTTCCTTCCTACATTCTACCAAGTTCAAGGCTGACTCTATTCTCCAAGTTGATTCTTGGATCTATAATGAAATAATGGGGCTGAAGAAGAAAGTGGAAACAATGCAACACAATCAGGATGTTAATCGAACCATAATCAACCACTTGGAGGTGCAAATGAGAGATATCCCAAAAAACCTTAAAGATTATGAGCATAATCTTAGAATGCTCATCAAGGAAAGTAGAAAAAAGATGGAGCAAGTAACATCAAGCATATGTGTTACTGCAGCTAGCCTTGGTAAAAGAGCAAATGAAGAAACAATATCCTTGGAGGGTCCAAGTAAGAGGACAAGGCAGAGTTTGAGGAAGAAATCCTTACAAGCTACTGCTACTTTGGCTGCTAACTCCATCCAGGATACTACTACGATTGGGAAGGAGGCTATTAAGATGATCATGAAATTGCAATAAAAGCATAGGGTCTTCTTTGTTGGTTTTGTTCCTGTTCAGGTCATTATTGCTGGTTGTTGTAACTGGTTCTTGTTTTTGGTCCTATTTCTTGGTTCTTGGTCTAAAACTTTATTTGAGGTTAAAATCTGGGTACTTTTATTGGACCATGTTTTTGGTTTCAGGTCCCTGTAAAACTTGATTTTGATGCTGCTCTTTAGTAGGTTTCAGGACTACTTTTCCTGGGGGTGGTTAATGTTTTATCTTTTTTTATTTTTTTATAGGGTTTCGGAGTCCCTTCAAAACCTACTTTTACCATAATCTAAAACATCCATGCTTAGTACCTTTTATGTCTCGAGTCCCCCTTTTGGTCTTTCTATTATTTATAAGGTCCTTTTGTTATATGTTTCTACCTTTCAAGCATATTTTTTGTGTTTTTCCTTCAAAACTTTATCCTGAATTAATTACCCTTTGGGATTTATGTTTTGAATACTTTGTCCAAGTGCTTTTAGACTTTTGTCTTGAGAATTTTTTTTGAAGCTTATCCTTCAAGATTTTTGTGAAGGGCACATTCCCTTCAGGTTTTCTAAAATGATCCTTTGAGCCCTCAAAACATATCCTTTAGACTTTCTTTTAGGATAATTATCCTTTGGGATTTTTGAAAGTACCCTTTAGCTTTTTTGGAATTATCTTTTAGAAATTTTATTCCACAAGAAATTTCCCTTTGAGGGAAACGTGTCAAAAAAAAATTTTGAGATAATTTTCTTGAAAGAATGATCCTTCAAAACTTTTGAAAGTGCCCTTCAAATTCATGAAAGTACCCTTTAGACTTTGTGTAAAGTACCCTTTAGGAGTTTCAAAATGGACATTTGCCCTCCAAGATTGCCCTTTAGCTTTTTTGAAATGGTTATCTACCCTATGAGATTACCCTTTAGGCTCTTTAAAATGGTCCGTTGCCTTCCTCAATTATCCTTCAGACTTTTGAAAGTGTCCTTTCCCCTATGAGAAGTTCCCATTGGGACTTTTGTCTCAAGAAAATACCCTACCAAGTGAAAAGGTAAGGTCATTTTTATTACTTTGCCTAATTCCTTATCCCAATGTTCCATCATATTTATCTATAAACTGAAACCTTAGGTTAAGAACTTATGCTAATTTATATTTTGTAAGGTCTTTTTTATGTTTAGCCTAGCTTAAAAGTTGTAGGTTAAAATACTTATGCTTGATCCCTTAAATTATTCATGAGGTTATTTTATACTATGTTTACAACCTTGGACCAAAATCTTTATGCTTAGGTCCTTTTAAATTCAAGAGATCTTTTATATTATGTTAGGACTTAGCTTAATATTTTTATCCTAAGTCTTGAGCTTAACTTTTGTTCTTCTATGTAGGATCAATAACCCAAATTTAAGTAAAGGGCCAAGATCAAATGGATCAAAATCAACATAAGATTTATACCAAAACTTTGAGCTCTCATAGGATTTCCAAGTAGCATAACCTTAGATCCCCCATTCAAAGAGAAGAATCACTAATCAATCGATGCATAGCACACGTAGGAAGAAGGATGATCCTAGAAATGACAAGTGGCAAACCCAGTAAACAATTTTGAAGATGAGCTTAAAATTTATGGTCATGCACCTATCAATTGATGGCCCAAAAAACATCAAATGACATTTGCACAAATGTAAAATTTAAGATTGTAACCAATCCAAATGATGTGTTTAAAATGGATGGTCACATGACCATCAATGACATTTCCATGGATGTCAAATGATGGTCACATAAATGTCAATATTAACATAATAAAGAAACTTGATCAAGTGTTTAAAATTGATGGTCACATAACCATCAAAGACATTCTCACAGACATAAATTTTAAAATACTAAATGGTCCCCTATATGTGTTTAAAATTTATAGTCATTTGACCATCAAAGATGTTCCTGTGGATGTCAATTGATGATCATGTGGATGTCAATTTTAACATACTAAATAGTCCCCAATATGTGTTTAAAATTGAAAGTCACATGGCCATCAAATATTTTCCTATGAACATTAAATGACATTTTCCTTTTAAAAGACTAGAAAAATGACAAGGATGCCATGAAAATGTTGCATCAAATCCATGTGAGTGCAATAGGCCAAATCAAAGACCCTACGAACTTGGTAATGTAAAGAAGAGCCCAAATTTCCATCTATGTAAATCATTTAAGCTATTGTTCATTGGTGAGTAGATTTAAAAATACTTTCAACTTGAAGAGGAACCATGCCTATATTAGGCAACATCAATGAATAATGAGGACTCTACAATAGTAACTTGGAACTTCAACAACATAAGGGTCCCAAAGATTAGTGAAATAAGAAAATTATTTGTATAATCAACTTTGTATAAAATTTTGAAATAGGATAGTCTCTTGTATAAACATGTGCAATTTTTAAGATCACATTGTCTATAAACTAGTCTTTTAAAAGGAAAATGCCATTTGTTCTAAAATGCAATAGAAAGGACACCTATACTATACACTTGTACAAATGTAATTGGATGAGATTGATCAAAATGTTGCCTTGTATATTATAAAGGATAATTGTTAATTATCAAAAGAGGGGGGAGTTCTTAGAACCAAATTACATTGTAAACTAGGAGTAGTTAATATAAGCAAGGAATTATACAAAGATTATCCAATATTTTCTTGTGTGAAGGGCTATATGGTTTCTCTCTCAGTTGTCTAGTTTCACTTTAAGATTTGAATGGTTCCTATGAATTTTGGATGTGTATCTTGAATTCATAATTGATAATTTGTGCCAATGATATATTATTTGAAAGTTCTTAGGCTTATTTAGTTTGATGCACTTCTTTTACATTTGGGCTAACATTGTTTGCTCACAAGAGTGAATCTTCAAATTGAGTCTAGTTTTTATTTGAATCATTTCATACCTTCCTTTGAAGCTTGCCTAATGTATTTTTTGATTTAGGATTAAGATGTTTCATTTCATACATTGATTAAATGCATATCTAGATGAAATATGAACTTTGTCATAATGTCTAAAACAAGACCAACAACATCTTTCTTTCTGCCCTACCCTTTCTTTTGCTTCTTTTTAAGTTTATCACCTTATTTTAATGGTCATTATGAATATTCATCTTAGATTATTTCTTAGGTTATTTCTTGATCATAATTAACCACACTTAGCATAATATACTTCATATTTTACATAGAACTACTATATGTCCACAATGGCTCCCAAGCACCAAATTGTATAAATATTATAAAACAATCACTTGTTCTACCTCTATTCCACCAAAAAAATAATAGGATTATCACAACCCATAACTCATGCACTAAATTATTTGAATTTTAAAATGAGAAGTGTTTGTTAAACACTTTGGGCATCTATGGTATACATTTAGGCATCAACAAGAGGAGCTTCACTCACACTAGAAGGAGGGCCTTTAGTTAGATCTTTGTGAATTTGAAAAATCTTTGCTAATTTTGGTGTGTTTTAATCAAAGATTGATGTATTATTTGTGTATTTATGCTTCTTTGAGCATAATTATGTAAAGATAATTGATTTTTATGGTTTTAGACCATTCTTTTGGATTTTTTAAGCCAAAGATCAATATTATTTGAACATCCATGGATATTCATGTAAAGGTAGTTCATGCTTTGTGTGTTTCCTATGTTTAAGGTTAGTAATATCAATTTTGTACAAATATTGACTAGTTCTTTGTAAATTTGAGTTTATTTAGGCTTAGAGGTGTAAAAATCCCTTTCATTCATCATTCTAGACATATATTTGAGCTTATTTAGTTAAAGTTAGTTGTGCTTCATATATATTTGTGCAAAATTGGATTAACATGCAAACTTAATCATTATACTTTTTAAAGATCAATTTGATACATCATATTTTAAACAAGTTTTGATTTCACAAGCTAGAATTCCCTAAGGCAAGGCTTAGGTAAGAAAAATTTGCATAGTTTCAAACACTTCACCAGTTCAAGGTACTCATGTGTTCAAGGTATGACTTGGCTAGGTGGTTCTTCAATAAACATGCCAGGTATAGTACATGATCTTCCCCAATATCTTAAAAGATATTTACCTTATTTTAGTCTTGATTATTTTTTTACTATTGAAGATCATATTAAATCATTCAAGGCTACTTTGAGATTGTTAAATTTAGTCCATGAAGATGTAGCATGTAGATTTTTCCCATTTACTTTTAAATATGTTGCATATGAATTATTTTTCAACCTTCCATAAGATTACATTCCTAGTTGGGATGACTTTAAAAATGTCTTCATTGATCAATTTGGTAAAATTATTATTCCCTATGTCTTATATTAGCATTTCACCACAATTAAAAGGGATGTTAATGAAACCATCAAAGCCTTTAACACTTAGTTCTAAAAAATGTTCAGTAGAACCATATCCCCTTATAGACCCAATGAGGCTTTAGCCTTATAAATTTATGAGGATTATATAGATCTCATGACCTTCATGTTCCTAAAAAGGTCTCTTCCAATCATAAACACATTGACCTAGGCCTAGTCTGAAGCTATGATCATTAATGAAAAATGTAACCTCAGGGTTAGATGGCATATTCCATGCCTAATGTAAATTAAAATTGGCCCATATAGAATGTTATTATTAGTATACCTACTTTAACACTAGTTTAGAACCATTTCCCCTTAAGTTATACATATCTTGGCCAAAATTTAGAGTTCATGAATAACACAAGTGGATCCCGTCCACAAAACCATAAAACTCTAGTGCCTACAAGTAGTAATAATGCTCCAATTCATGAGCCTAAGAAACCAAAAAATACAAATGACTTGATATTAAAAATGGTCCAAAACCTTAGCACTAACTTTTTTCAGTTACAAAAACAAGACATACATGGGCAGGCTCCAATAGAAACTATGCTTCTCAAAGATTCAATAGGCCTCCAAATGGGTTTCATAATAATAGTAATAATAGATCATTTGAAAGTATACAAATGAGTTTCTATGATATTTATTTGGATAATAAATAAAATATTTTTGAAACCTCTAAAATAATGCCTAATCAAGACTTTATTGTAGGGATATATGGCTTTGCAATAACTTCTGAATCCTTCATGCACACCTTTGATTTCCCATTTGAAGATGAAGATAAGCCAATTGAATAAGTTTCATCTGAGATGACCAGTATTCCTAAATATGTAAAAGAGATTACAATTAAATACCAAAAATATATCATCCTTAGTACATTTATATATGAATAAGAAGAGTCATTAGAAATAAATATGGATCAAGTACAAGATGATTTTTATTTATAAGGTAGCCAGAAAGGCAACCCATGCAAATTTATTTATAAAATGGAGAATACCTCTAGAGAAGATGATCACTAGTAGAGGCCATACCATGATTTATTACATATGATCAGAGAGACAGAGATGGTAGATGATGGTATAAAACAACACATGGATGCTTCATCTAAAGATCTCACCAATGATTTATAGTTCATAGAAGTTGATATTATTTTGGATATCCTAAACCAAGATAATATGGATCTTGATTGGATAGAAGAGTTTCCTTCCTTTACTAAAAATGAAGATAAAGTAGATGAATCAAATCAAGAATTATCATATGACTTCATAAAGAGGTCAAGATTATGTGACCATCATGTTTCTGATGATGAGATTCCATATGAACTCCATTCAATTGATCAAAATGAAGAAGCCTTTTGGGATGACTTGGAAAATTTTTGTACAAATATTGGTAGTCCATTTCCACCTTAGAAAGAACTTGATGGAGACATTAGTCTAAGAATGCTAGCTAAGTTACCATTACTGAGTGAAGATGATATAATCCACTATATATCTATGGATGAAGCAGAACTAGCACTCGTTCTACAAATTAAAATAATTTGGGAGGAAGATGATTGGGTCTCATATTAATATCTTCAGTCCATACACCTTAGAATGATGATAAGAGACCAAACTACATCACCTATAAGACACAAGCATGCAAGTGTTCCTATCCACAAGAAGATATCATTGGGTGGAAGTAATAATGGTTTAAGGCTCTATAGTAGAATAAATAATTTTCCACCTTATCTGGGAGGTAAGTAATTTATTTAGTTAGTGTAGGGCTTAGTTTAATTTGTTTCTTGCTTCGTTCCTTCCTATCCCTTATTTATATATAGTGCCGAGTTATATTCTTTTATTTTCTTTTGATTTGTTTCTTACTTTTAAGAGGTCCATTTAGATAACCCTCAACTCAAATTTTATCTAGACTGCTTAGGAACTTCATAGTTCAAAAATGTGGGTATGACTTCTCAACTTTAGTTGATCATGGATTATTAAAATAGGAGCTTGATGTTGTAGTTTAGAGAAACTAAAAAATACTAATGGGTAATTTAATTATTCCTTAAGATTTTAAAATTTGTTATGATCTAAACTTGGTTATAATAAGGATTGCACATATAGGATGAAATCTTAAACTATTAGGACAAAGTCATGCTTGCACTTAAAATATATTAATTTTCTAGGACAAAGTTTATAACCAAGGATGATTGTCTAAAAAATCAAACACTTGACCAAATCCATAAACCTGACTAACCTAGTTCTCAACCTTTATTATAAAGTCAAAAATGATCCAAAAATATAGAAATAAGAGCTTATTACAAAATCAAAAGTTTTATAACTAGAGGTGATTCTGGTAATATTCATTGGGGCCATGGATGCCTAGATAATAGTGGAACAAGGCCTTAAGTGGAGCCAAAGGAAACTTTGTTGGGGATATGGACACCTAGCTAGCAGTAGAGCAACACCCAAGCATTCCTTGAGCTAAAGCATGGTTTTTAATGAATATATAAACATGTTAAAAATTAGTGTTAATGATTAAATCCATGAATCTAGAAATTATTTTCTAAATCCTTTGGCAATCAGTGAGTGGAATCAAAGCACACATATAACATGACTGAATTTTGATGTTTGATCCTAATTCTACATATGCAAGATTTATTCTAACCATGAACTAATCTTAATAATAGTTTCTAATCAAATGGAATAAATGACTTAATTATTAGTCTAAAACAAAGTTTATGGATTCTAACATATTGTTATGTTTCCCCCAGAAGTCACCATTTGTTGAGGTCAACAGACCCCCATTTCTACAAAATGGGGACCCATGTGTCAAATTATGCAAATTTGTGCCTTGAAATTGAAGATCTACTTGATTATAATATCATTATTATGATTACAAATTATTTTTTATTTGAAGATCATCCACACCATAGTCTAGCTGACTTATTTATTCATGATTCTGCTTTAATCTTATCTAAGGTGCTAACATTGAATTTCTATGTTTCAGGTTGCAAGTTTAATAGAGCCCATCTGAGAATGAACATGCTTAGGGTTTTTGTGCTTCAATGTTTAATTCATCTTTTACTATCCTTGGTTTATAATTGATTAATATTTTGAAACCCTAGCCTAATGTTTTACCTAGACCTTTTTATTTAAAATTTAAATTTGGAAGGAGATTTTTAATTAAAAATTAATCAAGAATAGATTAATAATGCTATAAGCTTAGTCTCTTTTTATTTCATAAGGCTTAGTCATGTTTTTTAACACAACCAAACCTTAATATAACATTCATGCTTAGTCCTTTTTATGCCCTGAATCCCCCTTTTGATCTTTCTATTATTTGCAAGGTCTTTTTGTTATATGTTTCTACCTTTCAAGCATGTCTTTTGGGTTTTTCCTTCAAAACTTTGTCCTGAATGAATTACCCTTTGGGATTTATTTTTTGGATACTTGTTCCAAGTGCATTTGGAATTTTATCCTAGGCATTTTTGCTTAAGATTATCCTTCAATATTTTTGTTAAGGGCACATGCCCTTCAAGTTTTATAAAATGATCCTTCAAGCCCTCAAAGCATATCCTTCAAACATTTTATTTAGGCCAATTATCCTTCAGGCTTTTTGAAAGTACCCTTTGGCTTTTTCTAAATTATCGTTTAGAAATTTTATTTTGTAAGAAATTTCCCTTCAAGGGAAATGTGTTGGACATTTTTTTGAGGTAATTTCCTTGAAAGAATGATCCTTCAAAAAATTTGAAAGTGCCCTTGAAATTCTTAAAATTACCCTTCAAGATTTGTGTAAAGTACCCTTTGAATGTTTTGAAATGAACATTTGCCCTCTGAGATTGCCCTTCAGCATTTTTGAAATGGTCCTCTACCCTATGAGATTACCCTTCGATCTCTTTGAAATGGTCCTTTGCCTTCTTCAATTATCCTTTAGACTTTTGAAAGTTTTGTTTCCCCTTGAGAAGTGCCCTTTGGGACTTTTATCCTAGGAAAATGCCCTACCAAGTGAAAATGTAGGGTCACTTTTATTACTTAGCCTAAGGCCTTATCCAAAGTTCCATCGTATTTATCTATACAACGAAACCTTAGGTTAAGACCTTATGTTAAGTCATATTCTGTAGGTTCATTTTTATGTTTAGCCTAGCTTAAAAGGCTTAGGTTAAAATACTTACGCTTGGTCCCTTCAATCATTTGTGGGGTCCTTTTTTTCTATATTTATAACCTTAGCCCAAAATATTCATGCTTAGGTCCTTTTAAATCCATGAGGTCTCATATATTATGTTTAGGACTTAGCTTAATCTTTTTATCCTAAGTCTCAAGCTTAAATTTCCTTCTTCTATGCAAGATCAATAGCCCATGTTTAAGTGGAGGACCAAGATTAAATGTAACAATATTAATGCATAATTTTCATCAAAGCTTCAATATTCTATAGGAATACCAAGTGGCATAACCTTGGACCCCCATTTCAAAGAGGAGAAGCATCAATCAGTCGACACTTGGCACACTCAGGAAGAAGGATGAACCCAAAAATGACATGTGTCAAACCTAACAAATAGTCTTGAATATGAGTTTAAAATTGATGATCATGCACCCATCAATTGATGGCCCATGGATGTCAAATTATGGTCACACAGATGTCAAATTGAAGATAGTAACTAGTCCAAATGTCATGTTTAGAATTGATGGTCATGTGATCGTTAATGACATTTCCATGGATGTTAAATGATGATCACACAAACATCAGTTTTAACATAACAAACAACCTTGATCAAGTGTTTAAAATTGATAGTCACATGACCATCAAAGATGTTCCTATGTCAATTGATATCCATGCATATGTCAATTTTAACATACTAAAAGGTCCCCCAGATGTGTTTAAAATTGATGAATATGCAACCATCAAAGACATTTTCATGGATGTCAATTGATGGCTGCATAGACATCAATTTTAACTTACTAAATGGTCCCCTAGATGTGTTTAAAATTGATCATCATGTGACCATCAAAGACATTTCTATGGACATGAAATGATGGTGCATGGATGAAAATTTTAAACACAACCACTTGGATCCAAATTTTAAAATGAAATGGTCATATTATGGATAGTGATGAAAAATAATGGCAAAGGGATACCATGGAAATCTTTTGTCAAATCCATGTGAGCGTAATAGGCCAAATCAAAGACCTTGTAGACCTGGTAATGTAAATGAGATCCTAAATTTATGTCTATATAAATTAATAAATCTATTATCCATTAGTGAGAAATTTTTAAAATATTTAAATCATGAAGATAGGACCATGCTTGTATTGGGAAGCATCAATAAACAATGAGGACTCTACAGTAGTAACTTGAAACTTTAGCAACATAAAGGTCCTAAAGATCAGTGAAATAAGAATATTTCTTGTATAATAATCTTTATAGAACATTACAAAATAGGATATTCTTTTGTATAAACATGTGTAATTTTTAAGATAACATTATGTATAAACCAGTCCTTTAAAATGAAAATGTCATTTGTTCTAGAATGCAATAAAAAGGACACCTATCATATACACTTGTATAAATGTAATTGGATTATACTAACTGACATGTTGCCTTGTATCTTATAAAAGGATCATTATCAATTTTCAAAAGAGGGAGGGATTTCTTAGAACTAAATTACTTTGTAAACTAGGATCAGTTAATATAAGAAAGGAATTCTACAAAGATAGTCCAATATTTGCTTGTGTGAAGGGTTATATGGTTTCTCTCTCAGTTATTTGGTTTCACTTTTATATTTTAATGGTTAAAATAAATTTTGGATGTGTATCTTGAATGCATAATTTCTAATTTTTTCCAATGCTAGATTAGTTGAAAGTTCTTATGCTTATTTCATTTGTTGCACTTCTTTTGCATTTAGGCTAACATTGTTTACTTGTAGGAGTGAATCTTTAAATTGAGCTTGGTTCTTATTTTCATCATTTCATACCTTCCTTTGAAGCTCACCTAATGTATGTTGTTATTTGGGCTTAATCTATTTCATTTTATACATTGATTAAATGCATATCTAGATGAAATCTAAACTTTCTCATAATGTCTGAAATAAGACTAGCAACATCTTTCTTTCTACCCTACCCTTCCTTTTGTTTCTTTTTTAACTTTATCACCTTAGTTTAATGGTCATTGTGAATATCCATCTTATATTACTACTTATATTAGTTCTTAGGTTATTTATTGATCATAATTCACCACACTTAGCATAGTATAAAGCATATTTTACATAAATCTACTATTTGGCCATGGTGGCTCCCAACTACCATATTTTATTAATATTATGAAATTGTCACTTGTTATATCTCTATTCCACCAATAGATAATAGGATTATTTCATCCTATAAATCATGCATTGAATTATCTAAATTATAAAATGGGAAGTGTTTTTTAAACACTCTGGGCACCTATGGTACACATTTAGGTATCAACACACTTGTCACCATCTCACATCATGGGGATTTTTTTGAAACATTGGCCTTCTACGCATCATAAATCTGGATATATATGCTTCACCATTTACCACCAATCAATGGGGACCTACTTAACATTTAATCATGCTCTATAAGCTCAACACTTCTGCACTCTAGGTGAACTTTTTTATATCTTTTGTTCACCTGGCCTTTTTATCAACAACATTCCTATCTCTAGCATTTTTATATTTGGAAATAATTTTTGCTATCTTTTTATCTTCAGCACTTCTAATTTCATTCAAAATTTAGTCTTCAAGAGTTTTGTTCCACAATATTACTTTGGTACTTTTTTTCCATAACATTTATTTGCAACAAATCTCTCTTCAGCATTCTGTCAAGACAATTATCTTAGACAAAATATTCTAGATAATTTCCTTGAAGAATTTTGACTTCACACTTTTCTTGAGAGATTTGAACTTTATCAGACCTTTTGTCATGGACAAAATGCCCTCAAGAATTTGGCCTTTAGATTTTCATCTTCATTGAGAAAATTGTTTTAGACATTTTGTCTAAAATAATTTACCCAAACAAATTGATCTTTTCATTTTTTTTGAAGGAATTAGACTTTAAATTTTTATCAAATAAATTAAGTCTACACTTTTGCTAAAGAAATTAAGTCTTCAGCATTTTTATCTTTGTCAGGACAATTATTTTAGACATTTTGTCTAAAATAATTTCCCCAAATAAATTGGACTTTGCATTTTCCTACAAGATTTTGAACTTGACATTTTTCCAAGACAATTGACTTTGTATGTCTTTTAGGACTTTTGTGCGGGCAAAATGCCCAAAGGAATGAACCCTTCAAAAATTTTGTGTAGGAAAAATGTCTGATAGAAATGGGACTTTTGTAAACACTTTGACCAAGACATTAAATTTATTTAGACTTTTTGTAGTAGATAAAATGTCCAACAAAAATAAGTATTCAGACTTTTTATTTGAGACAAAAACCCTGTAGACCTATTTTCATTGGGCAAAGTGTTCACACAAAAAACCCAAAAAAGTATAAGGGATTTACACATATTCTAAGTAAAGACCATTTTAAAACTTATCCAATTTGACATGAAACTTGACCTTGGAGTGAACATTCAAAAATAAGACTTGGTTTAAGGATCTAGGCATTAATACTCAACTCAAGATAGACTTAGACATTTTGAATTGATAAGGGCTCAATTTATTTAATTCATATCAATAAGATGTAATTATTTTTAAAATTATGAAACCCTAGCTTCCTCACCCTTGGAATGACTATGGGAAAAATGGGTTAGTGGGCTCACAATGTCAAGTTGTCCTAAGGATATAAATGAGTGATACCTAAATATCCAATACTCTAAACAAGGCCTCATACTTATGGAGTTATCCCCTATGTTTTTTATTGTGTGTGCATAAGGATGCAATATGTGATAAGCAAGTACATACAATTACCTATCTTATAGCTTGTAAAATATGGCACATGGGTTATTCCTTTAGTACTCCATATCTATATATAGACTAATCCTATGATTGATATTGAAATAAGAATGAATAGGAAAGCTTTTCTCACTTCTAGATTTATTGATAGTTATTTGATTACTCTACATGTGAGAGGTATCAATTTTCTAGGTGAGGTATGAAAGGGGATTGATCTTGTATATATACCAATCCTTTAGGGAAATATATCATACTAAATCACTTAGGTTAACCATAAGGACATGTTAAATTTTCAAATTTCATGAAATTTTCACACTAAACACTTATTTGTAAAAGGGACACATGCAATGATGTAGTCATCTAGATGAGACATAAGTGTTTTGGAAGCTAGAAAATAAGTACATGTATAAAACTGGTAGATAATGATAGTGATTAGGTTTAGAGAATTTTCCATAGCATAGAAGGTCTAGCCATTAGAATAACATGTGGTTGTACTAAGAGATAATAAATTTGGCACAAAGAGATAACAAACACGAGCCTTTCAATATTGGGAATGTCCTAGAGATGAAGGATACAACCATGATAGGAATTTTCTAAGTGTATAAGACTGAGGTGTTATATAACTTAGATTTAGTATCTACATCCCCCCACACCTTAATTTAGTAATGAAATTTCTAATTTAAAGGAAAATAAAATGTGTACCTAGGTGTGTATAACACACCTTGCCTTTATGTGATCCCAACTTGAGAGATTTTTTGGTGACTGACCAGCAACTAAGAGCATATTATTATGTATAATCAGTGTATATAATCTAAAATTCGAAGAATTTAAAAAAAATTAAAGTAAATAGATTAATATTATGAGTAAATCTATGTGTCTATGCAACCATCTTGTCTATTATCAATTGGATTTGAAGAGATGTTGCATTATGAATCATTTGAGCCAAGATTAGGAAAATTTTGAAACCTAAAAGTGCATACACATATAGAGATTGGATAATAACATGTTCCCAATCTTGGTGAAAATGTGAGTTTCCACACAACCATTTATCTTATCTCAATAATGAAACCCAATCATGATTATAACATGGTTAATGTGAGTGATCCAATCAAATCACACTATATATCTAATGAGGGTGGATGATTTTAAAGGTGGATGATTTAATCACTCCATCCTATAAATATAGTGAATTTAGATTATTTAATCACATCTAACTTATAAACTTTGTAAGATTAAGTCATTTAATCATGTCAACCTTCTAAAGGTGATCTAATTAATGCATTATATTGGTTGAATAATATTCCATCCTAGGTATGATAGCAGTCCATAGTAGTATTTGAAAATTTTAAACTAATTTGATTTTACAATTTAAGGTGTCATTTTCATGGCATATGCACCTCATATATGTCTTAAGCTAAAAATTAGGTAAAATAATGGTACCAATGTATATAATTCTACCATAAATGTGTATGTAAATCATATAACTATGAAATTTGGCTAATTTTAATTTTGTGCAAGTATAGAAGACATGTCTCTATGACATGCCCCCATTAAATCTATAGTATATAATAAATAATATAAGTGTGGATAACATGTTTCCATATCATGACCCCACTATAATTTTAAAATATGAAAAATATGGAGGTTGTGCCTCTATGACATGCACCCACTGATATGCCCTCCATTTTAAGGTGAGGGAAGTAGAAACTGGTAGTTACCTTACCTCAAAAGGATAATATAATTAAATAAGTTGTGAATAGAGCATAGAGAATTTGGGAGGAACATTTATTGTTAAATATATAATTTAAGGATGTAGAATGTGATCACATCAAGTCCTAAAATGCATGAGATAGATCATGGAAATGTCTAGATAGTAATAGTACAAGATTAGTAAGAAATCAAGCACACACACACAACATCACTCAAAAGTGAAGAAATAGGAAATGGTCCAAAGAGACCTCATATAAGGGGAATATTCAAATATTTCACAATTTAATGGGAATGACATAATCAAATTTTCACAAAGCATAGAATGACACATTTAAATGTACACATACAATAAACTATGACTTGTTCAAATGTCACAATAGACAAGCATAGGCCTGGGGGATGCAAGCAATGGAGCATATTCAAATGCTTAAATAAACAAGACAAGATCAAGCATGGTAATCCACTTAATGAAGTGAAAAAAGAATAGCATGGAATCATAAACAACTAGAATGAGCATATCATATTAGTCCCTTAATATATATGTTAGCAAAAAATGTTAATTACATAGAATGTAAAATACATTGTGAAATATATAACCATGGATAAATGCATGTGTAAGTACATAAGCTCCAACATGATAATGGAAAGAGATCATAAAATAATATAACTTGGGCTTATCATGATCAAGGAAGTAAATGTCCCTAACATACTATTGATATGAGTAATTAAAAGGCCCAACATCTGTATGTGCATATATCATGTGCTTGGGTGTGCATGTATCACACTCCAAATATGTGTGAAACATATGCATGTATATATAAAGAAATGATATGCTATTTACCAACATGAAACTAACAACATAGATTCCAAGGAGTTAATAATTTATAATAATGTTAAATATTTTTGTATTTTTTAATTTTTTTGATTTTGTTGGTATTTTTTAAATATTTTAAAATAAAATATTATCTTATGATCTCATCAAAGAGATGCTCATGGGTATTTCCCCGCTCAGAATCTAGTGAAACAAATGGGTGGTACTATCAAAGAGCATGAATAAGTGTAATATATTTTATTTTAGGATTGGTGATTCTCTATGTATGTATAATAAAAATATATGGTCATGAGGAAATAATATAAGTAATGGGTGTCTGTGGAACCCATCATTGAATGTTATGTGGGTTTTTTTAATAGTAAAAATAGGATCATTTTTGGTTTCTCTAGTAGTGAATATGTTGTATAGTATTTGATGAGAATTTTATGGAATCCCCTATATATCTCTAATTCAATGGTGTCTCAATTACTAGATGTATAAGAAAGGGTATTTTATATTACTTAACTTTTCATAGAGGATTAACCTTGATAATTAACTACATGGATATAAACTTCTCTTGTTCAAGTAGATGTTCATATAAAATTCTAGAAACTGTAATTATCGTGTTGGCATGAATGTATTTAACAAACCCATACATTGTATAATGTAATGCATGTAGTGTGTATCCAAGATCATCCCAAGAACATATCAAAGACTCCCATGTAATGTATAACTAAGAAGGTAGTGACCACATGTGATGGATCCACTTTTAAAGGTAAGTCAATCTCATCAAGAACATATTGTGATGTCCTATTAAATGATTTTTTCAAAGAGTGTAAATCATTATGTGTATAACCAAAATTTATAAGTAATGTCATGGTGAAAATATTATCGCTAGAACTAGTATCAATCATAACATTGTGTATAAGTTGGTGATTAAGGTATGCTCGAAAGAATAGTGAATGAATATATGAGTCATCATCCATAATCTCATCATCATCAAAAGTAATAAAAGGTATTTGAGCCATGTGAGGTGTATGTCATGTATAAGTATCAATAATCCCATCTAATTGGTGCCCACAATGTGATGGAGGAGGGTATGAATTATATTCCATTTGCAATTATGGATCCTTATTAGAATGTTCTTGTAATAGATTTTTAAATATTTTCTAATTTTGATGATCACCAGGTTGCGAACCTAATTCATTTAGAGTACATCAAATGTAATTTTTTCATCAATTATGTCTTGGATTTTATGCTTCAAGGTAAAATATTTTTTCATATAATGCCCATGGTCTTGGTGATAGTCATAATAAGTGTTTATATTATATCTTTCAGGTAGAGGTCAAATCATATCAGCCTCTATAAGAGGAAGGAGATATATGAGGTAACACTCCATAGGCTTTGGAAGTAACAAATCCAAAGACTCAAGTAAGTATGAAAATTGTCTCCTTAGTGCATTGTATAAGACAAGTCGATTATGTTGGTCTAACACTACATTAAACATAGTAGTTGTTTCCTTTTTAGGTTCTATAGATTTCACCTTGGAACTTGGTTTGATAGTAAACTTTTCATTGGATGTCATTAGTACGTTTTCTACATACTTATGTTTTTTTAATGAAATAAGTTTCATTTAAAATCATGAATAAAATGGCATAGGTCATCAAAAATTTTGAAAATTTTGAAAAAAAATGGATTCATGTAATGGGGAAATGAAACTTTTCTTGAATATGTATTGAATATCTTTATCTTCCATTGGAAATGTCATTTTATCTAAAATTTTTTTATACCTCAAGACATATTCATTGATAAGTTATTGGTTCCTTGTTCTATCTTTGTAATTTAGGCATAGGAAACCTTTTCGGTAATATTTATATATAAGTGTGAAAAAATAGGATCTAAAATAGGTTTGAACTATTAGAACCACCTTATATCATATTCCTTAAGGTTCTTTGTAAATAATTTATTCAAAATTTTATCATTAGAGACATACTCAAGGCATGTTGCATAGAAATATCGAACAGGCTATTTGGGATCACCTTGCCATCATAAAATGTGAAATTAGTGAAATAAAACCAACTATAAATGGGTGAAAATATATTTTAGGTGTAAAATGGTTATGAAACACCTCTTGTGATTCAATATCATAAGGTGACTTCATACAATTTTGTTTAATTTTGTAACATTAGCTTTAAAAAGTTATATAATTTGGAAAAGATATTGACCATTTTGATTAGTAAGATCTAAATTTTGAGAAGTCACCAAATGAGGTGTACCCATATTTTGAGTTGATATAGTCATTTAAACTAGTAATTGGGTTTAAGGGTCAATGTTTCCTATGAAAGATGTAGTAGTAAGATTTATTCTAGTGAATAATGGTGTAAACACATAGCATGTTCCCCCATTAAAATTAAGAAGTGATGATGTGATCAAGGGGAGGTTTATTGATATGTAATTAGTTTTAGTACCACCCAAAGATTCACCATCACTAGGTATGTAAGACTTAGCCTTAGCATGCTTACTAATTTCATCTCCTGTAAACTACAAAAAATCATCCATTAAGCCCTTGCTATTATTGAGATGATCAACTACTGATTCTTTATCTTCTATTTGAAAATGAGTTTTTAAATTAGCATTTTTAATTGATTATAAATGAAAAATTTATAAATTTAAATAAATTTAAAAAATAGGAAAAATAGAAAACCCTAAACCAAATTAGGGTTTACATACAAAGACACATAGATCAAGTTCACCCAATCATTAACCCTAAATTTGATGATACAAAGGTAAATAAGGTTAATAATATAGAAATGATTAAGCACAAAGGTGATAAACATATCTATAACATTATAATCAATTTTCAAACTCAAATAGACAATATTCTAAAATTAAATATTGAGATATGTCAGAAATATATAAAGTACATTTATTTATTGATATTAAAGTAAATCTAAAACAAGATTACTTATTTGATTTACTATGTGCATGAAAATATAGGCTGAAACAAGATGGAAGTTCACTGGATTAAGATCCTATAATAGTTTTTATATTATGTAATTTTGCATTCTATGGCCTCAAACACTTACGTCAATTTTGGATAGTTACATCAACATATGTGTTTAGTTATGGCATAGGTGTCTAGTATGGAATACTGATTAGATCTATATGTGACTAAATAGAGCCTTATATGTTTTGTATCACCTTTATTCTAATGTATACATATGACATGAATAGTATATCACTCTTTATCAAATGATCAAACCCTAGATTCTTCACCCCTAGAATAACTGTGGCAAAAATGGGTTAGTGGGCTCATGATGTCAAGCTACCTAAGGATCCTTCTATCAATGGGCAATGACTACATAGCCAATACTTTTAATAATGCCTTATAATTCTGTATTTATCCACTACATGTTATATTATATGTGCACAAGGATACAATATGTGATAAGCAAGTACATACAATGACCTACCTTTAACTTGTAAAATATGGCTCACGGGTTGTTCCTTTAGTACTTCAAAGATGTAAATAGATTGCTCCCACAAGTTATATGGAAATTGGAATGAATAAAGTATACTTTCTCACTTTAATGCTTGATTGATAGTTATTTTGTTTGTATGCATGTGAGAGGTATGAATTTTATAGATAAGGCATGAATGAGGATTGTTCATATATATATACTGATTATTTGGGAAAATATATTACACTAAATCACTTAGGTAAACCATAAGGACATGTTAGATTTGAAATTGGATGACATTTGGACACTAGACACTTAGTTAGAAAATGGAAACATGCATCGATTAGGAAGATAGAAAATAGGTATAGGTCCAAAACTAGTAGAGAATGGCAATGATCAAGTTTAGATAATTTTCCACAACACATAAGGATTGGTCATCAAAGTAACATGTGTTCGTAATAAGAGATCATCAACTTATCATAAAGAGATAGTGGGTGTGAGCCTTTTGGTAGTGGTAAGGTCTTAGAGATCAAGGGTACATACATGATATGTATTTTCTAAGTGTAAAAGACTAAGGTGATATATAATTTAGATTTAGTTTTTATCATATAGCATTTAGGTACACATTCAATTGTTCTTGTGGGTAGTGGAACTGTAGTGTTTGATTGATCATCATCACTATCCCCATAATCATTTTCACCATCAATATTTTTATCATCTTCTATAGGTCTAATGTTTAATCATCTAAGTGAATGGAAGGCAAACTAGATTTACCTTTCCCATCAAACCCAACATCACTACTTATTTATATTTTCTTTATTTTTGATCCATAAGCTTATAATCCATTGGTTCTTCACTATAACACAAAAAGATGTATGTCATAGATTTATTATCCACTTTTATTCTCTTCTTTATAAGAACATGCATGTATGCCTTGCATACAAAAAATCAAATATGAGAAATTAAGGGTTTATGTCCTATCCATGCTTATTATGGAGTCACTCCATCAAGAGTTTCAATAAGTGGCATGTTTAATAGATAGATTGTTGTGTATATTTCTTCTGCACAATATGCACATGATAAACTTGAGTCCTAAATCATGCAACATTATCCATGATAGTGTGATTTGAACTTTATATAACACCATTATATTTTGGGGAATAAGATGGACTCATTTATCAGTGAATACTATGTTCTTTTAAATAACCCAAAAATTATTTACTAGTGTATTCCCCCCTTAATATGAGAAGAGTGATTTGATCTTATAACCATTATATGTTTATACAATATATTTAAATTCTTTGTAAATGTTGAAGGATTGGTCCTTTATCTTTTAATAATATACCTACATTTTTTTGAGTAATCATCAATAAATAGCTAAAATATTGAAACCCATGGCGACTAGTTCTCATGACTCCATAAATATTGATATGCATTAGATCTAATTTTCTTGAAGATATAAATGTATCGTTTCTAAATGATGCTCAATTTTTCGGCCTACTAGATAGTTGGGTTAGATATTTGTATTATTTTTCAATTTAGGAAGTCCTCTTACTAGATTATGATATTTGAGTGTAACTAGGTATCCAAAACTCACATGAGCATATCTTTGATGTCATAAATTCATTGAGTTTGAATAATTTTCAGTAAGTGCCTAATTGTTCTTCTGAACAAGTCAAGTTGGAACATTATCCAAACTATAGATGATTGTGCAATAAATTTACAGATTTTCAAGATATCTTTGATGAGAAAAATATTTTTACTGCTTCAACATTTAAAATAAACCTTTAGATATGCTCAAGTAATTTATTGATAGATAAAATATTCTTAGTGAGTTCTATGACATACATGGCATCAGATGTTTTGTATTCATGTTGCTTAAGTGGTAAGGAGATGTTATGGGTTCCTTCAATATGATAGGATGAATCATCACCCAAAGAGACATTATTTTATGAGAGGTCTCATTCAAATTGTAGAACCAATATTTTTTTTGGTCATTTGTCAGGTTGCACCAAAGTTGACATACCAAATAAAACATGGTAAAGTTGATTCCTCATAAGAGTGTGAAATATATAAGAAATATTCATATAAGTTATTATCATCATGTTTGGAAATGTTGTCTCATTGATGTTATTTCTTTCTCTAATTTCCTTTATTCTAACCTTGTCTATTTTTATACTTTGAAAATGGTTTGTTATTTTTTTTTTTTTTCTAGATGAGACCTATGTGAATTGATTATACCAACAATATTTTAGTTCATGTCATTTTATACCAAAAATGAGGATATTTGGTTTTTTAATTCTCTCATGGATTTTGATGATGACCTTGTTTATGGTTTTTTTTAGTAGACTTTATGTATTTCTTCCCTTTATATTGATAAGAACCAAGAACATATTATTATTATTATTATTATTATGCATGTAATCTTCTTGTTTTAACATGTTTAAAAGCTTTTCAAATTATGGTTTTTCAGCTATACTAATCAATTTAGTCATGAATATTCTATAATAATGTGAAATTTCTCTTAGTATAAATAGTAAAATAGGGGTATATGTCACTTTCTCACCCACTGCTTAGAGAAATGCCCTCAAAGTTGTAACATATCTTAGGAAAGCCTCTACTTTTTCACCTAACTTTAAATTGAGTGAATGAAGTTGAATTTATAAATGGAGACTTGTGATTTCATTTTTTTGTCTCATACACCATTTGGAACTTATCACAAGATTCCTTAGTTATGGTGGCCTCACAGATATTAGGTTGTAACTCATCCAATACCTAAACAAGATAATAAGTTTTTCCTTCTAGTTTTCCTAGTAAAAATTACACTATTGATCAGTGTTAAAATCATGTCATGTGAATGTGACACTAAAAATAGGAATAATTGCATAAGTAGATGTGTTTTGATTTTGGTTTTCCATGTAATGTAGTTGTCACCACGTATAAGGTAAGAGTCTGGCAAAAATGTTTTTTGGCCATTTATGGCCATTGAGGACAAATTGATAAAGGGAGATGGATTGGTTCCCTTTCACTCCAAATAATTTCCATTTTACATATACTTTTAGTCTAATAAACTTCACCTATCAATATGTATTCCCTTCCTATATACATTTTTGTACATGGAATAAGCTTGTCCTTTTGATATACATGGTGGTATGTGAAAGAGATGTTTACGTATGTGAAATTAGAATGGTAGGTGGTACCAAGATAGTACATGAAAAGGATATTTTTTATTAATGATAACTACTTAGATTGAATTTTTCATAAATAGACATAAATTCCCTATATACTTGGAATTTACATCTTTCAATATTTACATATAATGATTATGGGGAATGGGTAATGGCAGGATGGTTTAATGAAATTTTTATAATCTTATTTCTTCATAAATATTTATAGGGATAAAGATCAGACATTTTTGAGATAATTGTGTTAGGATATGTATGCATTAACTTAAATCATGATGAAATTACCTATAAATGTGAACAAGAGGCATTACCTACATCGAATGTTGTTGGTGAGATTTGAAAATATAATTTTATGTTTTTTCAAATGATTTTTTCCATAAAATGGATATATAATGCAATTTTAAATTATGATTTCATATAAAATAATTTTTTTTAATCCAAAAAAATTATCTCCCACTATTTCAAAAAAGAAAATGCTCCCCCATCTATTTGGAAACAAAAAATACACCTTTTCTAGTTTGTTTCAATGAATAAAATGTTCTAAATGACCCCCCTTTTGTAATTTTCCCTATTTTTTCTATTTTTATAAATAAAAATTTGATTAAAAAGAAACTTGAGATATAACTCTAGACCTCCCACTTAGCTGAGTTCCTAACAAATTAAATGTTTCAACCCACCTATGCACCATTTCAAGAACATGCTTGCATGGATGTCTATTTAAAGGTTAAAAAAACCTTTTAATGAAAACCATACCTTTTTTAAATACAAAGGGTTTGATCAAAAATGGTTTTCGAGGAAAATTTCCTACAAAGGAAAAATAGAGGGTAATTTTAGAAGGTTGTTTTGGATAGTAGAAGGTGTTTTTAAACTTGTATGATGCCAAAACTAGAGTATAACTCTTTGTTACTAATCTCAGATATTTTTACATGCAAAGGAGGATATTTTTATTTTAAGAAACCAATTCAACCTTCATCAGGCCATTTAATAAGGTGTTTTTGTTTTGAATGGAATGATTCTTATTCATTCAGGTTATTATTATAGCAAGATGTTCCACCATAATGACACATGTTAAATACACTTCTTAGATCTATACAAAACATAACTTTTATATCTATACACTTATTTAAGAAGGCCTTGAGAATTAGAGAATGGATCTCAATGAAATAATAATCTAAGCTTCATCAAATTAAAATAAATGAAAATAAAATGACAATAACCTTCTCAATGGTGATTTGCATTGCAAATATGAAACTCTATACTTTAGGTATTGATAAATCAACCTCTCCACAAAGCATTCTTTTCTTTGGGATGGAATTTTTGGAATTAAAAATGGTGTCATTTTTCCTTATATTATTCCACATTCAAATAAATATATGTAACACATGTTCTAAAATTGTGTGTATGTGCATATCCAATGCACCAATACATAGATCCAAGAAAAAAAATTAATGCAGATGTGAGGATTTTGACCATATTCCATATGTAATGTAAATGGATGGATGTAATTAAAATGAAATAATGAGAGTGAGTGTTAATATTATCCTCCTCAATTTTATATCTTGATTCAATAGTATTCCTTCCTTGAGTTCTCAAGTTTAGAGATCTAATACTCTAATACCAAATACTGAAAGAAACTGACCTTTTATTAATTCACTAAAGGGGTTGTATAGACATATTTATATCAAATTCACTCCCTAAGAAATAGGATATTAACATTTTAAATACCTAAATAATAAATAAAAAAATAAAAAACTTAAATATTATGTGAGTTGTGGTATACAACCACCTCGCTTGTACAAATAGACTATGGTGTATTAACCACCATATTTAATTCTAACAAGGTAAGATATCAAATCATGATGTGAAGTAGATGGGGAGGTATGATGAAAAAAACCTGAAAAGAGGTTAAATTGATATTAATGATGGTATGACATAATAGTATGTAACTATCTCTCATAAATTACCATGATATGATCTCATCCCATTCCTAGTGTGCCCTTTAAGGCATGCACTCAGGGAGATTTATATGCAAACATTTCCATCAAAGATAAACTATCAATAAATTTATAAGAGTGAAAAATATTAGGTGTATACATATTCCCAATTCAAATTTCATCACATGTCACAATATTATAACAAGGGATGATTCTTTGGGATATAAGCATAGCAACACAAAATATCATAACTAAAAATAAATGTTAATAAATGAATTAGTTAAAGTACCATATACAAACTTTTAACTTACCTTTATTTTATGATTGAATGCAAGTACTATAGTCTTGATCATAAAGGGAATAACAAATACATTTGATAAACCTTAAGGATACAAGATTAATAATGGATAAAAGTAATGCATGCATATGCAAGATATTAAATACATGGATGTAAATGAAAAAATCTTAGAAATGATTAAAATACTTGGAAGTTTTTTCAAGTTGAGATCAATAAGGCTGGATTATAATAAAAAGATCCAAATAAAATATAAAATGAAGGAAAATCGATACGGCCAAATGCCAAGGCTACTTATGACTAAAAAAACCTAAATATGTATCTAAAATAAGATAAGTAAAAATCTAAATCAAACAAAGGAAACATAGAACTGCCATATGATAAAAACATCAATGTAAGAGAAGTAACAACCCAATCACAAAAAATAATGTGGTCACTACATGTATCATCAAAAAGGTGAACTCCATTTCAAGTAACAAATAACTAGTTCCATTTCAACCTTACTGCCTTCTGTGTTTGGGTGCTTCTAGTTTTTCGTCTATTCTATAGAAAGGGAAGGTGGTCAGTTATCTAGAGTGGTTACATGGCTTTAAACCCCATGTCACTACCACCTTCTTTAAAATTTGGGCTGATGACAGAGTTACTCTCTATGGAGTCACTGTGAAGCTTACTGAGGACTTCATTGTCGAGGTCATAGGGCTTCCCATGGGTGGTATTAAGTTTTCAAAATAGACCAGTATCTCCAATGTGGCCTACAAAAAAATTTTGAAGACAGATGTAGAGGAGAAGCAACTGGAAAAGAATGGAGACTTCTTTGACGTGGAATAGATAAAAGGAATTTGGTGAGATGTGCTATGCTGTATATATGAGTACTTTATCCTTGATGGTAGGAATAAAAGAGTTCACAAATTTCATTTTGTTTTTTTCAACCACTTTAGGCACAAGGATAGAATTTCTTTCCCTTTCTATTATGTTTTTCGTTGCTTCAAAGCTTGTATGCCCATAGGAAGAAGGAGTCTCGCCCCATTTTACATGAAGGTCTGATACTTCTCATAGAGGGTTTTTGTAAAAATAAATCCATAGCTTCGACTCCTTCTTCTGACAAACAAAAGGGTTCTCAGTCCAAAAAGTGTAAGAAGGATGAGAATGTTAAAGGGATAGAAAAGGCAAAACCAAAACCCTCTAGTTCTCAAAAACAAATTGTAGAAGAGGATTTTGAGTTGGAGAGTACTGAAAGTTCTAAGAAGGATGTTCTGGAGGAAGAGAAGGGATGGATGTTGGGGATTTCAACTCCAATTTGGACAGATATCTGGAAACTAGAGGAAAAATTGAGAAAGGGAATGAAGAGGATACAACTAAGGGAAACTCAGAATAGAGCAATTCTGACAATGAGGGTAATCAGACTGTGTCTAGGGGAGGTGTTAAAGACAAAGATAACTTAATTGATGATCTAATTTATATGAGAGAGGAGGATCATATGGTTTTGGCTTCTAATCCTACTACAGAGACTGGGGGACAAGAAAAGGAGGACCCTGTTTAGCATGATAACCCTATTGAGACTAGAAAGGAGGAACTGATGGATAGGGAGGAATAAATTGAAAAGGTTGATTCCCCTCCACATGAGATTATAGAAGACATTTGTGACTCTCCATAGAGGGAAACCAAGCTTTCCTTCCCACATTATGCCAAGTTCAAGGCTGACTCTATTCTCCAAGTTGATTCTTGGATTTATAATGAAATAATGGGGCTGAAGAAGAAAGTGGAAATAATGCAACACAATCAGGATGTTGATTGGGCCATAATCAACCACTTGGAGGTGAAAATAGGAGATATCCCAAAAAAACTTAAAGATTATGAACATAATCTTAGAATGCTCATTAAGGAAAGTGGAATAAAGATGGAGCAGGTAACATCAAGCATTTGTGCTTCTACAGCTAGCCTTGGTAAAAGAGAAAATGAAGAAATAATATCCTCAGAGGGTCTAAGTAAGAGGACAAGGTAGAGTTTGAGGAAGAAAGCCTTGCAATCTGCTGCTACTTCAGCTACTAATTCCATCTAGGATACTGCTATGATTGGGAAGGAGGCTGTCAAGATGATTATGGAACTACAATAGAAGCTTAGGGTCTTCTTTGTTGGTTTTGTTCCTTTTTAGGTCCTTATTGCTGGTTGTTGTAACTGGTTCTTTTTTTTGGTCCTGTTTCTTAGTTTTTGGTCTTAAACTTTATTTGAGGTTTTAGGTCCTTGTAAAACCTGGGTACTTTTATTGGACTATGTTTGTGGTTTCAAGTCCCTATAAAATCTAATTTTGATGATGCTATTCAGTAGGTTTTAGGACTACTTTTCCTGGTGGTTGTTAATGTTTTATCTTTTTTGATTCTGTTAAAGGGTTTTGGGGTCCCTTCAAAACCTACTTTTACTGTAATCTAAAACAACCCACTCACAAATAAATATATAAAAAAGGTATAAGAGGGATTGAAAATCCCATAAATAGGTTAACCATAAAATCATGAAAGGGAGAAACAATACCAAATGGCCCACAATAAAATTGAATACTAAAATTTAGGTCCCAAACATAACTAATAAAAATCATATAAAGATAAAGCAATGACCATGACAACATCTCACAACAACTCAAAGATGCAAATTCTATTCCAAAGATGGAAAATATAGAACTTTCATAACATTACCATGTATAAAATAAATGGAGAATGAGAAGTGAATAAGGTGTGTAAAACTTAGAAAAACACCTACCTATCAAGGGGGAGAAATGGAGATATGGAAAAATGACACCACCAATGTGAAAAATGGTCTTTACTAGAAATAATACACTCAAATCATGTTGGCAAGGCTAAGAGTTACATCAATGGCCCTAAAGAACTATACCTAGTAAGCATAAGCTTAGGCTAATTAGTGAAATATAAATATCATCTTATAAAGGTTAGCATGCATGAAAAATAAAATTATCCTACCTTCCCACAATGTGATCCCAACTCCTCAGGACCCTTTACAAAGATGTTAGTATATTGTGAAGATTGGGTACTTGTGTGAGAAAGTAGGTGGAACTAGAATGTAATATAATATAAAATGATGTAATGAGAACTCCTACTCTAGTATACTATCCTACTACATGCCGATGGAACTTAAATATATCATGAGGCTAAATGCAAGGTTTGAGTTTTAACTAGGGTAGTAGATATGTCAAAAAGATCATATCTTTTTTTGTGATCTAATTTTTAAGATATATTTGTCTTTTATTATGATATGGACTTTTTTTTTTCCTATTTTCCTCCTCCATATAGATTTATAAAAATTGATAATGGGTGATAAAGTATACTATCACAAGATAACTTACACTTAGACACTAAGAAGGAGAACTAAATATTATGATGCCTATAAATTCTTAGACTTGAACCTTAGAAAAGAGTGCAATTTTGAAACCAACCGTGGTGATCCCAAAAGGAGATGAAAAATGGGGAATAATGAAAATGATCATAGAATGAATAGGTTACCACAAATCAGAAAAAAATCTAAAGGATATGGTAAAATAATATGTAGGTATGAAAAATCATCATAAGAGAGGGTAAAATGTGGATGAGGACATGAATATAGATTGTTATAGTTCTACCACAAGAGAATAATACTAAATCTAAGTGAGGAAAAACACTGATCTTTATCATTTTCATATTTTTCTAAAGAATTCCTACCTAATGTTGGAAGCAAAAGTAATCTATATATCAACCCTAAAGCTACTAAATGAGGTCACCTGCTCTAAGACCATGATGTTGAAGAGAAATGTGACATAGAGTATATATATTAAATGATTATATATATATATATATATATATATATTAAAAATAATCCTAAGAATAGTATAAAGGACCATGTGGTCATCTATCATGTCATGATGGAACCCTCGGTGTAGTATCCCCCTTCCTCTACTCATTATTTTTATAAAAGACTTGGGGGAAATCAATTTTCATCTCCCTTGTTCCCTTCCTCATCAGCAATACTTATTATAGCTACTAAGGGGTCTCTATTTTATTGGGACTATCAAGAGTGCTCATGTTAATACCAGTGTTAATTCCATGTCTAGTTTATTTATATATGCCACTCATGACTCTACTTCTAAAAAAAAATTCATATCCTAATCAGATTATATTATAAGAAATGAGTCACTTAGCCAATAGTCAAGCCAATTATAGTGATCAGATGATGCAACTACAAAATAAACTTTTGAAAATGTAAAATTGACCTCAATAAATTTAGTGGGGAGTGCCAAATCAAAATGCCCCCACCCACTAGATACACTCATGGTAGTCTATTTTTTTAACCTCTGATTCACAATAAAGTCATTAAATACATCCAAACCAAACCCTTGTATCTTCAAATTGTAAACATTGACATAGGTGAAATTAATCCTAAAATTTCATATAATGGATCCACTGATCTAACTTTTCATTTGAAGTACTTTGGTAATTGTTATAAATATTAGATCAAACTCAACACCTTTTTTGGCTACCAAAATACTTGTTAAAACCTTCTTTATTGATGCTTTAGATTGGTACAATAAACTAAAGTTTAAATCCAATTCTAGCTTGGAAGAATTATTTAACACATTGGTTTAAGATTTTCAATCTAATGATCTACCTAAAAACAACTTGGCTCACTTCATCAATTGAAAACAGTATAAAATGAGATATCACAAGACTTTATCAAGTGTTGGAAAGCTTTAGCCAATAAATCAAAACATAATATGTCTAAAGATAACCTCTTACACCTTTTCACAAATGTATTAAATCCCAAATTAAAATATATCATTAGGAATATTTCTCAAAAATCACTAGAATAAGACTTAGATCAAGCCAAACGTTAATATATCCTTATAGGACAATTTGAGCCTTCCTAACCTAAGATTGGAACTTGGATTATTATGAGATATAAAAATAATAATGTTATAAAAAAAATTTATATAAAAATTAAGATTCCAATAGAACCGCTGATTCCATTTTTATAGGAATCTTGAACAAAGTGACTCTTTCCCCACCCATTAAGGGAAGTCCTTTCTAGCATCCTCCTACTCTTTCATAAAATAAAAACTATAAAATATTTCAAATTATTTCCCTATATAAGATTATAAACACATTCCTATACCCTCACCTATATATTTTGTCCTTCCCATCCTAGTGCTCATTGGTATAATCCCAAAAACAAATTATGGTTTCATGCAAATTGGGGTCATTCTCATGATACTAGAAAGTAACTTGAACACCTAATTTTTGAATTATTACTTAGTCCAAATTTTTATCATGAATCCATGATTATAAATAATCCATAATAATATGATAAGGTATCCAAGGATCATGATTCCAAGGTCAAGCATGATGAACTTAACCAAACCAATGCTCACCTTACCATATATTCAAATCTAGTTCCAAATCACACTCCAAATCAACAACCTAACCATAAAAATCAAACCCATTTCCAACTAGAAACTAATTTTATTTAAACCATTATTAATCCTTATTATTATAATTATGAGTAAAATTTGGTGAATATGAAAAACATGAAATTATTATTTTCCTACATCAATCCTTATCCCCTTAAGCCTCATATCCCTTATCCAAATTATATAAAAGTTTAGGATAGTATTCCACATTTTTTTATGGCAATAACATTTTAATAAATTATCACTTCTATGATTTTTGATATCCCAAATATATATACCAACCTAATAATTTTCCCTTGTTTCAAAAATATATCATCTATCTCAGTACAATTCTATACCTTCACAACTGTATCAAACATCCCAATTTATTCTATTTGTCAAACAAAGTTTTTTCCAATTATATCATCCACCTTGGTATATATTTCCATCTCTAAATAAGGTCCAACTATATTTTTAAATATGATACAACCTATTTCATTGACTAGTTTTATTTCTAATATATCCACTAGCCTAGTATAATCTATTTCTACCCCCAATTCTAAGTCTAGTGCATTGGCCAGACCAATATAGTTGGATCAAACAACCTCAAATATAAATTTTGATACTTAACTCTTTAAATCCAAATAATATTAAATCCAAATCATTTTATTCTACAAATCATCCTCTTCATAATTTAATCTCTCTTTCATAGTCTTACCTAGCTCACATTGTCCTTGATGACTAGGATCCTATTGAATAAATTTTTAAGATCCCATATCAAATTTAATTTATTGATATCTTGATAACTTCTCCATGTCATATAAACCATCTTATTGAAATTATGTTTGACATGAACCTTACTTGACCAACACATATGGGGAAAGACACAACCTTGCTTGGGTTTGAAGAAATCATTTTACATTAATGTGAAGAGATGTCCATCTAGGTTGATCAAACTATAGATTATTATCTTTATTTAAAATTTCCTATAGTATATATAATCATAAAAAAATATTACTTCATGTAGGTGACCCTAAATTTTTCATTAGTTTCCAATTTGGTGACATCTATGTCGAATGAGCCTTGAACTATGAAGAATATGGAATTTGATTCAAATATTTAAAATTGATTAAAACCTTAGGATACTATGAATTAAACCTTAAATATACCCAATTCACATGCCAAGGATATGACCAAAGACAAATTCATCCATTTGGATGTGATTGGCATCCTATCATAGTACCACTTTTTATGGTTAGATTTAATGTTATAATTTTTAAATTCTCTCTATCATATAACATTTTTCTTTCCCACCCTTGGATTCATTTTATGAGGGTGGTACCCTATTTTGAATGCTAATAAGTGAAATTTAATTAAAATGGTGATAATTATAAGATATCAAGAATAATCCTTGGTATTTTAAAAAATTCCAAGAATGTTGTGTCTTTAAAATCCCAACCATTGAACCTTTAGCTAGCATCCCATTCTATAAATATCAATCTTTTAATTATCCTATAAATTCAAACCAAGGTTAAAATGGTCGCCCAAATCTTTTGGTAAATATTCAACCTAACCCATTTGATTTGAATGATGATTAACTTGATGACATTATTTTGAAAATAAAAATAATGTACCTCCCTTATAGCATCATAGCTTAATTTATACCCACCTTGTGACTTTATTCTCACAATAAGTTAACTGACAAGTTTATCACTTCTATGATCATTCCTAATAAGCCCACTTCCCATACATCCTCTAGTGACATAATGGTAAAATACCTCAACATGAATATCAACACTCTTGATTACAATGATGGTTATACCCTAAAAAACCCATACTTATTTTACTATGCCCAACCTAAATATTTATAAATCATCTTGTATAGTTCCTCTCTTCATCACTTTCTCAAATAATCATAATCTTCTTACAATATTAATTTTAATTGACATCATTCATTCAACTCACCTTCCAAATTTCATGGCATTATTCTTCCTTAGATTAATTATGGCATGTTTCTTTATGGAGTTATATTTAACTTCTAATTCATGTGAAGTTATTTTCATTTCCAAGCCTCTTTAGATCATGCTTAATTAATAAGCTATGATTGGACCCTATCAATTTTCTAATCCATCAGGTTCACTTCCTCCAGAGATGTTGGCCACATTTATATTGCCCATAATATGGGTGTCTCCCAAATAAATAGTAGAACCATATTTTTCATTACAAAGTCTTTGGTCACTTACAATGGTAGTGCAAATTTTTCCAAAGATATCTAATGTAAAATCAAATTCCTATCTTGAAAACTCTATGCCCTAATAGTGACGATTTATTTAATTCATACCAATATGATCCTCTACATAGGTCAAATTTGGCACCATGCCCACCCACTAAAGAATATGAATTGTATTGTGAGTTCATAAGGTATCTAGTCATTTATCTCAAAAGTGTAGAGAATACCAAATATTTTTATCATAACATAATCCAAAAGGCCCAAATCCTACCATAGATGGTTGACCACCATAGTTTGTTAATCTCAGGTGTTATTATTACTTTCACAAGATAGGTACATATTATTTGACTCTCTATCAAGATATTCAGTAATATATTGACATGTTTCATCTTGAATTAGATTAGTTCCCTAATCTACTAAGCATTCTACCTCAAAATATTAAACTAGATTATATCCTCAAACAAGAGAAAATATATTGTCTTTGGCACTAGTGTTTTAAATGAGTGTAGAGATATCTAGTAACATTTCAAAGATTTTTTTAGGCCCCTAATTAATTTTTTATAGTAGCTCTCACATGGTCTATCTAGGATGGAAGAGACACCTCCACTATAACCAAAGCCATCCCATAGACTAGAATCCGCATGTGACATGAAACCGAAAATTCTTGACATTAATTGTTCTCATCAAGAGGTCCCACAACCTCCTCCTTCTAGTGCACCTAATTTTTCATTAGAGCTCATCCACCAAGAAATCCTTGTATGACTCTCAAAAAAGAGTAGACAAGACCATGATCTGAGTAAGATATCAATTTTAACAAGATTTAATATCTATTATTGATAGTGTATGTTGAGATCTTTCATGAAACTTATGAGAAGATAATTTTTTATATCATTTACTTCACATCATCACATGATTGGATTTCATATTTTTTATGTTTAGCATATGTGGTGCTTATTTTATATATCTTTCTTATGTCAAGATATTTTACATTTCAACACATTAATTTTTAGCTTGTATGTTTGATTTATATCACTTTATAATCAACATTAATTTCCTTTAAGAATCTTAGGTACCACCTTCAAGTTTTATTATTAATTATTTTAGCTCCCCCCTCTTTTGGAATGATTCACAATTAGCCTTACATTCCCCCATGGATCTTAGGTATCACCTTATAATTTATTTTATCACACTTTTACCATTTTCAATTAGCCAAAGGTTATTTACAATTATTTGATGTCCTTTTCATTCCCCCTCTTTGGGGATGATTTATCTTATCAGTGCTTATGTTAGACCATTTTAAGGTTAGTATAGCTTCTATAGTGATAGAATTACCATATTTTATTGTGTTTCCCATCTTTGGGTTTCCTTTTTTGATTTGTTTTGCAAATTCCTTTTTTAGCCTAGTCACTTATGTTAATAGTGAAAATTTTCATTTCAATGAATCAACTCATTCATCTATTATAATGGTCAAGATGTAGTCAAACTTGTTTAATATCAGGGACTTGTCGATTAAATGATTAATCCTTAAAGTGTGTAAACTATTTTTAATAATTATGGAAATATATATGTTGAATCAAAGTATAAATTAAATCATACTATTTAGATAATCAATTTACTTAATTTAATTGTATATAAATTTATAATCATATTAAATATATAATCTAACCTATCCAAAGTAGACACTTCATTCTAATCACTTCCATGTCTAAACCATAATCAAGGGAAGCTTTTCATAAATGCAACCAAATTTAACTAAAAATTACTAGTGGACCCAATTTACCCACATAACTACCATTTTATCCCAAAATTAAAATGACACATCATTGATTAGCATAATGACTCATATTAAAACATTAATATTATCTAGTGCATCCTAAAACAAACCAACTCTTTGTAAGTTTCTTCATGTTGTAATAAAGTGAATATTTTATTGAGAAATAAACATTGAAAATTTTACCATTATTCTAATTACCAATTAATCACATCTATTAATTATCCTAATAATTCCTATAATGGAAAGTTCTATGAATTTAGAATTATCTATTTTCTTAAAATAAAATATGAATTATTGCCTTATGTAAGTGATGTCAGTCAAGGAAGTCAATGGGAAAGAGGAATGCAATAAAGCTCTTAGATCTCTCTTACACACTCTTCCTCTTACACCCCTCTTACACACTCCAAGAGGACTAATTACTACATGTTTCTTCCAACATGCCTTCCACACTCCAAAAATATATTAAATGACATATATTACACACTCCATGTTTGACATCATGAGTTTGAGGACTCATACTCCACCATTGATATTTATCACAAATCAATGGTTCATAAACATCCAAATCTATAAATATAAGGGCATTTGGACATTATAGACAAGTGTATTCATTCATTGTTTATGATAGTGAAATATTTAAGAAGAAATGGAAAATTTCATTGAAAGTATGTATAATCAATGTTTCTAACCTTCTACTAGGCCCATATTTAGGAAACTAACCTTAAAATAGAGAAATATGACATACTAGTTAATTCCAACATTGTTTATCTTTTATCTAAAATCCCATTGAATCATGCCATATAAATCATTAATAACATTATGGATGAGGAGATGAAAATTTTGGTTGAAATTTGTTTAAAATCTATTTATTTCAGCTTTAGAGGAATCATATATGAGTAGATTGATGGAATTGAAATGGGTTCCCCACTCTCCCTAGTTGTGGTAAATATATACATGGAATAATTTGAGAAAATTACCCTTAAAATAGATCCTTTACAATCAAAATGGTGAAAGAGGTTCGTATATGACACTAATGCAAAATAGCCACATGGAAGACAAAGTTTGGATTTATTTCTTGATCTTATAAACAAAAAATCAAACCACATTAAGTTTACCATGAAGGTATAATAAATGAATCAAATACCATTCTTTGATTTCCTCATCATAAATAATAGTGATGGATCTTTATCCCATGACATATATAGAAAGAAAACTCATGCAGATAGATATTTGCATGCAAATTCACATCACCATTTAGGTCAAAAATTTGGAATTATCAACACCCTTATCACACTTTCTATAATAATTTTAGACCAATAAAATCTAGAATAATAGATTGAACATTTATCTATGATTTTAAAAATGAATGGTTATAATGAAGGTCAAGTCAAAAGATTAATCCATAAAGTCCAAAGGGAACCTTTTAGATAAAAATGTGAAGATTAAAATTTAAGGTCCCTCTTCCATACATAAAGGGGACAACAAAAAAATTAGATAAAATCATTAATAAGATAAATATCAAAGCTACATTCTCCCTTCTCAATACAATTGGCAATATGCTTTATAAAGTAAAAGATCAAATTAACCCTATTTGCCAAGAATTTGTTCTATCACGTGTAGCTATGAAAAAGTATATATTGGTGAAATTGGACATTTTGTCTATATTAGGCTTAAATAACATTATGCCAACCTCACACATAACCATTTATAATAAATATGTCTTAACTAAGCACTCTTTTAACACTGGTCATCACATCTGCAAGGATGGAGTCAAAGTTATCACTCAAGAAGAACATTACTTGAGATGTAGGATTTGAGAGGTAGTGAAAATTTAGAAGAAATCAAATAATATAAATAGAGACAATGATTGGAATTTAAGCAATATATGGAAACTAGTTATTCATTTAAGTTTAGAAGATTCATTTCCATCATAACTTGGCCAACCCTTATGGTTAAATGGTGATAAATAAATATTTATTGGTATTCTTTGGCAACTCATTATTCATGCATATTTCCTCCTAAAGATGGGCCTTACAGTAGACTCTAAATGTTGATTATATATACTTTCAATGTAGTCTTTTGTTTCTTTTTAAGATTATTCATGCACACTTTACTAAATTATACAAGGAGCTTTAACCAATTTTCATTCCAATCCAAGATAAGGATCAAGTGTAGATAAGGAGAGGTGCTTCCCACACATAGAATCAAGCATTTCCAAAGAATCCATAGCCTACAAGCTGAGCTCAACTTCTTCAAACAAGTTCTCAAAAAAATATTCTAAGGAGGTATAAACAAAGTATTTATCTTCTAATTTTTATTTCTTGATTGTTTTCCATATAGCTAAACCTTGGGATTAGGCTTGAGATGTTAGTTCTTCAAGTTTGTTTTGATTTCATTCACTAAAAAATTGACTAACCTCTTTCAAATTGCTAATCTACATAATGGCACAACCGATGGGACCTAATGCACCCCACAAGTTTTTTTAGACCATTAACATTCTTCTAATTACCATAATTAACATAGTAACTAGTTTAATTCACTCTTTTTCTTAAAAAATTATTAATCTTCATTTTAGGTGAAATCAGTGAATTCAACCTACTAATCAATGAACTCACCCTTTTATACTTCATATTATTTTTAGTTTGTAGTTTTTAAATCATTAAAATAGATCTATAAATGGTGAATTTCACCTACCAATTAGTGAATTCAACTTGCTAATCAGTGAATTTTCCCTTTGATCAATGAAATTTCTTTGGAATCAGTAAAATTTCCATATAATCAACAAAATTGACATACTAATGAATGAATTCACACTTTCATTCTTTATATTATGTTATGTGTGTAGTTCTCAATTTGACTAAATGACTCTGTAAATAGTAAATTTGACCTACCAATCAATGAATTTAATCTATTAATCAATGAATTAACCCTTTAATACTTTGTGTGTACTATTTTTGTAATCTAACAAATTTATATATAATTTATGAAATTGACCCTGCCTATGTATCAACAAAATCACTCTTCTGAGAAAAATCTGAGACCTTAAAAATCCAAATTTATTGCCTATCTTAAAATTCTAATTATTTGTGTTACATGACCTATATCAAAAAGTGGGGTTTAGATCCTAAGAAAAACACTTTTATTTTTTACACATCTTAATTTGGGATTTAAATGAATTCACATTTTCATTTGGATTATAAGAAAAACTTATTTATTTTCCAAGTTCTTTCCTTTCATACAAATTTTTTCTTCTTGTTGTTTGAGTATCTTGTGGGGTTCTTGATGCATATGTTATCCCCTTTTGGGTAACCCAAAAATGCAAAGTTCCTATTTTCTTTTTACCCATATTTTCATTTGACCATGTGGGGTGGAGCTCATCACCTTCCTATAGGTCTTAGGAGTGCATTGACTAGGAAGTCACATCCTAACATTGTGCCTACCTTGTTATTTGATAAGGTATACAAACTAAGGTTATGTCAGTAATATCTTGGTTGAAAGGTCCCTTAGATCTTGATTTTTTTGGTATCACTTTAGTAAAATATTATAACTTAAGTTGTTGTAAATGAAATATACCCTTTGATGAATGACCCATTAAATCTTAGTGTCGAATTGACAAATATTTTTGTACCCCCATACCACAAGGTATATCAAGACCATATAGAAAGCCAAGTAAAAAATTTTAAGGCCTTATTTTCTTTAGAACATTCATTAATTTAGGGGTACAAAGTTAAATTTATTCAAAGATTGCTTTACTTGTACAAACCTTTTGAGATAAGGGTGAAATTAAAACACCATCGATAACTACAGTAATTTCCTTAAATAATATTAAATTTTATAAATCCTCGCTCAAGGCAAGTATATCAAAGGTTTGAATGAATTTGATGTAAACCCATGTCAATTATTATAATAGTCTTTTAATGCTTGTGTGTTTTTGCTCGATTATTTTTTCAAAACCTCATTCATATTTGAAGCCAAATCAAATAAACCAAATCTAAATCCAAACCATTTTTATACACACACAATAAGGTGTTACTCTTCCAAATTTTTCGTTCAATAAAAGTGACATGTAAAACTTGGTCCAAATACCTACCTTTATTGTCTAAACTATATCGTTAGGCTACCCAAGTAAAAGTTAAAGCCTTATCCTAATTTAAATTACAAATATCAAAACCAAAGTTCTGAATTCTTGTCCAAGTTGTGTCATTTTATCATCTACTTTATTCAAAACCTATTTCCAAATTCCATGTTTTTATTCTAACCAACTTTATTTTCAAATTCAAACCAGTTCCAATTCTATGATCAAGTTCCAATTCTAGTCAAATTGTTTTAAGTTCCATTTCTAGATAAATTATTTTGAAGTCAACCAAAGTTAGATATTTTACAAATTCAAAGTCAAACTTGTTTTAAGGTTTACAAATAGGTTAACCCCTTTTATAATTTAAAGTTTTGAACATCATTCAAACTTGACTCTACATTGTATAAAACATCCTTTATTCCAATGTTCATACATCTTAGGGTTCTAAAGTTCCTTTAAGTAGTCAAGTTTATAATACCAAAGCCTTTCAATTATACCAAGTTTAAATGTTTCCAAAATCCAAATTTTAAACATTTTCACTTGAAACCATTGTACCTAAATCTTGTGTGCACATTTCGAGAAACACATTTAATTCACATAGCCTTTCTTGTTGAAATAATTTAAATTAATGTACCCTTTGATTGGTGCATTATAATTTGATATTTACCTTGGTGCAAGATGTGTTAATTCAAAACATTCCTTAGTTTTAATCCAAGTAAAGTCACATACCAAATCAGGACAAGTTTCAAGTATCTAATCCTCTTTAAAAATGAAGATGATAAACCTAAACATGCCTAAATAAACATGTAGTGGGGCAATATATAACCCCTCATGAGGTTGTATAAAATCCATATGGGTATGACTAATATATAGAAGATGAGGAAGATCAATAATACATTTCCAACATGCTAGCTAAAACTGAACTTGAACAACATAACCCATACCTTCTAGTCATACCACCTAGTGTTGAGTAAGGATAATATCAATTGTACCTTACACACAACATAGACCTAATATAATATACCTTATAAATTCACCACCTAGTGTTGAATATGGATAGTATTAATTTATATGAAAACTCTTCAAAAATAAGGATGAACATATTTTTAGATTGTTATAAATAGGGGGAAATTTCCCCTACATTTCACATAGATTATTTACAATATTTGCTTAGAACACCCAAAGAAACACCTTTTGAATAATTAGACAATAAAGTATATTATAACCAAGATCAAAAATTTATACTATCTTCTGATCAAGCTCTTATAGTTTCCAATAATGGAAAGGGTCAACTCACTGACTAGTCTTCTCAAATCTAACTTATTGCCTCACAAATTCAACAAGTTAAATAGGTTTTATCTACTCTCACTATCTCCCTTAATGCATTATATATTCAATATCCATAACTAATAGAGATAAATCCTTCAACTACGCATCTATTGATTTTTTAACTCATTCCATATTTAATCTTGATCCATTTTCCAACAAGACATTAGTTGTAGATTTGTTTATCACACATGTATCTAAAATCAATCTAGTAACTATTCCTAATTTGAATCTCATATATTATTTTCATCATATGGTGGATAAATCTCAAAAATGATACATCAACCCACATCAAGTTCCCTCTACAACATAATAAAACATTCCTACAAATTTCCAATAGAACATTCTTTCCAACATTATAGGTACTTCATGGCAACACATTGTGACCATGCCTAGTCCACAATAACATGTTATACGTAACAATCCACCACTTCAACAAGTGGTGACCAATATCCTTATTTAATAGGTGGTAATTAATCACCCCTTAAATAAGTGTTAATAAATCCTCAAAAAAAAAATAGTCAACAACATATTTTTATTAGTCAACCACTTGTCATTTCTATTCAACAAGGCACCTCTATGAACCATAAACATATTCCACTTAACCAAAAACTTGTTCCCCCTACCTAATATATTCTTTAGAATCAATAGTAGATTCCTCTATGATTTCAAAAAAATCAATCTAATACTCAACAAATCATTCCTCTGTTTAGGGCTTAGTTCCCTTCAAATCAATGTCACACTCAATAGCAAGTGCCTTACCAATGACAAGTCCCCTACCAAAAGTATAATTCTAATCAAAGAGAAAAATTTCATGGTGGAACCAATCATGTACATATTCCATAATTTTTTATACCACCTTCTTATTTGGTCTAGTTAGCTTACCCACTTCTTCTCACTCTGATCCCACTTTTTAGGGTTTTTAAGAGGTTAAAGATGTAGTTTCAGTCATCCAGGCAAGAAATTAGAGTAAAAAAATTAAACTAGATGACATATGCTCTTATCCCTTTGATATGATTTATCTTAAGATGCATTTTCTACATCATTTTGAGATGCCCAAATTTGATAAATAAAAAGGTAAAGGTGATCCCAAGGAGCATCCAAAATATTTATTTGTCACATGTCAAGAGGTTACATATAATAGTGTGTACCTACTTCACTTGTTTCCCCATAGTTTGGTTGGGCATACCTTAGAATAGTTCTTTGGTCTACCTAATAATTCTATTGATAATTTTTATAACTTATTAGATAGATTCATATAGCACTTCTACTTTAATGTGGAACATGAACTGACTATGGTTGATCTATGTTAGGCTAAACAATGAGAAGGAGAAAGCTTTACTAGTTATTTAAAATGGTTTCACTCATTGGCTAGCTGAATCCCACATAATACCCCAAAAATAAATTAGATGAAATGTTCACTACTAATCTATATTATGATATATCTCATAATATCAAGCTTCATTACACCAATACATTTGAATAAGTTATTTCTAAGGGAATACATATTGGGCAAGCCCTAATTGACAAAGGGGTAATCAAGATTTACTCTCAAAATCAAGTTTAGAACAAGGCTTAGACATAAGATACTACACAAGTGAAATAAAATACATTAGAGAATCCTAAACCATTCAATAGGAACATAAATGTTGTAGGATATGGGGAAACTGACTCTTGATATGTGAAAATGGTCCAGCCACCACTTGTCTAGACAAACCCACCTACTCGACCTCTCACTTTATAAAGGCCTCCTCCAAGAAGAGGTCATTATCACAAAATAATTTTTATTAATCTTGGAGAACCTATTGAGATGGTTTTTTAGAAGATAGTTTCCACTAAAATGATCCTTTGGCCAGTCACTAAACTATTTTTAGAAAACTAGCCTAAAACTTATTGGTATTAGGAGAATGACTTTTTTTATCGTCATCGGGTTAAATTTCATTCCATTCATAGATGTATGCAACTTCACCATCTCATCTAAGATTTTATTTAAAGTGTTGAAATATATTTGTATAATTTAGCCACAATGTCTAATCATAATTTGGGTATCTATCAAAAGCCTTTTCCATAATCTAACTCCAACAATAATCAAAACCATAATCAGTATCAAGTTAATAACTAGAACCAAAACAAACCTCATAATAATCAAAATTGGAGGTAAAATCAACATAAAATAGGTAATAGTAAAACTAGAGTAAAGGTTAGGATGCCCATTCTAATAAACTTAACTATGATAATGTCCCTTATGATTATAATGGCATAGGTTGAATTACTAGTGGACATATAGCTACCATTAATATCAACCCTAATCCAATTACCAATAATACATGAACTCCACCATCATTTATCAGTAATCCCCCTCTGGCTCATAATAGCCTAAACACTAATCAACAGTTTAAATTTACCATTCTAAACCCTCACTCACCTTCTTCTAATTATATTAACCCCCTACTAAATTGAGGTTTTGAGATAGTAACTTGATGTTATAAGGTTACCATTCAAGGTCTTGTACCTTATTCCAAAAATACCATTTAAGGCCATCCAACTCAGAATACCAAGCTGATTGATCCCATTAATGATAAACCTTATGATATTATGGAACAACTACAAAAGATATCAATGTAAATTTATATTTTAAATATTTTGCATACATCAAATGTCTACAAGAACATATTGAATGAGCTTCTGAGTTAGACTAAGGTCCCAAGTGACATTATACCTAATAAAATTCAAACACTTTTGATTCATTTACCTTCATGACAAAAACTTAATTTTGATCAAACTGATATGTCATCCCTTGGAACTTTGCATAATAACCCACTTTATATAGAAGTAACCATTTCTCAACATAAAATTAAACAATTCTTCATAGATAATGGTTCAGGACTAAATATTGTAACTTTGAAGCTAGTTAAAAACATGGGCTACACAAAATTAGATCTTCACTACCATCACTATCAAATCATATGACAATGAGGAGTGGGCATATTAGGTTACCATTTATTTACATGTTATTATTGGGCCTCTAACCCATGATACTCTTTGCCATATTCTTGACTTGTAATTGTCATATAATTTGATCCTTGGGTAACCTTAGATTTATGAAATACATGTACCTTATACTCTCCATTAGTGTATCAACTTCCCCATTTCGAATTAGAAGTTACTATTCCTAGAGACCTACAATCATACCATAAACACTTGGAAGTAGAATATGAAAGCTAAAACTATTGTCTTGGCATATATCCCATCCCCCAAAAATATAAGAATGTAGTTAATCAACCACTTGAGTCTAATTATTTGGATCCAAATACTCTTACCTCCATTTATCTAAACCACCTACTACAGTATTAATCATTTTATTATTCAATATAATGACCTTGGGGAATACACAATTGGAAATATTTTCCATATATTCAAGTTTCCTAATATGCCTAAATCATATTATAGACCTAAAGTAAAAAATGATAAAATGGAATAACATAGGAGGGATTATTATTTTCAAGAAGGACCCATGGTTTTCATCAAAACCACTTCAAAATAACAAGAACATATCAAGGCCGATGATAATTCATCATTATATAATGATAATTTTTCCACCTACTACCAAAACACAAAGTATCATATTTCAAACAAGATAATGGATAACTAAGGCTATAAGGTCAAAGGCCTAAGGGAAAAATAGAAAGGACCTATTGAGCCAGTATTAGTTTCCAAAATAAAATTAACTTTAGGTATTGGATACAAGCCACCTAGGGGTGACCTCTTAGATCTCAAAAGTGACACTAATTTATCATCTAACACTGACAATGCTAATAGTGATGTAGAGTCCTATTATAAAATTTATGATGAGTTAGTTGACACTAACCTATTTTATCCTCATACCATTTATACTATTACTTATAACCTATATTATTACCATATTTTCCTCAATCATCCCCAATTCATTGACTAGGACCAATAAGACTCATACATACCAATAGATAATTTTTAGAATGATGAGCCAATGTCTGAATTCTTAGGCCTTAGAGATGGTTTGCCTCTTGGAAATCATAAATAGGGATTTAATATTGCATTGGACCTTGATACTTATTTTTGAGATAAGGTAAACTTCCTTAGTCATAAATATAATCAAAATCAAAATCAAACATTGAAGTCTAAAATTGAAAACCTCTTTGAGGTGTTTTTGGACAAGCGAAAAAGTAAAGAAAAAGACAAGTCTCATGGTGAAAAACTATTTCATGTGCCATTGGATGGGGAAGTTCACCCTATTTAAAATTAATCCCAAGCCTCCTTGAGTCCTATAAATTCATGATAATTAGTAATCATTTTAGGGGATTATAAGGTACTAGATCAATTAGCTTAGGATTTCCTACATGACTTTGCAAAGTAGCATTTTCCAGACTTTGGTGATTCATATTCTTCCTATATGGGCTAACTCAAAAATATAGTCAAGTTATCAAATTAAGATGAATACCAATGTGCCACATTACCAAATATTCTATAATATGGTTCCACACTGCTTTTGGAGGATACCACAAATCAATATTGGAACAATTTTTGATCCTAAATGGATCAAACTTGGACTCTCCCTCACTGAAGAGAAACGTGAGCTTATTAATACCTTCCTTCAATATTTTGTTGATATTTTTACTTGTTATTATTTATATATTCATATTTTGGATCCTTATTTAGTTTTACATCACCTTGTTTTACACCTTAATCCCAAGCCAATCAAGCAAAAGTTGAGAAAAAGACACCCTCATATAGTCATACTTGTCAAGAATGAATTAGAAAAATTATTGGAGGTAGGGTGTATCCATCCTATATATTATTTATATTGGATATCCAACATAGTCCCAGTCAACAAAAATCCATAAATAATCCAATTATGTACCAATTTTAGAGATATCAATAAATTTGTCGAAACGATGGCTTTCCCTTGCCCAAAATTGATATGAATGTAGATTCCACAAATGGGTTTGAGATGTTATCTATTATGGATGGAATATATTGATATAATCATATCAAAATAACACCTAAAGACTAACACAAGATAGTATTCACCACTCTATGGGTAATGTTCTACTATCAAGTGATGTTATTTGGTCTAAAGAATGGAGGTGTTGCATACCAGTGTGTAATGATTGTTATTTTACATGACATGATGAATGATATTGTTGAATATTACATGAATGATATTTTTGGAAAATCCAAGAACATATTAGGACATCTAGATGTGTTATGAATAATCTTTGAATGAATTCATGAATATAAAGTGAGTCTTAACTTAAAAAAGTGTGTCTTTGGTGTTACTTCTATAAAATTACTAGGTTTCATTATATTTCATAGGGATATTAATGTTTATCCAAACAAGGTTAAGGCCATAACATAAATTCCTCCATCTTCTAATATAAATCAACTCTACAGCTCATATGGTAAGATCCAATCCATCAGGTGATTCATTTCTTAATTAGTGGATAGGTGTCACCCCTTCACTCATCTTCTGAAGAGAGGTACCACTTTTTCATGGAATTTTTATTGTCAAAACACCTTTGATTAACTAAATATTATATGAAAACTCCACCTATTATAACCCCACCAACACCTAGAAAACCATTACTTCTCTACATCTCATCAATTGAATGTGCCTTGGGGGTACTCCTAGCACAACATAATGATGAGGGGAAAGAAAGAGTTGTATATTACTTAAGTCATACATTGGTAGATTATGAACATACTTACAACTCAGTTGAAAAATTATACTTAGAAATTATGCTTTCAACCCAAAATTTATGACATTATAGGCTCAACAATAAGACCATTACCATTGTCAAAGTGGACCCACTCAAATATCTACTTTCAAAGGAAGCTTTGACTAGTCAAATATCCAAGTGGATCATGTTATTAAGTGAATTTTAGATTGAATATGTACATCAAAGGGCCATCAAGGTGAAATCACTTATAGATCAACTTGATAAAGCACCCTTATTAGATACCAAACATCTCATTTTCAATTTTCATGATGAGTCAATCATGACTCTAGATGACAATTCTTCTAAGTCTCAACATTATACTCTTTACTTTGATGGTTCCTATACTTCTCATGGATCTGATGTAAATATTATATTCATAACACCACAAGGGGATATTATTACTAAAGCATTCCACATTAGTTTTTCTTTTACTGACAATATAGAAAAGTTTGAAACACTCATTGCAAGGCTTTATCTAGTAGGATAATAAAATATCAATAAATTATGTGTTCATGGAGATTCTCAAATAATTATTAACCATGTGATAGAGAAATAATAGATTAAATATGACAAGCTTATTCCCTACAAGAATATGGTGGACCATCTTAAACAAATCTTTGAATACATCTAGTTTGAACATATCCCAAGGGCCAAAAACATGACTACAAATGAAATGGCCACTATTGGTTCATGATTAGAGATTGGAGATCATGTTATAGATTACTAGTTCCTTATTGAACATCTCTTAAGTCTAGCTCATGAATCCTCTTAATATGAAATGGTATGTGATATTATTGGTCCTAGTTCACCTTGGTACTTTGATATATATGCCTACCTTCATGATCATATTCTTCCTCCTAACCTTTCTCATAATAAAAAAAGACTTCATTCATAATACCTCTTGTTATACCATACTTAGTGCCACATTATATCATAGAGGATATGACAAAACTCTAATTCATTTTTTAGCTTTGGTAAAGTCTATATTAGTGATTAAAAAAGTAAATGAAGGGATTTATGGGGACCACACTAGTGGAATGGTACTTCCTTGAAACTCTATGTATAGGGTATTACTAACCCACTATGGAGTCCAAGGCATGTGTTTATTTAAAAACGTGTGTGGCATGTCAAAAACATACCAATATCATTCATTCACCATCTCATGCACTTTCTCCAATCACTATGTCATGTCTATTTTCCACATGGGGACTTGATCTTGTAGATAAAATCAATCATGATTCTTTAGATGGACATAAACATATCCTTGGTGCAACCAAATATTTTATGAAGTGGGTTGAATCCAGTCCATTCACTTATGTAACCAATAAATAGATCTCTAAATTCATCCTCAATCATTTCATTTACCACTTTGGCATTCCCTATGATCCCATTTTTAAAATTGGTGGCTCTTTTAAAAATAAGGATTTTAAATCACTCTATGATAAATACCATATCAAATAACACTTTTCCACTGCCTATATTCCTCAAAACAATGGCTAAGCTAAAGCATCCAATAAAAACTTGGTCCAAATCCTTAAAAATATTATTAATGCTTTTGGCCATGATTGGCATTTACAACTATTTCCTACCCTATGGGACTCCTTACCAATACCTAAACCCCAATAGGATACACAACATACTCCATTATTTATGGCATTGATTTTATTCTCCCTATCAAGATCAATTTGCCTTCCTTATTTATTTCATCATAGGATTACATTTTGGACACTCTTTATAGTTATTACAAAGGATCATAGGGTTTGTCATTAATCAGAGAAATTATTTGGGTCTTCTAAGTTAGAGGGCCTTAAATGGGACTTTTGGAAGAATAAGGTATATGACATTGAATGTTAACCTTAGAGTTTCAAGTTAAGATTATGCAACCTCAAGTTAGTGGGGAGTTACTATAATTAGAAGAAGACAATAGGGGACCTATAATGGTAACTTTAGATTGTTGATTAGAATTTGGGATATTATGAGCTAAAGGAGGATTACCAATAAATGAAGGTGGAGGTCCTAAAATAGACGTTAATGGTCATCAGGTATTGTTGGTAGTTGGCTTAGGGTTGATCTTAATGGTAGTTATATGTCCACTAATAATGCAGTCTATGACATTATAGTCATAATGGACACTATTATAGTTAACTTTATTAGAATGGGCATCCTAAATTTGATTTTAGTTCTTTTTTATTATTGATTTTTCCTCTGATTCTAATTATTAGGTCTATTCTAGTTTTGGTTGTTAGCTTGATGTTAATTCTAGTTTGGATTTTTGTTGGAGTTATGATATGGAAAAGGGTTTTGATAGATATCTAAATTATGATCAGATATTGTGGCCACATTTTCCAACTCTATTTCACCACTTTCAAAAAATTCTTGGATGAGATGGTTAAGTTGCATGCAAATATGAATGGAATGACCTTTAACATAATGATAATCATAAAATTCACTCTTCTAATACCAATCAAGTTTAGGCTACTTTTCTAAAAATAGTTTAGGTAATGGATAAATGATCATGTTAGTAACAACTAGCTTTTGGAAAACCATCTCAATAAGCTTTCTAAAATTACTAAAAATTATATTGTGATAACTCTTCTTGGAGGGGTACTTTTTAAAGTGAGAGGTTGAATAGATGGGTTTGTCTAGACATGTGTTGGTTGGACTATTTGCACATGTTGAGATTCAGTTACCCCATCTACTACAATAATTATGTTCCTATTAAATGGTTTAAGATTCTATGATATACTTACACTTTTATAGGAGATTGTGTCTAATTCTTGTTCTAAACTTGATTCTAAGAGTAATTCATGATTACCCCTTTATTGATGAGGGCTTATTTAATATATATATTCCCTTGAAAATAACTTCTTAAAATGTATTGTTATAATCAAGCTTGAGATTATGAGACATATAATACTTTATATTGGTAGTGAACATTAAATCCAATTTATTTTCAAGTAGATTATGTGGGATTTGACTGACCAATAAGCACCACCATTATAAATAGTTACCAAAGATTTCTCCTCCTCATTAATTATCTTGACATAGATCAACCATAGTTAGTTCATGTTCCAAATTAAAAGAGAAGTGTTGTATGAATATATCTAAAAAGTCATCAAAATTAATAAAAAAATATTAGGTAGACCAAAGAACCATTATAGTGTGCCCATCCAAACATGGGGAGACAAGCAAAGTAGGTACACACTATAATATGTAACCTCTTGACATATGATAAAGAACTCTTTTAGATTCCCCTTGTAATCACCTTTCCCTTTGTATTTATAAAATTTTGGCATCTCAAAATGATATAGGAAAAGTATCTGAAGATAACTTATATCAAAGGAATAAGAGCATATGTCATTTATTTTATTTTATTATTATGATTTCCTACCTGGATGGCTGAAACTACATCTTTAAACTCTTACAAACCCTAAATAGTGGGACTAGAGTGACAGGAAGTCGGTAAATTAACTTACACTAGATAAGAAGGTGGTATAAAATATTGGGTAATTTGTATGTGATTAGTTCTACCAAGAATATTTACTCTTTAATTAGAGTTGTACTACTGATAGGGGACTTATTGTTGGTAAGACGCTTACTGCTGAGTGCAACATTGATTTAAAGGGAATTGAGGCTTAAATGGAAGAATGATTTGTTGGGTATTAGATAAATGTTTTTGAAATTAGAGAGGAATATATTTTTTATTATTAGGAATATATTAATTAGGACGAACCTATTCTTGGTTAAGTAGAATATCTTGATAGCTTAAAGAGGCCCCTTATTGAATAAAAGTGGCAAGTGGTTGAATGATAGAAATACATTGTTGATTAGACAATATATATTAAAGACTAGTTGACACTTTTTGAAGTGGGGGTTTAGTTACCAACTATTGAGTTGGGATATTGGTCACCACTTTTTGAAGTGGTGTATTGTTACTTGCAACCTATTGTTGTAGACTAAGTGTGGTTACAATGTGTTGTTACAAAGTACCTAGAATATTGTGAGGAATGTTTTAGTGGAAATTTGTAGGAATGTATTTTTATGTTGTATATGGAGCTTAATGTGGTTTGAGGTATCCTTTTTTAGAGATATACATTATACACTATAAGTAATCTATATGGAGATTCAAATCAAGATCAGTTACTAGATTATTTTTAGATATAGGTGTGCTAAATACATCTACAACTAATGTTTTATTATCAAATGGATCGAGATTAAATGTCAGATAAGTTAATAAATCCATTGGTTACATATTCAAATTATTTAACTCTATTAATTATGTCTTTTTAATATCCAATGCGGTAAGGGAACTAGCGAGAGTAGTTAAAGCCTATTTAACTTGTTAGATTTAAGAGGTAATAAGTTGGCTTTGAGAAGACTAGTCAATGAGTTTACCCTTTACTTTCTTGGACATTACAAGAGCTTGATCAAAATATGGTATACAATTTTGATCTTGGTTAGAAGTTTCTTGATTGTCTAATAATGTAATAGGTGTTTCTTTGGGTACTCTAACCAAATAGTGTAAATCCTCTATTATAAATTGAGGGGGAAATTTTGCCTAATATATGGCTAATCAAGCACCCTTTGGGGAATAAATATAATTTTATAAACTCATAATTCTAAAATATAAGAGTGAAGAAATAATTTTTCAAGCATTATCAAATTTATTCTTAATGACTTTTTCATTATTTGAAAAGACTTTATTATGCCTAGTGTATTGCAATGCCTTCTTAAATAGCGACAAAATGTAGAAACTTTATTTTAATCACTTATGTGTCTAAACCTCAATCAAGGGTGAATTTTCATAATCACATGTAAAATTGAATATAAATAACCAATAGAACTAGTTTATCTTCACAACTATCATTTTAACCCATTATCATAATGACACATCCCTTATTGGGGAAATGGATAGTATTACATCATTAATACTATCAGTGTATCTTGAATCAAACCAACCCTTTTTAAGTGTCTTTATAAGATAATTAAGTGAATAATTGATTGAAAAATAAACATTATAAATTTTATAATTCTTCTAATTACCAATTGATCACCTTGATTAATTATCCTAATCATTCCTCTAATAGAAAATTCCATGAATTTATAAATATTTATTTTCCTAAAATCAAAATTGAATTATTGCCTCATTTAGGTGATGTCACTCAAAGAAGTCAATGGGAAATAGGAGTGAAAGAAAGCTCTTACACCCCTATTCCTCTTACAACCCTCTTACAAACTCCAAGAAGACTAATTACTACACTTTTCTTCCAACATACCTTCCACACTCTAAAGAGGTCTTAAATGACATATTTTACATAGTCCATGTGTGAAATCATGAGTTTAAGGACTCATAATCCACCATTGATCTTGATATAAGATCAGTGGTTCATAAAAATCTAAAAAATATATAAATATAAGGGCCTTTGGTAGACAAGCTTATTCATGAAAACTTAATCTACCAAATTATATAAGGAGCTTCAACCAATTCTCATGCCAATCCAAGACAAAAATCAAGTATAGACAAGGAGAGGTGATTTACACATGTATAATAAAGAATTTCCAAATACTCCATATCTTACAAGTTGAGCTCAACCTCTTCAAACTATTTCTCAAGAAAATATTCTGAGGAGGTATAAAAATAGTTTGTCTTCTAATTTGCATTTCTTGATTTTTATATATAGATAAACCTAAGGATTTGGATTAAGATGTTATTTATTAATGTTTGTTTTGATTTATTTTCAAATATGAATGATGTTTTAACAAAAAAATCAAGCAATGACACACAATCATTATAAGATTATTCTAATAACTAATGCAAGTTTACATCACATTCATTCAAACCTTTGATATACTTGCCTTGATAAAGGAAAATAAATTATTACAATTATTGGTGGTGTTTTAATCACACCCTTATCTCAAAAGGTTTGTATGGGTAAGGTAATCTTCAGGGGCTATTACTTTTGCACCCTACATCAATGAATGTTCCACAACTAAGAAGGTCTTACAAGTTTTTATTTTGATTTCTAGATGGTCCTAATATGCCTTGCAGTATGTTGGGACAAAAATATCCACAAATTGGGTGTTGAGATTTAATGGGACATCAATAAAAGGGTCTATCCCCTTTGTGATCATTTCAACTATAAAATTTTAGTGAAGTGCTACTAAAAAATCAATCTTTAAGGGACCTTTGAGATAAGATACCACTAATGTAGCTTCAATTTGTATACCCTATCATATAACAGATTTGGTATGAAGCTAGGATGTGAATTACTAATCAACACACCTATAAGACATATGGGAAGGTGATGAACTCTATCCCACACACTCAAATAAAATAAGGGTATAAGGCAAATAGTAAATTTTCATTTTTGAGTTACCTAAAATGGGAGAGCATATGTTAAAATAACCACACAAGACACTCAAGAAAAAATAATCAAAAACTTGTATGAAAGAAAAGAACTTGGAAAATAAGTAAGTTTTTATTATAACTCAAATGAAAATGTGAATTCATTTTAAGCCCAAATTGGGATGTGTAGAAAATAAAATTAATTTTATTATAATATAAAACCCACTTTTTGATCAAGGTAATGCAACATAGATAATTAGAAGTTTTAAGATAGGTAATAAATTTGGCTTTTTAAGGTCTCGATATTTAATCAAAAGAGGAATTTCATTGATATGCAGGTAGGGTCAATATTTTTGATTACATATCAATTTCACAGATTATAAAAATGGTACACATAAAGTATAAAATGGTGAATTCACTGATTAGTAGTTCAAATTATTTGATTTTCATGTCAAATTTTTATTTACAAATATATTTCATTGATTTGATACTTACACATAAAACATAATAGAAAGAATGAAAGGGTAAATTCACTAATTATCAGGTCAAAATTACTAATTATATGGTAATTTCACTAATTTTATAGTAATTTCACTAATTCAAAAACTTGAAAAATAGAATAGAATAGAATGAAAGGGTGAATTTGATGATTAGTACGCCAAATTTTAATGATTGACAATTCAAAAATGTTGTTTATAGAGCCATTGTGCCAATTTCAAACTTACACATAGAATAAAATAAAAAGTATGAAAGGGTGGATTTGTTAATTAACAGGTTAATTTCACTGATAGGTAGGGAAAATTCACCATTTTTAGGGGTGAATTCATTATTTAGTAGGTTAAATTCACTTATATCAACTAAAATAAATATTAACAATTTTTTGAATGAAAAAAAGTGAATTAAACTAGTTATAAAGGTAATTTTATTTATTAGAAGAATTATAAAGGTCTAAAATAACTTGTGGGTTGTATCAAGTCCCACCAAGTATGCCATTAAGTAGATTATAAATATAAAATAAGTTATTTAATTTTTTAGTGAATGAAATCAAAATAAACTTGAAGAACTAATATCTCAAGCATAATCCCTAGGTTGAACTATATGGAAGTCAAGCAAGAAATGCAAATTAGAATAAAAAAACTAGGTTTATAATTCCTTAGAAGATTTACTTGAGAACTAGTTTGAAGAGGTTGAGTTAGGATTGTAGGCTATGGATTCTTTAACAATTATTTATTCCATGTGTTGAAATCACCTCTCATTGTCTACACTTGATTCTTGGCTTGGTTTAGCATGAGAATTGGTTGAAGCTCTTTATATAATTTAGAAAAGTAATTTTGCATGAAGAATCTTGTCTATAATAACCAAAGGCCCTTGTATTTATATAATTTTTTAGATTTTTGTAAATCATTGATATAAGATCATGATCAATGGTGGAGGATGAGTCCTCAAACTCATGATTTCACACATGGAGTGTGTAAGATATGTCATTTAAGACATTTTAAAAGTGTGCAAGGTATGTTTGAAGAAAAAATCAATCATTAGTCCTCTTGGAGCATATAAGATGGGTGTAAGAGGAAGAGTGTGTAAGAGGGTTGTAAGAGGAATAATGTGCAAGATGGGTGTAAGAGCTTGATTTCACTCTTCTTTCCCATTGACTGACTTGAGTGACATCACCTACATGAGGCAATAATACAATTTTTATTTTAGGAAAATAGATCATTCCAAATTCATGAAATTTTTCATTAAAGGAATGATTACTCTAATTAATCAAGTTGAATAATTGGTAATTAGAGGAATGGTAAAATTTATAATGTTTATTTTCAATCAAGTATTCACTTAATTGTCTTATGAAGACACTTGTAAAGGGTTAGTTTGATTCAAGATACACTAGATAAGATTAATGATCTAATATGATCCATTAACCTAATTAGGGATGTGTCATTATGATTTTAGGTTAAAACAAGATTTGTGTAGGTAAATTAGGTCCATTGGTGATTTTTCAATTAAATTTAAATGTGATCAGAAAAAATCACCTTTGATTGCAGCTCAGACATAGAAATGATTAAAATAAGTATCTACATTTTTCCCTTGTTTGAGAAGGTGTTGCAAGATACTAGGAACAATAACTTCTTTTTAAAGGCCATCAAGGGGAAAGAAATTATAAATAAACTTGTTGAGGCACCATTATCAAATACCAAAATTCTCATTATCATTTTTCCTAATGAGTCAATCATGACTCTAGATGATAATTCTTCTATGCCATTACACTAGACTCTTTACTTTGATGGTTCTTATACTTTTAGTAGAACTAGATCCAATATTCTATTCATAACACTATAAGGGTTATTATTCTTAAATAATTTCACAATTGGTTTTTATTGGACCAAAAATATAGCAAAGTATGAAGCATTTCTCAATAAAATGGAATATCAAAAAATTACATATTCATGGAGATTCTCAAATGATTATTAACTAGGTGACAGAGCAATACTAGACCAAATATGACAAGATAATTCCTTATAATAATATGGTGAACCATCTTAAATATATCTTTTCACACATCCAATTTGAGTAGATCCAAAAGGCCAATAATAAGACTATAAATGCAATGGAAACAATTGGTTCATTAATAGCAATCACAAATCATGTTCTAGATTACTAGTTCCTTATTGAACATCTCTTAAGGCCATCTCATGAATGCTCCAAATATGAAATGGTATGTGATATTGTTGGTAAAATCTCACCTTGGTAATTTGACATATATTCCTACCTTCATGATTATATTCTCCCTCCTAACCTTTCTCACAATAAAAAAATCCTTCATTCATAATACCTCTCATTATACCATACTCAGTGCCACATTCTATCATAGATAAAATGATGGAACTTTAATTTATTTTTAAGATTTAGTAGAGTCTATATTAATGTTTTAATAAGTACATGAAGGTATTTTTAGGTCCCAAATTTATGGAATGGTCCTTTCCAAGAAACTCCTACATACAAGGTATTATTAGACCACTATGGAGGCTGATGCATGTGCTTATGTAAAAAAAATATATGGCTTGTCAAAAGCATACCAATCTTATTCATGAATTAGCTCAATAACTTCATTTTATCACTATGACATGGAAATTTTACACATGGGGACTTGATCTCATATGTAAAATAAATCAAGCTTCTTTAGATGGCCATAAACATATCCTCACTACACTTAAATATCTTACAAAATAGGTTGAAGACATTCCACTCACGTAACTAGTAAACATATCTCTAAATTCATCCTAAATAATCTCATTTTTACTTTGTAATTCCCTTTAATCTCATTTTTTAAAATGGTGGATCCTTTAAAAATAAGGACATCAAAGCCCTCTATGTTAAATACCATATCAAGCAACACTTTTCCACTACCTATTTTCCTCAAAGTAATGGCCAAGCTAAAGCATTCAATAAGACCCTGGTCTAAATCCTTAAAAATAATATTAATGATTTTTTTCATGATTGTATTTTATAGCTATTTCCCACCCTATGGGCCTACTTTACTAATACCTAAACCCCATTAGGATCCACATCATACTCCCTTGTTTATGGCACTAAAGTTATTCTCATTGTTGAGTTTGACTTTTCTTCTTTACATAATTGACTACATGATATCATTGATGATGATGAATATAGAGTCTCTTAGATTCAATAATTATAACTACTTGATGAAAAAACCATATCTACTTTGAACAATCTCCATAAATATTAGAATAGGTTACATTATATCTACAATAATCATATCAAACCTAGATACTTTAAACTCAGTGACCTGGTCCTGAAAGAAAACCAAAAGAATACCAATGTTTCCCATAAGAATAAGGTAAATTTTGATCTCAATTGGTTGGGCCCATTCATCATTATAACTAACTATGGATTTTAGGCATACATATTGGTTATGTAATATGGGTAAGAGTTGGATGAGCCTATAAATATTATGCATCTCAAGTGTTTTTACACTTGATTTACTTGAACATTGTCTATGAGTACCCCTACTTGGGGGAATGGCCTAAAAATTCCCTCTCTTCATCTCAATTCTAATGGATTTAGTCCATCTTCATCTTATTTCCCCATCCTATTACCAATCCTACTCTTGATTTTGGTTCACAAGTATAAAAAACAATTTTAGATGCCATAATTTAGAGAAAGCTTCAAGAATATTATTCCTATTTGGTCACCATCAACTCATCCAAGATAGGAAATATCTCAGAGTAGCTTATGCATGATTTCCCTATATGATGGTCTTTTAATTTTATCTTTCAACTCTTGTTAAATCATGTACCATTTGTTATGGGTTTTTTTAATTCTTTTTTTCCACTCTGTTATTGATTCATAGTATCTTACACTATAGGTGTAACCACATTGACCTAAGGTCTATTTGGACTATATAGGTAGTGCTCAATTTTTTAGGTTAGTTTGATTACCCTTTTTCCACACTCTTACCATTTTATAAGCCACACTCTTATCATTTTATAAATAACATAGTCTATGCTCTCACATTTTATAAGCAACCTAAGACACTCTCTCACCATTTTACGAGTTAAAAAATTATACATATCATAATCCTCCATTGAGATGAGATGCCAAAAACCTAAAAACATTTAAAACTATCCAAAAACCTTAAATTTTTTAAAATGCCAAAAATAACCTAAAAATGAAAAGCATCCAAAAAAGCTTAAAATATCCATGAGAGATATAAAATCACAAAATAGTTACTTGTTTTGTCATCCTATTAACCAGTGGCCTTTGGTTCTATTATGGATGCCATGGTTTACCACATTCACTAGGTGGGACCCCTTATCTAACAATGATCATTTATAATTTACCATTTCCATTCTTTTATTTACTCTCCCATTTTTGGGAGAACTACATCATCATGAGGTCCACACAGACTATGTAGGTAGTGTTTGGATGCATGAGGCATCTCAAGATAGCCCAACCAATCTTATTAACATTGTATTTGTAATGAAATTACTGAGATGTTTCTAAAAAATAGAATTATATATCATAGAATTAAGATCATAATAAACACATCCACAATAACAGTACTAGAATATTATGACTAGGCCACTTGAAGGGGGAAACCTCCCCAACAATTTAATAAGAACATAATTCATAATATGGTGATAATATACTAACCAATACCTCTTATATATACTCTAATTATCCAAGGTTATTCCATATGCTAACCATACTAATAACATAGAGAAAAGTAATGAGATAATATGAAGGTGTGTAATTCACAAGTCAACCACACATATCCCTAGATGTGCTATAAGTTAAGGGTGTGTCATGCCCCTACCCTTCAAAACAATGTTTACCTCAACATTAAATCAAACTAAGATGTTTTTTTATGAATTCTTCATCCTCCTATGTTGCATATTTATAATGAAGGTTCCTTCATTTGATCAAACACTTCTTAATGAATCTGGTCCATAATTGCTTAGTGTGCATGTGAAGGATATCTTTTGGCTCTAGAATGACTCATCCTTATTAATATAATTTAGGTAACTCAATCTGATTGGAAAATATATGTCCAATTACCTTCTTTAGGAAAGATACATGGCATATTGGATGTATGCAAGTGGATGGAGGTAATTCAAGATTTTAAGCCATACTACCAATTTTATGTAAGATATGATAAGGGTCATTATAATTATGTGATAACTTGTTATCCTTTTTATATTTATTTAGATACATATACTATTATGTTTGTAAATTCACAAATATTCAATCACCTAGGTCAAAATTCCACTCATTATGGTGTTGATCTACTTATTGCTTCATTCTATTTTGATCATTGCTAATTTTTTTTATAAACTAAAGATAACCTCCTATTAATGGCTAATGTGTTAATCAACATCTAAAACATTATGATTCACTATCAAAATTGAAGTTATGGATGGGGGGTGATACCCATATAATGCCATAAAGGGAGACATCTTGCAAGAATTATGAAAAGAAGTGTTATACCACCATTCATCAAGTGGTAGCCAATGAACCCATTTGTCTTTTTTGTTAGAAATAAAATAATGAAGATTCCCATTTAGACATTCATTGACTAACTCTATTTTTCCATCGTATTTATGATGATAGGATAAGCTATGAGCCAATTGGGTACCCAAGCATGTAAATAATTCAATCTAAAAATGGATAGTAAATATGGGATCTTAGTCACTTATAATTATCTTTTGAGTACCATGCAATTTCTAAGTTACTGTACTAGAAACAAATGGATGTGATAAGGAAAAAATGATCATCCTTAGTGATTCGATCCATAACTACCATGATGACATTTTTACCCTCAAACCATGGTAACCCTATAATGAAATCCAAGGAAACCTCATCCCAACATTGGCTAGGGATGGATAAATTTTGTAAAAGAGTTGGAGTCTTAATGGTTTTAACTTTGTTTTTTTGGCATACCATGCATTCAACCACATATTTATAAACATCCCCCTTCAGTCCTTCCCAAAATAAATATAGCTTGAGTTTATGATATGTTTTCAAAAATTTAGATTGACCTCCAAGTAGAGAGGCATGAAGTTCCTTAAGAATTTTATGTTTGAGTAGAGAGTGATTATATAGGTATAATCTATCTTATACCATAATGTATTCCCATTCCATGTAAATTTTTTAGATTCATTAAAACCCTACTGAATATTTTTGATAAAGTCCTTGGTAGCACTATCATTCTCCCATTCAGATCTTGTTCCTCTAGCCAATTTTTATGCCACATGGACATGGTGCATAACAATGCCTCAATTGATTCATCCCATTGAGAGAGGGCATCTACAACCACATTCTCTTTTCCTTTCTTATATACTATTTCAAAATCATATCCTAACATTTTAGTCACCCATTTATATTATTCTTTAGATGATAATCATTACTCCAAAAAATATTTGAGGCTATCATGATCAGTCTTTACCTAAAAATGACAACTGATCAGATAAGGTATCCATTATTTCACTACATGTAGAATAGTCATCATTTCTTCTCATATATTGGTTTGAGCCTATTTTCTCCCTTGAGTTTGAAAATTTTATGTTCTATTGGTATGTCTTCTTGCATGAGTACAACCCCCATGCCATATTTTGATGCGTCACACTCTACAACAAAAGTTTTTGAAAAATTATACATAGCCAAAACTAGAGTATTACATAACCATTTTTAACTATTCAAATTCCTTGGTAGGTTAATCAATCCACTAGGAGTATTTATTCAACAAAGAGATGAGTGGGGCTGAAATGTTATCATAATATTTAACAAACTTGTGATAGTAACTAGTTAGCCCCTGAAATCCTCAAATTTTCTTGAGGATTTTGGGACATACCACTCCATCATCACTTGTATGTTTTTAGGATCAACTTTCACTCCATGTGAAACAATATGACCCAATCACTCCACATCTTAGACACCAAAAGCACATTTGGAAGCTTTAACATTAAGTTTATGTTATTCCAAAACTAAAAGTACCTATTTCAAATGCTTCAAATGGTCTTCCCAATTTTTTTTTGTAGATTAGTATATCATAAAAGAACACTAATACAAACTTTCTGAAAAAATGGCCTAAAAATAGTATTCATACAACTCTGAAATGTAGACAGTATATTTGTAAGGCCAAAAGGCTTGACCATAAATTAAAAATGGTCTTCATGAGTTTTGAACTTTTTTTTAGGTATGTAATCATTGTGTATGCAATATAATTATACTTATATTTAAGGTATAACTTGGTAAAATAAATAACACCATCCAATTCATCTAGCAAATCATCAATTATTAGAATAGAAAACTTATCTTTGATGGTGTACTTATTGAGTTCTCTATAGTTTGGGAACATCATCCAAATATCATCCTTCTTCCACACCATGGACACCAAGGAGGAATATTCAATTTGACTATGTTATATGATTATTAACTCCAACATCTCATGTACCATCTTTTCAATTTCACTCTTCTACGCATAAGGATACCTCTAGGGTCTAAGGTTGGGTGGTGTGTTACCTAGAATGAGCCTGATGGAATGATCATGTGAATGATTTGGAGGAAGTATTTTTCAAATGTCACCAAAGATAACATAATGGTCATACATCACCCTTTAAAAATCAATATGTGTAGACTCCTTGTTTGGTTTAACCTATATGTAAAATAAGCATGCCACAAATCCTTCTACACCTTTTCTAAGAATCTTCATCATTTTATGGGAACTAACTAATTATGTAAATTTAACCCATAATCCACATATTTCAAAGGTATTAAATTATAAAAGGAATCTCATCAGTAGTTCATATAAATTCATCTTAATAGTGCCCAAAGTGGTGAGCCACTACACTCCCAAAATAATGTCAGCTCCTCCTATTGAAAAATAAAACCTAGGGGAATTTAGCAAGTAGTATCCCATAGTAAGATTAATGTTGTCAAATTTCCTAAAATAGTTGATTGTACCACCATTTATAATCATGACCTAAAAGTGTGAAGCTAGGTAAATTAAATAGTTCAAATGAGTATCCAACTTATGATTGATGAAGTTATGTGTACTCCCCAAGTCAATTAATATAGTTGCCTTTTATTTCTTCAAGAAACCCACCATATTAAGAGTTTGAGGAGTACTAATGCCTAAAATTACATGATAGGAAATATTAGGTTGATGATCTTCAAATTCATCCTTAGATTATTCTAAACCTACCCTTGAAGTCTCATCATCTTCTTCCTCCTCATTTGCACCTTCAACGTAAAATAATTTCTTTCCATCACATCGATTTCATTTGATTTATTTGATATTGCATCCAAAACACAAACCTTTTGCAAACTTTTCTTCAACTTGTTGAGGTGTCAATCTAGTAGGTTGTGGAAATTATGGTGTTGGGAAGGTACATTCATGCACATTAATGAAAGGTATTCATTTGATCAACTCTTTTTACTCAACTAGACATTCCCTTGGTATGGTTTCAGATACATTATTGGGATGAAAAATGCAAACCTCTAATTAGATGCTATCTTTGAGCCACTCAAAAATAAGTCAGCCAAATTTTCCTTAGTGATGTCTACCACATATAAGGAGAAATTATAAAATTGATTAATGTAATCCTTTACCATTCCAGTTTGACCCAACTTGGCTAGTTGGTTGAAGTAGTTTTCTAAGACATTATTGCGATAGTAGATTTGTATCTCTTTAGAAAATATAGACAATGAAAAAGAGAGACCCTTATTTTTATTTTGAACACACAACCAATGATACCAAATAAATTTCTTAGGTTCTAAACATTGAGATGCCATGACCACCTTTTATGAATAGGGAGTCTAATGTAGATCAAATAAATTTTCAATTTGAGTAATCCATGTGAGTGGATCATTACCATCAAACTTGTGTAGGTCCACTTTTGGAAATAATGGCTTTGTATCATGGTTGGTGTTGTGATTTTTTGGAGGATAAGAACCAAACTAAAGTTTTGGAGGGTTATTTTATAATTATTGAGTTAAAAATTAGGCCAATTTGGTAGTGATTTATTGCAATTAATCCCAAAATCTATTTAGGTCCCTTCTCAATCTTACAAGGTCCCCTTTAACTGCATCAAGATCATATTTATACACCATGCCCTATAACTCTAACTTAAGTTGTTAAACCATCTTTGAAATACTCAAATCTAAATTTTCTGACTCCATGTCATCTTTGTGAGGAGTTTTAGGCATTTCTTATCCTTTCCCATGACCACAAGTGTTAGGCCCTATCATACATGAACCCTAAGAGGGTTGTGACCTATGAAAAAGTATCGGTAGAAGATACCATTATGATATCCTCTCAAAGACAAATAAAACTATATTTAATGTGCACAAGGGTGTGTTGAGGTCAACGTACCCCCATTCCTAAAAAATGGGGAACCTTATTTTAAATTATGGAATTTTTTACCTTAAATTTGGAAAATCACTTAATCAGAATATCATTAGCATGTTTGCACATTATATTTATTTTAAAATCATCCACACATGTTCCTCATTTTCATTAAATTACATATTTCAAATAATCATTTTTTTACCTCTTCTAATGTTGCTAATGATTGTTATATGTGTTTATGTATTACATGTCCAATAGAATCTCATTTGGGAATGAACATGCTTATGGTATTATACTTCAATGTTAAATTGATTTTTTACTAGCCTTTGGTTTGATAAAGATTAATTAAATATTTTTAAGTCATGATTAAACCCTAAGTCTAACATTATAACCTAAGTCCCTTTTGGATTAAATTAAAATTTATGTGAGAAAAATTTACGTGGGAATAATTTGCATGGGAACAATTATTTATGCCATGGACTCAATTTAATTTTTATCCTAAGGCTTAATCTTGTTTTTTAACATGACCAAACCTTAGTCTAAAAATATTATGTTTGGTCCCTTTATGTCCCGTGACCCCTTGGTCCATTTTATTATTAGAGTGGTATAACTAATATAGGGTCCCTTTTTTTATATCCTATACAAGTCATAAATATTTATCCTAAAGTTTTGATTATATTTTTGAATACAATAAAAACACTAGGCTAAAACTTTATGAATTATCTCTTATCATTTGTAAGGTACCTTTTATTATGTTTTATAGCTTAGCTTTAAAATTTATCCTAAGGTTTTACCATGTTTACCAACATGAATAAAACCTTAGTCTAAAATATTTAACCTAAGTTCCCCATATCCATCGAGCCTAACTATGTTTTATTTTATTAACTTCAGATCAATGGTACATATTTACTTGGAAAAATTGATCTAATGGAATGTGTTAAAGTCAAAACTTCAATAGAATCCTAAATCAAGTGAGATGGTGACAAGTGTCACCATCATGAGAACCCTACCAAATATCCAATGATACATAACAAAAGATGATCTGATAGAGTGTGATTGATTAGTCAAAAGTGATTTGATGGTCAAAGATCAAAATTTACAATTTAAAGCCTTGAGAAGAGTGATAAAGTGAAAATTATCACAATCCTAGTGAAATTATATTAAGTATCCAATGGCATTCCATCCCTTAGGTTGAAATCTAAAAGAGCATGTTGATCTAACCAAACAAGATCTAACAGTGCATGATGAAGGTTAAAAAGTCAGAAGCCCTAAAGATGAACATGTAGATGACACATGACATAATAACAAGCCAAAAATTAAAACTTGAGAATCTTTCAAAGATATATGGTATATGGATTAGTGTACATATTTTGATCGATGATATATAGCATTGGGGACATGATTTAGTAGATCAAGATTAATGGGGCACATTCATCTAGGTAGAGATGACCTGATGATGTGAGATCAATATTGACATTGAAAAAAAGATCAAAATGAATTTGAAAGTTACAAGCATCACAACCATGTAGAGTATAACAAGAATCCAATGCTGTTTGAGTTCTCAGATTGATGTCAACAAACCACATTGATCCGAGCAAATAGATATAAGTGTGAGGTAAGGTAGAATTTTCAAAGGGCCCTTAACCAATGAAATATTAACACATATACAAAAGAGACAAATGGTTATATTTTAAATATTAATGAGTAAGATGCCATAATCATGCCACATCGGAGCCATATAAGCCAAACATGGTAGATTTGAAGATTTTGTAGACTCGATACAAGGTAAATTTATAAATGCTTAACCCGAATAAAATCTAAGGTATGAAGTTCATATAACTTCAAACAAATTCCACCATTAAAGCATTGTAAAAACCTTCACAAAAGCCCTTATCACATATAAAAGCCCTAGTTTGACCCTATGATGATCATATTCAAGCAAAGCAAGATTGGATTATCATCTGTGCAAGGATAATTCAATTTGAGATTGAATTGTGATTTGTTAGTAATAAATTTGACAAATTCATTAACATGGCAGCCCAAAAATATGTTTCAAGGGAAGATATGGATCTCTATTTGACTTTAAATATATAGGGGAGGATTTTCAAGGACACACAGTTCAATACTAATGCTTTAAACACTAGGGACAATAATTGGTTGAAACTCTTCTAGACCATTGAAGAACAACCAACCATCACCCAAGAAAAAGAGAAGAATGTGATGGAAAAGAGGATATACTATGAAATATTTTCATTTAAAATGAGAGATCTTAATTATGTTACAACAAAACTTGAGGTACTACATTGTATAAACATTATATCTCCTATTTTTAAGGATGGTAAAATTGACAAAGGCATGTTGATCAATAAGCACACTCACAAAAATATAGCTTATATCTCTTCTATAGAATTTGAAATTTATTAAAAACTACCTAAACCCCAAGTGGACCAAACCACAATAAATAATTAGGCCAATGAAAATGATTTAAAGAACATCCTTTCCCTATGGTTATATTCTAGAAACCAAGTGTTTTTTTATTTCAATGACAACATCCCCATTGGCCAATTTAGGCTAGGAATCAGGATGATCATAACTATGATGAATAGGTTATGTGGAAATTCAATCACTACCTATGTGGACAAAATTTGGGTACCCTTAGTCTAATTTATGATTGAGAAACATCTCACCCCTCCTCTTGGTGAAGTTATCAACACCTGTTTAAGTAGACACATTTTTGTAGTCAAGAAGAAAACTAGAAACCAATTCTACATTATGTCATGCCTTTTGGATGCCTTGATTTCTACCACTAATATCCCCAACCTTAGGGAATGATCACCTAGTGAGACACAAAAAGTCTCCAAATACTATTCAAAGTTACACATATTTAAATACATGGACCACATCCACTTCATTTGTGATTATGTTTATCCATCCCTAACAGAGGCCATAACGAGAAATCCAATGTCAAGAGTTAGCCCTTGATAAAAAAATCAAATGAGGAAATGTGAGACATTTGGTGATACCCTAATTATACAATAATAAAGATTAAAGGAACACTATGCACCCCACCTAGACTGCTTGTCTATGTGCCCATTAAACTAGTAGAGTAGGAGGTGGCTTATCAACTGTTTAATAAAATAGATGGTTTGTGAAAAACCAAAAGCAAGGGGTTGCTTCACACCCTCCCCATAACCATAGGAAGGATTTTTTTTTTCATAATGGGACAATATTGAGGCTGATTCCAAACATAAAAATTCCTTTAATCTCTAAATTGATGAGCAAAGGTAATGGGATCCTCATGGAAGAGTCAAAGAGAATCTAAAGGCCAAGGGAATAAATATCCCTCATTATCACCAACTGGGTCCTTTTTATCCCATATACACCAAATCCTATTCATTCTCTAAGGTTACCATTAGATTGAAAAGGCACAACATCAATCTAGAGGCTAGAATATAGAGGGAGAAAAAGGGGAGTGATGATAAATGGAAATTGGGAAAAATGTAGTACCATTTATTGAGTGGTACACCTCCTAGACCACCACTAGCCAAGCTATAGATCGAGTCTAGAACTAAGGCACAAATTAAGAAAATAATAAAGGAGAAAAGGCCTGATGATATAACATCATCTTTAACCTAGGTAGAATAACAAATATCACTAGTTTAAGAGGTTCACATGGTAGCATTAGACCCTGGTGAGATAATTGAAGGTGCCCTCTAAATTTTATAAATAGCCTATGAGTCAGATGATGAAGAAATGGAAGAAGTAAAGGAAGAAAAAGGGTAGCAAGTGTTGGATCTAGTTCTTATAGACACCCCTAAAAGAAAGATAGAGTTGGCCATTGTCCCAATTAAAACCAAGAAGCCCAAGGTGACCTTCACTCATCCTTTGAGTGAAGTCAATCTATTTAGTGAAGAAAACTTGATTTAGGGTCCAACCATTCTTGAATGGTTCATCTATGGAAAATTATAAAAGGTATCAAGTACATAACATCCATGGGATATGATGAAGTCCATCAATATCCCAATACATGAAGTTAAGCCATGGATAGTGTCCTTGTAGAAAGAAGAGGAAAAAGGGATCGTTACTCTAGGAGAGTCAAATTGAACACATATAGAGACCCCAACTCTAAAGGTGACACAATCTTTAATAGGTGTCAAATTTGACCCAACGAATACCAATTTGTAGAGAGTAATTGAGAATAAATCCATGGTTGGTAGAGAGGGAGTTCACTTTCCAAAAAGTGGAACCTATTGTTGGATTGACTCTAGTTGGATGATAAAAGCCTGAAGAGGACCCAATATTTGAATAAAATGTTATTGAAATGGCTCAAGATAAATCATATCAATTACAAACAATGATCAAGGGCATTTTGTAGTAAAATAATAATTTGAAAGAACAAGCCATCTTGTCAATCCAAGAAGATAGATTTAGACAACTTGAGGACACCATGACTAATTTGTTCAATTCTTTAAAGTAAATCAAGAGCAAGAAGGATGCAATAAATAAAAAAATTGCTATGTCTATAGTCCAAGTTTTCCAATGGTAGGATTTGAGCTACCAAATGAAGGATTTGATCAAAGTTTTGATTAAAAATAAAATCCCTGGATTTAGGACAATTAGCCTAGCTCACCTAAATATGGATACGGCTATATTAATTGATAAGATCAAGGCCCTGAGTAACTGGTCCAAGAAGATGGAAGACATTTCTAAGGATCTAAAATAATGGCAAGATAAAATGTTACAAATATTAGATATCTTGATCAAATATCCCACCACACTTAGTCCTTTAGGCCTAATAACTGATGAAGAGTTTAAACACATAACTATTCAATTCATGTAGGAAGTGAGGAATCAAGGACAAGGGAAAATAGGGGATGATAACAAGAAGATCATGGGCCTAATTTTATCATTAGAGGAAAATATAGGAGATGTTAGGAGCATTAAACAAGATTTATAAATGGCTAAGAGGATCTCAAGGGCCTAAAAAATCAAGAAAAGGAATTGTTCATGAGACCTATCATTGATCTCTAGATGATCAGTGTACACATTATATAATGAAGATCTTGTAGGGAAGGTAGAATATTGCATCAACACAAGGGTATCAGAGTCAAGTTAGTTGAATTAGGAATATTCTTTTTGTAATTAAGCTTGTATATTTTTTAAAAAATAATATTCTTTTGTAAGGGGATGTGCAACTTGTAAAGCACATTACTCATAGGTTAGTCATTTTAGAATGTCTAAAATGTTCTCAAAGAATTGTAAAAGGATAGTTGTCCTTAATATTTGACATGACTAATTGGAATACCTCATGAAAGGTCTATATAAAGAGGTATTGCCCATTATAAAAGGAGAGAGTTTTTGAGCCAAAAAATATTTTGTAACGTTTGAGAAATTAATAAAAAGAAAGGAGTTTTATAAAGTTTTTCCATGTTTTTTTGTGTGAATTGATATCATGGTTTCTCTCTCATTTATCTTGTCTAGATCTTATATTTTAATGGTTCTTATGAAGTATGGATGTGCATCTTTAAGTGTAGAGTTGTTAATTTATGCTAATACTAGATTAGTTGAAGTTATAAGTTTTTATTCATTTTATTTACCTTTATTGCATATGTGCTAATGTCATTTGATTATAGGGTTGAGTCTTTATAGTGAACCTGGTCCTTAATTACACTATTTCATACTATCTTTATATGTTTGCCTAATGTGTGATAGGATTTGAGTTGAGATTATGATACTTCATGTCATATATTGGTTAAATGTATGTTTAAATGAAACTTAAACTTTGTCATGATGTTTGGGTTAAAGATTAGTAATATATCTATTCTTGGCCTCACCCTTCCTTTTGCTCCTTTTTATCAATTCACCTTAGATTAGTTCCATTTTGAATATTCATATTAGTTTAGATTTAGACATAGGTTTGAGAATTATTCACTTTAAATAGCACAAATCATCCTCAAAATCAAAGATCAAATATTAAGCCATGGTGTGTACCAACCACCAACTAATATAAATTTTTGAAATAGTCTACTTGTTCTACCTCTATTCTACTAAGGATAACAAGATTATCACAACATACAACTCATGCAATGTGATATCTAATTTTATAAATGAAAAGTGTTTGTTAAACACTCTGGACCACTTATGATACATATTCCATGGATACATTTTTCTTTGGTGATAGAAAGTATACCACTTAGCAAATGGTACTACCTTGGTCCCAATTACCATTTGTCATCACTCCTTTTTATCCCTCTACATTCTAGCCTCTATATTGATGTTGTGCCTTTTTAATATAATGGTGACCTCAGAGAATGAAGAGGATTCAGTTTATATGGGATTAAAAGGACTTGGCTAGTGATCATAAGGGATATTGATTCCCTTGGCCTTTAGATGCTCCTTGACTCTTCCATAAGCATCTCACTACCTTATCTCATCAATTTAGAGATTTAAAGAGGTCTTATGTTTGGAACCAGCCTCAATATTATCCTATTATATAAAAGTAGTCCTTCATGTGGTTATGGGTAGGGTGTGAAGTAGCCCCTTCCTTTTGGTTATGCTTAAACCGTCTATTCCATTACATAGTTGATAAGCCACCTCGTGCTCTACTAGTTTGATGGGCACATGGATAGGTAGTCTAAGTGGGGTGCATTATGTTCCTTCAATCTTGATGATTGTACAATCAAGGTATAACTAGATGTCTCCCATGGAATCAATTGACTTTTTAATCAATGGGATGACTCTTGACATTGGATTTCCAGTCATGGCATCTATTAGGGCTGGATAAACATAGTCACAAATGAAGTGGATGTGGTCCCTATATTTGAATATGTGTAACTTTGAATAGTTTTGGGAGATTGTTGGTATCCCACCAGGTAACCATTCCCTAAGGTTGGGGATCTTAGTGGTAGCAAGCAAGGCATCTAAGAGGTATGACATCATGTAAAATTGGTTTCTATTTTTCTTCTTGACTGAAAAAAAGTGTCTACTTAAACAGGTGTTGATAACTTCACCAAGAGTAGGGGTGAGTTATTTCTCAATCATAAATTGGACTAATGGTACCCAAATTTTGTCCACATAGGTAGTGCTTAAATTCCCACATAACCTATTCATCATAGTCATGATCATCCTTATTCATATCTTGAATTGGACAATGGGGATATTTCCATTAAAATAAAAAAACACTTAGTTTCCATAATATAGCCATAGGGAAAGGATGTTCTTTAAATTATTTTCCTTAGCCTAATTATTAATTATGGTTTGGTCCACTTAGGATTTAGGCAGTTTTTAATTATTTTTAAATGTTATAGCATAGATATACGCTATATTTATGCGAGTGTGCTCATTGATCAACATGCCCTTATCAATTTTACCATCCTTAAAAATAGGAGAGAGAATGTCTATATAATATAATACCTTGAGTTTTTTTAGCATAACGAAGACCCATCATTTAAAAGGAAACTATGTCATAGTAGATCCTCTTTACCATCACATTCTTCTCTTCCTCCCTAGTGATGGTTGGTTATTCTTCAATGTTCCATAAGAGTTTCAATCAAAAGTTATCCATAGTGTTCAGAGTGGTGGCATCAAACTGTGTGTCCTTAAAAATCCTCCCCTCTATATCTGAAGTCAAATAGAGCTCCGCATCTTCCCTTGAAACACCTATTTGAGATACCATGGTGGTGAATTTGTCAAATTTATTACTAACAAATCAAAATTCAATCCCGAAGTTAATTATCCTTGCACAAATGACAATCTAATATTCCTTTACTTTATTATGATGATAATAGGGTCACACTAGGGTTGTTGTATGTGCTTAGGGATTTTGTGAATGTTTTCAGTGCTTTAATGGTGGTATTTTTGAAATTATATGAACTTTGTGCCTTAAATTTTATCTGGGTCAAGTATTTATACCTTTTCCTTACATTGGGTCCACAAAATCTTCAAATCTATCATTGATGGCTTAGGTGGCTCTAATGTGGCATCATCATGGCATCCTACTCATTAATATGACTATTTATCACTTTTGGATGCATGTTAATATTTCATTGGTTATGTACCATTTGAAAATTCTACCTTGCTTCACATCATTAGATCTATTTACTTAGATCAATGTGGTTCATTGATCTTGATCTGAGAACTCAAATGCCAATGGTTATTTGTTATACTCTCTATGATTGTAACACTTGTCACTTTTGCATTCATTCTAATCTTTGTTGAAATGTCAATGTTAATATCACACCATCAGATCATCTTTGCCTAGATGAATGCACCCTATATACACATAATATTTTTAATCTTTTATTGATTATTAACACTTTGTATCTTACAAGAACCTATCAAGTCTCAATATTTCTACATGCATGCCTTAAGGGGTGTACTGGGAAAGGGATGGGTAGACCATTAGTGCTTCATAATATTGTTTTTCCTTTTGCCACTTGCCATCCACACTCTAGTCTCCTAAAACCTTAAAGCCTAAGCTTATTCTTCTCTTTCATATCCATTCTAGCTATTATCATGCTTTACTCCTTCATTTCTTTCCTTGTTACCCTTTTGACCTATTTAATACACTAGGTCAACTTGGTCGACCTAGTGTGTTTTGGGGACATTTTAGCTCTTTTGGATTCTTATCCTCCTAAATAACCTATCATAGACTTTAGGCATAAGCCCAAAAATGTGCTAGGTCAACCCAGTTGACCTAACATAGCTGACATGTCTAAATTTTTTTAGGCAAGTTACCACTATATATATAATGTAATTTACCAAAATTTAATAAGAAGATAATAATCAAGTGAATAAGTGTGAAAAAACATCTCCTTGTTGACCATTCTACTTGAAGAACAAAGCTTTAGGGTTCAATACTTTCTTGGGTGCTCTAATCTTATCTTGTGGAGAAGTCTTTTGGATGCTTAGGTAGATCATGTAGCCTAGAGCCGATTTATCTTGGTTATCCTTACAACCATAATAAACTCTTATGAAACACATTGGCCAAGGGAGATATTGAGACTTGGTGGGTTCGTATTCAAAGGTAAGTATTCCTAAATTTATTTCTCCTTTGTAAGAGTAGATAGATAATGTAGTATGTATTCTTCTCTTCCATGTATTAGGATTATGTATACATTGACATGAGTATATGTCTCCTATGCATGTTTATTTTAGTTGTTTATTTATATTTTTCTAACCCCCACTTTATGCCACAACCTTTGGTATGCACTAGATTATTTTACTTTTATTATTAATAGAATAGTTTACTTTCTTGTTTATTAGTATAAGTGAAATATCAAATCATAGGACTCTTAGGGTTTTTGTGTGATTATGTTAGAATGTAGGCTTTTGAAACCTTTCTAGCATGATAAGTTATGCTCCCACTTAACAAGTGTATCCCTAATCAGAAGTGTAGGTGTGCTCTATCATATCCGATTTAGAATTGATTCATGTACATCATTCAATTTTGATTGCATACATTCTAGTGAACCCAAAATGAAACTAACCCTTGCAAGATTTATTTCACTTATTTAATTCTTTTTGTCATAATTTCTATCATATATTTTGACACACTGGTTCAATTTTGTTGACCTAGCTATTTTTCTATATGCGTAGGAATAGGCAACTAGATCAATCAGCTCAACCTAGTACATGTTTTTAGCACTTTTTAGACTTTTAGTTTGGCCTACTAGGTTTACCTTTGTAGTAGGATTCTATAAAACCTAATCAATCATCTCAATCTAGTACAAGTTTTATTTTTTCAAACTTCTAGATTAGCCTACTAGGTCAACCAGCTTGACCTAGTGCATTTATAGACATCTTGTTCAACCTACTAGGTTTATCATGTTAACCTAGAGCATTTTTAACACCTTTTTAGCTTTTATAGTAGGTTATTGTGTGGCTTGGTTAATTATCTTGACCTAGTTCTACAAATTGGATCAGTTTTCTCCAAGATTCTTGATCAACAATCTCCTTCATTTTTATCTCTAAATCATCAAGGTTAGTTTATATTTATTTGTATCTTTCCTTTTATATACTTTCCTATCAAGTTTGTATTCTTCAAAACTACCCCTACATAGTCAACTAAACTGAACTAGTCGATGTAGTTATATGTTCTATGTGTTGTCTAAAATAACTAGGTTGACCTAGTCAACCTAGTAGGTTTTCCAGACCCTTTATTCATAGTATGAGCTTGACCTTGTCAACCTAGTTTTATATGTTATGCATATAGTGTCTTCACTATACCTTGTTTCAAAGTTTTAATTCACCTTATATGTTAATCACATCTTTATTTTTAGTTGTTTACATGTTTAGAATAGTTCACATAGTCTAATTAGGAGGTTTTTAATTAACCATTTAGTTTCACTATTTTTATTTTATGCACACACAGCCAAATCACATAACATCAACAAGAATTTTAACATTTGACTACCCAAGCCAACCTACTTGGATTTCATCACCAAAGGGGAAGTTGATTTGATGCTCTAGTCAAGTATAAATCATGGTTAATGGTATATTTTGGCTAAGCACCCAACAACCTTATCACTATGATATGTGAAGTGAGGGGGTAGGCCCTAATACCAAGCTTGTATCATTACTAGTATAGTTCATTTCATCCTAAACTCACCTAAAACCATCCAAAGATTTATATATATTACCTTACTTATATCCAACTCTCTATCACTTAAAATCATTCTTAATAATCTAATTAACATTATAGGTTGACCAAGTAGCTATTTTTACTTTCAAGTTGTTTGCTTGCTCTTTACTCAATTATGTGTTCAAGAACTTGCATTAGCTAGCATTGGTTCAATGTTTTTCTTTGTGTGCATAAATTGGATTGGCCAATGTTAATTCAATTGGATAACTATTTACTTTCAACATTTACTTTCTTAGACTAACTACAAACTATCTTGTTTCATTTCAAAAGCTTGTAATCAAATCTTTATTTTACTTCTTGTTCACTGCACTAGGTCGACCTAGTCAACCAAGCATCATTTTTAGCCCCCATACACTGTACTAGGCCAACTTGTTCAACCCATCATTGTTTGAAGGATGTTTCCCCTTTTTCTAGTCTTTGTTCTCTATACTAGGTTGATCTTATGGACCCTATACAATTTCACAATCCTTATTTTTGCACTAAGTCAACCAAGTTGACTAGTTTTATGTCACTCACTTCCTGATTTCTTTACTTTATCATCATGTTTCTTCCCCCTTTCATCATGAACTTTTTTTTGGTGACAACACTGAAGTTCAATCAAAAGACATGATGAAATTTTCCAATTCTCATAGGGTCTCTCATAAACAAAGTAGGGTTATTTTCAAGAATACTAGTAATGTTCATATTGCAACATGTACAATGAACTATGGGAATCCTCATACTTATTTGAAAAAAAACCCTCCTCTTCTCTTAGATTATCAACTTGAGTTAGAGTATACTCTTGAAATGCTTTTATTTTTCACAAAATTCCCTCAACATGGAGGGAAGGATCTTTCTACCATTTATAACCTTATGATTATTCATCAAGTTGAAGAACCTCATTCTCCTACTTCCACTTTGTCAAATGGATTTGGGGGTACTGATTTATTTACTTCTTAGCTTCTTCCTTCAATCTTGACTCCTTATGCCATGACATATTCTTCTTTAACTTCTTCTACCTCCTTGCCTAGTATCACAACTAACATGGTTGGTTCTACATCTAGTGGGCCTCTCATAAGACCCACTATCCTTAATCCATCCACTAGTTCATTTTTTGCTACCCAAGGCACTCATGCTTCTAGTGCTTCTTCCTCTCAACCATTTACTAGTCCATCTTTTACTTCACAATTAATATTTGCCACCAGTGCCTCAAATTCTTATAACTCTTTTCAAGCTCATATCAACACTAATAGTGGTACCCAAGTTGACTAGTGTCATTTAACTCTTCATTTAATAAATGTTTAATCGATGTCTTATCAACCAAGGCTATTGTCTAAAGCTATATGCAGTAAGGTGTAGGATGGTAGATCTATAAGTCTACTTGTGGGGGTGTTTGATGGTCCTACTTTAACTTTGACTAATGAAAGAAATGTGTCATAAACTACTTGATTCACTCTTATGCTAAAAAGGAAAAGATTTAACTTTTTAATCAAATAAATCCACTCTTTTGCTTTAAAGTAAAATCATACTCATATTTTCACTTGCATGGAAATGGAGATGTTTAACTAGAAAAGGAAATTTACTTCACACTTTGCTTGGAAAGGAAATGACTTTGGAATAAGGAAATGCCTTTTAAACTGTGAATTTGTTTTGATGTTTTTATGAATGAATGTAAACATTAGAAAAATTCTAATTATTTATAACAAAGAGTTAATAGAACATAACATAAGTATCATACACAATTCCTAGTTCCAAGGAGAGTGGGCCCTTGCTCCTCTCAGAATCAAGAACAAAGATTAATCAATGCTAGAAATTGAAGTGATAATTCATAAAACTGAATTGATTACAATCTGGCTAAAACCTATAATATGCTTGTATGTATCTTTCCTCTATTCTCTAATAATTTTCAATGACAAAAGTTTGACCTTTTATACTAATACAATCAACTCAAAATAGGATTCAAATAAATAGGATTCCTTAGTCGATCCACTCATCCAAAGATAGGAGATTGGATTTTCAAGAGATCTAATTATTCTAATGAAATAGATATACTATCCTATAATAGTCCTAAGATCCAGATATATACAACTTTATCAAAAGCAAATCCTACAAAATAGTAAGTAGGTATTTTCCTCATTTGACTCTAACTAGAATGATTATTTCTCATCTTATCTAGCTGCTAGCTTCCCTATTTGTGTTAGGAACTTGGAGTACAATTGATTACTTTTGTATAAGCAACTAAACACAGAATTGAACTAGAAGTAATAAGTAACTAGAAATTAGAAACAAAAAATAATAGGAGATACAAGAAATAACCAATCTTGCATTAAACTCTTCCAGAATATAATGAAGAAATCTCACTCTTCCACACCTCTTGGGCGTACAATATTTCTCTCAAGAGTTCTCTCTCTCAATCAATTACAACCAACTCAATAACTGAGTTGTTATACCCTTGCTTTAGCTGATCTTCTTGATCTTTCACCTTGCAGATCTAATTGAACTTACTTGCTTGCTTGGATAATTACAATACATGCCCCCATGGGTCTCTTAAATAGGATATAAGGCATACAATAATTAGACTTCCCAATTATAATAATTAGAAACACAGACTCAAGACTAAAATTAGTGTTTACATGCAAACACTCTATCCATCCTAAAATTAGAATAAATCTAATTCTAGAAACACATGCAAATGCACACGCACACACAAGTGACTGACATCAGTTACTATCAATCTACATATGATCGACATCGGCTGATCCCTAACTGATGTCAGTCAGATCTGAACCACACCTGATTGATGTCAGTGATACTATCGATGCCGGTGACTGTGTTAGTCCAACAACCTTTGCATGAACTCAACAGTGAAGCTTTTAGCTCCACAACTTAACAATATCCCACTTGGAGATAAACAACTGCACTTGTACCTATACAACAACATCCTCTGTCTTGTTTCTCCCTCTTCAAGTTCAATCTTGAAGACCAACAAAAGTTGAATGAAGATTCAACTTCTCCTTTGTTAACATATCTACAGGGTTCTTATCCGTATGGATCTTTTCTAACTTCAACTGTCCATCCTCCAATACCTGTCGAATGAAGTGGTACCTAAGCTATATATGTTTGTTTCTTGAATGAAAGGCTGAATTCTTTGCCAAATGAATTGCACTTTGACTATCACTGTATAATCTGTAACTCTCCTAATCCTTTCCCAACTCTTATATGAACCATGTCATCCATATCATTTCCTTACTAGCCTCTGTGACTGCAATGTATTCTGCCTCTGTAGTAGACAGGGTAACAACCTTCTACAACTTTGAAATCTAGCTAACCACCATTCCACCAACAGTGAACACATATCCTGCGGTGCTTCTCCTACCATCTAAGTCACCTACCATATCTAAATCTACATACCCATGTAGAGAAATGATTGACCTTGCATAGCATAAATACCTACTGCTAGTCCCTCTCAGATATCTGAGAATCCACTGAACTACTTTCCAGTGTTCCTTTCCTAGATTGGCCATAAACTTGCTGACAACTCCCAATGATTGGGCAATATCAGGTCTAGTACATACCATTGCATACATTAAGCTCCCAACTACTGAAGCATATAGAACTTTGCTCATGTACTCAACCTCATCATGTTGTTTAGGACACTATTCTTTGCTCAACTTGAAGTGTCCAGCCATAGGTGTGCTTACTAGTTTTGCATCCTACATATAGAACTTCTCCAACACCTTATTCACATAATCTTCTTGAGACAAAATCAGCCTGTGATTTTTCCTGTCTCTCTTAATACTCATGCCAAGGATTTTCTTTACTGCTCCTAAATCCTTCATGGCAAATGTGTGAGCTAATTTTACCTTTAGCTCATTAATTACCTACATGTGTGAACCTACAACAAGCATATCATCTACATACAACAACAAGATAATATAACTACCATTATCTAATCTGGTAAAATAAACACAATGGCAGATTGATATTTACTAAAGCCATGCTCTGTCATAAACCTGTCAAACCTTAAATACCACTATCTTGGAGCTTGCTTAAGACCATATAAGCTTTTCTTCAACTTTCACACAAGTTTCTCCTTACCTTTGACCTTAAAACCTTCTGGCTGATCCATATATATCTCTTCATCCAAATCTCTATGAAGAAATGATGTCTTAACATCAAGCTGCTCAAGATGCAAATATTCAATAGCAACTAAAGACAATATAGTCTGAATAGAAGTCATCTTTACTATAGGAGAAAAGATTTCACCAAAGTCAATACCTGGTTTCTATGCAAATCCCTTTACTACCAACCTAGCCTTATGTCTCATTTGTCCATTCTTTCCTTCCTTTAACTTGTATACCCATTTATTTTTTAGTGCTTTCTTTCTGGCTGGCAACTCAACTAAATCCCACATTTGGTTCTTTTCCAAGGAATCAATTTCCTCATTCATGCCATGCTCCCACTGTTTCCTAGATTCTACTTGCATTGCCTCATTAAAACTTTCTGGTTCTCCACCATCAGTGAGCAACACATAGTATAAAGAAGGGGAATAATGAATTGGAGGTTTACTTACCCTTTTAGTCCTCTTTATGGGCATTTGAGACTCATTTACAACTTGTTATCCATCCAAATTCTCTATCAATGACCGATCTCGGTCAACTCTCAGTCTGTACCTAACCAACATCATTTCCACCTGACCGACTTGATCAAGGTTAGTTACTGTCTGACTGACGTCGATTCCTGCTTGACCACTGATGTTGGTTACTTGACCAATGTTGGTCTCTGTGTTTTCTTGTGAGTGATGATTTTTACTCATGAGCTCATTTTGGATCATTACCTCATCCAAATCAAGATTACCCTGCTCAGAATTATTTAGCCTCTTGAGCTGATCACTGTACATCACCTTCTCATTTAAAACTACATCACGACTTCTAATAATTTTGTTAGTTTCTAAATTCCACAACCAAACTCTGAAATCTCCAAAGCCATAACCAATGAAAGTGCACTGCATAGATTTAGCATCTAGCTTCTTTCTATTTTCTTTATCAACATGCACAAAAGCTTTAAAACTAAAAACTTTGAGAAATGAAAGATCTACCTTTTTACCTGTCCAAGCCTCTTCTGGAATTCCACCATCCAGAGTAGTAGAAGGTCCTCTGTTAATCAAGTAAACTGCAGTATCTACAGCTTCTGCCCAAAACTTTAAGGGCAAACCAACATGCAACCTCATACTCTATGCACGCTCCATTATTATTCTATTCATCCTTTTATCAACTCCATTTTGCTGAGGTGTCCTTAGAACCATCCTTTCCCTACATATTCCACTCATAAAATAGTAACTATTGAATTTATTGTTGTAGTACTCACCACCATTGTCAGATCTAAGGCACTTTAATCTCAAACCTATTTCATTCTCAACCAAAGCTTTCCATTTCTTAAATGTGTCAAAAACATCAGATTTCCTCTTTATGCAATAAACCCATACCTTTCTTATAGCATCATCAATGAAAGAAACATAATACTGTGATCCTCCAATAGAAGCTACCTGAGCTGGTCCCCACACGTCTGTGTGAACGAGCTCCAACTTGTGCTCCTTCTTTGTTGACCCAGTCTTGAGAAACCTCACTTTCTTCTATTTCCCAAAAATATAGTGCTCACAAAAATATAGATCTATGCTTTTCAAATCTGAAAGATTATCTTTTGACTTAAGAACATTCATTCCCTTCTCACTCATGTGACCAAGCCTATAGTGCCACATCTTTGCATCTACATCTGAAGTAGGTAAAATAGAAGGAGAATAATCAATAACAAAAGTAGATAGATAAAGTGTACCTACTCTCTTACCTCTTGCTAATACAAGTGCACCCTTGGAAACTTTCCAAGATTCTACTGTGAGAGTTACTGTACAACCCTCATCACCCAACTTTCTTATAGAAATTAGATTCCTCTTCAAGATGGGTACATGCATGACATCTTTTAACACCCATGTGTTGCCATTCTGCAATTTCAGCTGCACTTTTCCTTTGCCAACAATTTGACAAGGCTCACCATCCCCTAAATAAACTTTTCCAAAATCTCCATGGACATAATCATTGAAAAAATCTCTATTTGAGGTTGTATGGAAAGAAGCACCAAAATCTAAAACCCATGATTTTACTTGACTATCCAAAGAAAATATCAAAGCATCCTGCGCAACAATACCTATAATGTTTTCTTCCTTATTACCTTCTTGCTAATTTTATTTGTTATCCTTCAACCAACAGTCTTTCTTTGCATGCCCTTTCTTTCCACAATTCTAGCAGATTATACCTCCATTTTTGGATTTGGATCTCCTTCCCATCTTTGACCTTGATTTCCTTTGCTTGCCCTTCTCTCTTTGCCTTCCCTTACTTTAAATACTTAAAGCATTACCTGATATTTCTCTTGTGCTTTTCCTGTGAATTTCTTCATTTAAGATTACACTAAAAAGATCCTCAACTTTCAAGATATTTGAAGTAGATGCAGTATTGCTAACTGCCATTACCAAGTTGTGCTAGCTTTTAGGTAAAGAACATAAGATCAAGAGAGCCTTAATTTCATCATCAAAAACTATTTTGATTGAATTTAATTGATTTACAATTTCATGGAAATAATTAAGATGACTATATACAGATCCACCTTCCTGCATTTGCAAACTAAATAATTGCTTCATAAGATATACCTTATTTGAAGCTAAGGGTTTTTCATATAAGTTTGCCAGAGTATCCATTAACTCTATTATTGTCTTTGCCTATGATAAATTAGAAATCACAAAAGATGATAGACTCAATCTTATAGATCCTAGAGCCTTTCTATCAAGAACATTCCATTCTTCATCTTGCATATCTGTGGGCTTGCTTGCAACTCCACCCAATGGTAAAAATAGATCTTTCTGATATAGATAATCTTCTATCTGCATCCTCCATAATTGATAATTATTGCCATTAAATTTCTCCATTCTTAGTTTAATTTCTTTTGCCATTGGTTTGCTCCCACTCAAACAGAAACCCCTATGAGTGAACCTATAATCAACAAACACTAACCCGCTCTACCACTTGTTAGTGATCCTAGCTCTGATACCAGCTGTTAGGAACTTGGTGTACAATTGATTACTTTTGTATAAGCAACTAAACATAGAATTAAACTAGAAGTAATAAGTAATTAGAAATCAGAAATAGCAAATAATAAGAGATACAAGAAACAACCAATATTGCATTAAACTCTTCCAAAATATAATGAAGAAATCTCACTCTTCCACACCTCTTGGGTGTACAGTATTTCTCTCAAGATTTCTCTCTCTCAATCAATTACAACCAACTCAATAACAGAGTTGTTATACCCTTGCTTCAGTTGATCTTCTTGATCTTACACCTTGCATATCTAATTGACCTTGCTTACTTGCTTGCTTGGATAATTACAATACATGCCCCCATGGGTCTTTTAAATAGGATCCAAGGCATACAATAATTAGACTTCCCAATTACAATAATTAGAAACACAGACTCAAGACTAAAATTAGTCTTTACATGAAAACAATCTGTCTATCCTAAAATTAGAACAAATCTAATTCTGGAAATGCATGCAAACACATACGCACACATAGGTGACTGACACCGATTACTGTCAATCTACATATGACCGACGTCAGCCAATCCCTAATCGATGTTGATCGGATCTGAACCACGCTTGACTGATGTTGGCGATACTGCCGATGCTGGTGACTATGTTAGTCTAGCAACCTTTGCATGAACTCAACAGTGAAGCTTTTAGCTCCACAACTTAACAATTTGTAGCTTCTTTATAGAATCCATGAAATTGATCTTATAGAGTCGGTAGGAATGAGCCTAAAAATTCCATAGAAATAAACTTGTACAGTCCATAGAAACAAACCTACAAAGTCCATCGAAACAAGCCTATAGAGTCCATAGAAACAAGCCTATGGAGTTTATAGAAACAAGCCTATGGAGACCATAGAAATGCTAGATGGAGATCAAAATTGAACTTTCACTATACATCACCTATGCCTTCTTTCTGAGCATTCTTCACAACAAAAAATCACTAAAACATGCTATGTATTAGACATTAATGACAAAGTAAAGGTTTAGTCTTTGGTTCAATATAAACAAGACAAGTATCTATTTTCCATGTAATAGCTATCCAAAAATCTATGATTTTCATAAGATAATATCCTTAGAGAGATGAATTGAGGGATATAACATGTCAATAATGATCCATATTTTGAGCTCATCATCTCCACCAGGCTTTACCTTTTACAAGTCCCATCACAAACATTCATTGGCATTCATAGCTCTGGCATCTACTTTCCACACATTAACTCAAATCATAGTCATCAAATTCATCTTTTATATGCTTGTCTAAATTTCATGTAAATCCTTAATGTTCTTGAATCATTTATTTCCATATATTTAATTGCTCCTTTGATTATGGAGCCCAATTCTGCCATCCTAGAATAGGTATGATCAACAAAGGGGGTTTATATCTCATGCCAATCCATTTCTTTTCTCCCCTAGAGTTTATTACCTCTATTAAGATTTCTAAAATTTAGGAAGCTCTCCTCATACTCCATCTTAAGTTATTTGGAGACATGACCTCTCATCTTTTAAGAGGCACTAAAAGTTGGTCCCACCTTTTCACACTTGCAGTCACTATTGAATCAAAACTCTATCTTGAAAATAAGTCAAAAGAAATAGCACAATCATATAAAGCTTGTAAATAATGAGTTTTAACTTCATCTCTTAGACAAGAGTAGTTAAAATTATATCTAATCAATCTAGGGATGGGAAAGTTTGGTCTGATACACAATCTTGTAGTCTTAGCATGATTTGTATATTCCTTAAATTTGCTTTTCCATGCTAGTTGATTTTTGAATGTAGAATGCAATGCCCTTAGTTGAACTTATCCTACATGAAATTTTATCAATAAATTATTGTTCTCATGGTCTCTTATGATCAAATAATGTAAATAAAACTCACAAAGCAAATCCTACTAATCAGGTTCAACACTATAGAAAATTTATAAAAATATTGTTGGTTGTGAAATCTTGTAAGGAAAATGACAAGAGATCCTTAAAAGCTACCATCTATAAATTTGTTCAAATAAAAAAAAATATATACAGGAGAAGGATTCCTATATTCCAAAAGAGATTCCCCTAATTTTTATGCATCTTGAAAATTTTCTTCTAAATCTTGGACCTTAGCTTCTAATTCTTTCTTTTCATTTTCCAATATTTTATTTGAAGAAGTTGCAACTTTGTTTTTTTGTTTAAGTATGAAATATTCTTCTTCAATTTGATTTAGCATTTGCAAGGCAGGAATACTTGGATAACTTGTTTGAAAATTTTGGTCAACAAATACCTTAGGAGGAGAAGGTGAAATATTAGAAGGTGCTTTGGAAGAGTTTACCAAACTCTATAATCTTTTATTCTCTTTTTTCAGATTTTCTACATATATCTAGAGGTCTATTTGTTCAATTTCATTTTTCTTTATTTTTTCTTCTAATATATGAACTTTTGCTACATGATTGGTAGATGTTGTGTCCAATTTTTGCATCAACAATGAGTTGAGATGATCCTTATTTTGCAATTGACTAATCAAGTCAGTAATGTCAGTTATTTGTTGTTTCTCTAGAGCTTGAGCTTGAGAAAGATTCAAGGTTAACTACATAACAAGATCATTTAGATTAGAGGACTTGCCTTTCTCATTTATGCATACATTTTTTCTTTTATTCATTACAATTTCAACTAAAACATGTGGTTGTCCTACCATACTTGATTCCTCTGCTATGATTGGCTCTTATTCTAGAATTGGCTCCTCCATTATGATTGGAGAGTTCCTTTTGAAATGAGTTTCTTCAACATCTACAATTCTAGGGATATGTTGATGTATGGGTGAATAAGATACCTTTTTAAGAATATCTATAATGTCTATAGCCTCTTATTCATCATCATCTATCAGAATCAACCTTCTCCTTCTTTTGGTCACTCTCTAAGCTACACTCAGTTATCTTTCCTTTTCAACCATCAAACCCTCAGTCTTCTTAGGTTCTCTAGAAACCTTTGATTTCAATTTTCTTCTTCCTAACAAGGTAATTGGTTGCATTATAGATTACTAAGGTTCTTTTGGGGACCTTGAAACTACAGGGATTTGAGACATTGTGATTCTTCTTGAAGAAGAAGAAGAAGAAGGGATTTCTTTTGAGACTACAGTCTGTGATTTCTTCTTTGGAGTTATTTTCTCAACTGATGTTACAGGTGGAGATGAATGTTCCTATGGTAAATTTTAGGTTTCTTGTGTAGGCAGATTTGGAATTTGTTGTGTTACACTATTTTGAAATTCCTCCTAAACCTCTTTTCCTTGTTAAAGGAAGTGATGTTAGATAATTAGGTGAATAAGGCCATGGTTCCTAAGAGTAACATTAGGAGTTGTAGTCATAATTTCAAGGGCACCATATAATAAGGATGGGAGGTTGATCTTGTAATGAGGGTTTTACCTCCCATATTTAAGGTGTATTGATATTTTCATGGTGTCTCCTCCCAAAAAATTGTGTTGCCCCTCACAAATCATATACTTGAGTACCCACTTGGCTATAGATTTCTAGGGTTCAAGAAGTGAATTTCTAAGAATCCCTTTTAATTTTTCCTTATAATATATTAGACACAAAGTCTTAGTCTTCTCATTACCATTAAACTAAATAATTAAATCACTAAATGGAATTATGCCTGTCACTTTCATTCCCTCTTCTAGAACTTGTATGATTTGACTTATAATTTGAGTTGAAATAGGAATAACAATGCCTTTAACAACTAAAAACTCAGGGGTGAGATTAGTGATGAATTCTCTTACCATTATTTCATGGAAACCCTGAAACTTTTCAATGAAATGCAGCCAGCCATTCGCTCTAAACACTACCACATAAGCTTTATCTTTGTGAAACTTTGTTGCATTCTTTAGCTCTGATCTCATTTTTTGTCCCATTTTGACTTGGATTTATAGACAAATCTATTTCTTTAACTCAGATTAGGGTTTAGATTAGCTTCTATTGAAATCTATAGGCAATAATCATTGAGGATATATAGACAAACTTCTATTGAAATTGCTAGGAATGAAATGGTTTGTGTGAAATTCCACAACTACATGAGTCCATAGTTTGATATGATTACTTGATACAATTTAGTGCCACATGTTTCTACAGAGTGTGCTAGCCATTTTGTAAAATTATTAAAAATTGGGTGAAATGATGATGTGGGATTTTGATAGTGATAGTGATTTATCACTTCATTTAAAATGCCTTTTATGATGTCTCATCATTATCATTATTGATGATGCAATTGATTGTACCAAAGCTGCACACTTATCCATACACCTTTGGTAGCTTGTTTTCATGCTTCTTCATTATGGTATGTGTCATGTCATTCTATTTTAGAAGGCTCAAATTTGGGTCATATTCATAGAATAAGTCTTAATTAAATAAAATATATGTCACTTACTTTTGACCTTAGATTTATCCTTTGCTCACCATTTGTCCTGCATAAATAAGTTTGCATAGATTAGTCAACAGGTGTTGAAAGAAAAAAATTTATTACATGGAGAAGACCAATCATAGTGACATGATGATATTCTCTTTTTTTGTTTTTATATATATATTTTTTACCCTTTGGCCAGCCTTTGCTGATTTTCTATCCAAAACCCTTTTGCAATGCATAGCTAGCCAACAAGCTAGTTTTTTGGGCATGCATTATCAATAGTGTCCTTGGAAGAATTTTCACTATTGATATTTATTTTTAATTTTATATATATATATATTTATATATATATATATATGATTTTATATGCAGGATCATCAAGGAGTAAGTTCTCTAGAAGAAGCAGAGTCCTCTAAAAAAGCTACTTGATATTTTATCTTTTAAACAAATTCTTCTTTATTGAGAGGTTTATGATAAAGCTTCAATCTATGTCTATTGACTAACAGAGCTATTCTACTATCTGCAATAGGTATTAGCTTAATAAAACCATTTTCAAAGACCTCCTCAATCTAATAAGGTCCCAACCACCTCATTTGTAGTTTTCCTTTAAAATCTTGAAATTTGAAATCAAAAAACAGTGCCCAATCTCCTTTCTAAAACTTTTGTTGCTTGATCTGTGAATCATGCCAAACTTTTTTTTTTATGTTGTACCAATTTAGTTCTTTGTAGTGCTTCCATCCTCATCTCATCAAGTTGATTAAGCTGTAAGATTCTTGATTTTTGTATTTCTTCTAATTCAATCCCTACTTCTACATCTATTTTCAAAGTTTGTAATTCAAATTTAATAGAGAATAAGGGCTTCTTACCATAAACTAATTCATAAGGTAAAAATCCAATTGTTGTTTTCCAAGTAGTATTATAGGCCCAAATAGCTTTTGATACCTTATCTACCCATTCCTTTTTATTGGAATTAAAAACCTTGGTTAAAATGGTTTCCAATTCTCTGTTGGTGACTTCAAAGTACCCATTATCCTATAAATGGTATGGATGTTTTTCTATGTTGAATTTGATATACTTCCATGAAGTGATTTATCATGTTTGACATGAACTGTGGTTCTTAATTTGAGACTATCTCCCTTAGAGCACTAAATCTCTACATATATAAAAAATCAGCTACCTTATCTTCTCTTACATGAATTAATACTTCTACTTCCACCCACTTGGTCACATAGTCTGTACACACTAGGAGATATTCTTTTCCTCTAGAAGGAAGATCCATAGGACCTATAAAATCAATTCCTCATTTCTCAAATGGTTCTAAACCTAATTGAGGATAAGGGTATAGAGGCATCTCTATTAAAATATTAGGTTGTCCAATTCTCTAACAAGCATCACAATGTCTGACATAGCTTTTTACTTGCTGATGAAGGTGAGGCCAATAGTATCCTACTCCTAGGATTTTATGTATGGTTATTTGATCTGAGTAATGACCTCCTCTTGGTTCATCATGACAAGCTATGATGATATCATAAGCTTCAACATTTGTCACACACCTATGAAACACATGGTTAGGTCCAAGTTTGAATAGCATTTTGTTAATCCATTTAAAAGAACTTTCTTTGATTAAATGTTTCATTTCTTTTTGTGAAAATTATAGAGGAAACTTCCCTGTGGTGAGGTAATTGGCTATATCAACAAACCATAGAGATTTTGGTGAAATAGAAAATATTTTTTCATTTATAAATTCATCTTCCATTAGTTCTTCTTCACCTGTACTGTTCATTCTTGACAAGAAATTGGCAACTACATTAGACATCCCTAGTTTATCTATAATAGTAACATCAAATTCTTGTAAGAGAAAAAACCATCTAATAAATCTACCTCCCATAATTGGTTTTTTGGTAAGGTATTTAATAGCTAAATGGTTTGTATAGATAAATATACCTTGTATCCTATTATGTAGTGTCTAAATTTGTTAATTGCATAGACTATAGCTAGGAATTCCCTCTCAGTTGTGGTGTAGTTTCTTTCAACAAGTGTCATGTTTTTGCTAATATAATATATAGCATACATGTTATCCTCTTCATCCTTTTTTCCAAGGACTTATCATATTAATATATTGGAAGCATCTATGTATATATATAATGGTTAAGTCTAATCTGGTCCTCTCAATACTGGAGTATTAATGATTTTAGCTTTCATGGTCTCAAAGGCCTACTGGCAACTATCACTCCATTTCAACCTTATTTGGATCTACTTGAATGCCTTTTGTAGAAATATGGTGTCCTAGCACTATTCCTTCATCCATCATCAACAAATATTTCTCATGGCTCAAAGATAATTAATGTTCTTCACATTTGATCAATACTCTTTCCAAGTTGGTAAGAGCCTCTTCATAATTTCCACCATGAATGGTGAAATCATCCATATATACTTCAACAAAATCATTTGTAAGGTCAGATAATACTACCAGAGCTACTCTTTGGAAGGTTTTTAGAGCATTACAGAGTCCAAATGGGAGTATTCAGTAATCAAAATTTCCCCAAGGGTAGGTGAATGTGGTTTTATCTTGATCTTCAACTACTACCGTTATCTAGTTATACCTACTAAACCCATCCAAGAAATAAAAATATCTTATTCATACCAAGTTGTCAAGAACTTGATCAATGAAAGGTAGAGGAAAATAATCTCTTAGTGTTACTTTATTTAGTTCTCTATAATCTACACATACCCTTAATTTTATATTTTTATTGGTCACAATTACCAGGGGTAAAACCCACTGGCTATCTGAGATGGGGTAAATAAACCCAACTTCCAATAATTTTTGGTTTTCTATTTTGACTATCTCCTTTAATGTTGGGTTTATTCTTCTTTGTGGTTATCTGACCAATTTGATAGATTCCATGTAAATGTGATGAGTTCATATGATAGGGTGAATTCTATTCATGTCAATATAATCCCAAGCAAAATCGTTGGTATGTCTTTCTAGTACTTCAAAGATTTGATCTTCCTCTTCATTTGTTAACCAACTATTGATGTTCAAAATCTTTTCAAGTAATACCATGATTGGTTTTTTGCTTGGATAGTTGGATTCTATTTTATTAAAGTCATTAATCAATGAGTTCAGACTAGAGGACATGGATGAGGAAGTAGCTTATGAAACATGATTACATTATCAACAAACTCTTTTTGAAGAGGAATTAATCTTGCTAAAGAACAATGTAATACATCTAAGAAATGAGTTTGTTGTTATTCTACCAATTTCCATACACTTTCACGAGTCAATCCATTATCATATAATGAGGAAACAATAGAAGAAGTAGAAGTGGAGGTTTCATAATATTCTATCTAACCCAAAAATCCTAAACTGAGGTATTCTATAGTTTTTGGACTGGCAGAGTCCATAGATTCGAAACTAATAAAGTTCATAGCTTTTGGACTGGTAGAGTCTATAGATTCTAGGTATATGTCTCCATTAAATTCTGCCAAGTGTTTTTTAACTATGATCATAGCTAAGGAGGAAATATTGTTTGATGTGTTATCTAATTCATCCACCCAAAAATTCTTGTATATGATTTGTTGATGGTTTTACAGGAGGATACAAAGAGATGCATTTAGATTTTAACTCATTAGAAATGTTCATGTCTCCTGACCTACAATCAATCAATAATACTACAGTATCCAACCATAGTCTACCTAGGATTATGGGATATCTTAGATTCTTTGTTTTAGGTTTTAAGACCATGAAATCCACTAGATATTCCTAAGACTCTATTAGTACTTCAACATTTTCTATAGTCTCTTTTGGTTTAGTTATAGATTGGTCCACCATTTGAAGAATGGAAGTTATGGGTTGCATTCTCATAAGAGATAATGTATGGAGAGTATCAATGATCATAATATTAATTAATACTCCCAAATATACCAAGATGTTAGGAATTTCTTTACCTCTAATTGTGACTATGATCATTGGGCTTCTTCAATCTACATATTTTGGAACTAATAGTTTTCTTACTAATAAATCAACTTTTATGTCAACATAAATGCTCCATAGATATTTTGATTTCCTCCCAGGTGTCTTGATACAAAGGTTTTTGATGATCTTGTTCAATTCAAGTATATCCCTCATAACTTGTAGTAGGGGTACCTCAATATTGATCTTTTGAAACTCATGGACCAATTTTGATTCTAGTTTAATATCAATTTCTCTTAATCTTTTAGGAAAAGGAATTACTAGTGTAGTATTTTTTTATTTGTTTGCTTTAGGGCTCATTTTGATTTTATCTTCTCTAGTGTTTAATTGAGATGATTCTATTTTTTTTTCATCAGGTATCTCAGAAATGAGAACTAGAGGTTTTTGTATAGTTTTCCCTAATCTTAAATGTATGTCCAAACAATAAATAGCTCCAACATTCATTGTCTCTTCCTTTTCATTAACATAAATAGGTGTTAGTTATTGTTTTATATTTGTTATTGGTTGTGTAGGCATTGAGGGTTGATTGATTTGTCCTTATTGCTAAATAACTAGGGTGGCATTATAGTTTTTTGTTGAAGTGGTCTTCTTGGTTGGGTGAATTGTTGGTGTGGGTTCCACTTTGGATTCCATTATCGATACTATTGTGGCATCCATTGCTACTGTGGTACCTATTGTTCATGTGGTTATGGCACCATCTATGGAGGTGTTGACATCCACTCTTGTCCTGCCCATGGATTTTAGATTAAGGGAATTTGGGGTTGATTCCAAAAAGGTGAAGGAACTGAAATATTCCATGGTGCCATCCATGGATTAACCGGGTTTCTTGCATTAAACTATCCTTGCACTTAGTTTTGTGGGATAAAGTTTTATCTCTAGATATAGTTTACTTCTTCAGTGGACTAGACTTGTGTTTTCATTTGATTTTTAAAATAGGTAGAAGGGTGAAATGTTTGGTATCATGATCCATTGCATCACAAATCCCACATGATGAAACATTTGTTTTATCTAGGGGGCAGTCTCTAAGGGCATGTTTCTATCTGCACTTAGGATAGTAGATTGATAAAGGTTCTATTGTATTTGCCTTAGCTTGAAGGCCATCCAAATTAATATTTAGTGTAACCATAATATCCATCTTTAGATTGGCAAATTCTTCAATTAGCTTACCCACTTCATTATATTTCTCAAACCTTCCTCTCCTAATTCTGGGTTTTGATCAAGAGTAGTTGGTACAAAGCTCAAAAATATGATCAAAATCCAACTTATTTATATCTCCACCTCCCATTAGATTTGAGACATCTCTAGTATCTTCATCCAACCCTTTTAAGAAAACCAATTTCTGAACTTCTTCAGTGAATGGATAATTGCTTCTTTTATGAGTGAACATGAATCCATCCAAATAATCCTCTAAAGATTCATCCTCATTCTGTTTGATTTTAAATAAATCCTCTTTTCTTTCTCACACTCAGTAATAATCTTGATACTTTTTTAAGAATTCAATTACCATGGCATCCCATGTTCTAATAGAATCACCAGGTAAACCCATGAACCATCTCATAGCTATATCTTCAAGTGTAGAGGGAAATAGTTTTAATTTTTGGCTATCTATTATGTAATCATAGGTTTGACATAACACCTTAAACTCAAAAAAGAACTGATCAAGATCTTCTGTAGATCTTTCATAGAAAATTGGTAGATTAACTCATAAAATATTTTTCATGGGGGTTTGACCATTAGGATCTACAACAATAGGAAATGAAAAATTCCTTCCTGGTTGTACAAGTTGTTGGTTGGGATGATCTTCCCACTAAATATTTGTGGTATCAGTTATGGGTTGTTCAAAGTTCTCAAAATTTTCTTCAGCTATGGATCTTTGAAATGCTTCTTCTAAGTCCTTGATGATTTCTAAATAATTTCTTCCTGTAAGTGATTGATCCTGAGGAATTTGTCCTATGGGGCTTGCTTGTGGAAATGGTCTGGTTTATATCACAGTTTCTAAAGATTCTTGTAGATAGGTTTCACTCGTAACTTCTATTTCACTACCTAGAGATGTTGAAGGAGTTTTAACTTGTGTTCTTGGTGAAAATTTTGGGATGAATCATCCTTTAGAGTCTCTAGGATAGTAAATCAATTTATTGAATTATTTTTGGGATTTTATGGTTTTTACAATGTTTTCTATTTTTCACTCTAGACCAATAATTACTACCTTACTAACACCTTGTTTCCCCAATAATGATGCCAAAAATGACGAGTGTTCAATGTTCAATTGATGTCTTATCAACCAGGGATGGTGTCTAAATATGTTTGCAGTAAGGTGTAGGATGGTAGATCTAGAAGTCTACTTGTGGGGGTGTTTGATGGTCCTATTCTAACTTTGACTAATGAAAGAAATGTGTCTTAAAATACTTGATTCACTCTTGTGCTAAAAAGGAAAAGATGTAACTATTTAATCAAATAAATCCACTCTTTTACTTTAAAGTAAAATCACACTCTTATTTACGCTTGCATGGAAATGAATATGTTTAACTAGAAAAGGAAAATTTCTTCACACGTTTGCTATAAAATAAAATACACTTTTCTTAGAAATGAAGGGACTTTGGAATAAGGAAATGCCTTTTAAACTATGAATTTATTTTGATGTTTTTATGAATGAATGGAAACATTAGCAAAATTATAATTAGTTATAACAAAGAGTTAATAGAACATAGCATAAGTATCATACATATTTCTTGGTTCTAAGGAGAGTGGGCCCTTACTTCTCTTAGACTCAGGAAAAAATATTAATCAATGCTAGAAACTGAAGTGATAATTTATAAAATTGAAATAATTACAATCCAGCTAAAACCTATAATATGTTTGTACGTATCTTTCTTATATTCTCTAAAAATTGTTAATGACAGAATTCTTACTTTTTATATTAATACAATCAACTCAAAATAGGATACAAAGAAATAAGATTCCTTGGTCAATACACTCATCTAAAGATAGGAGATTGGATTTCTAAGAGATCCAATTATTCTGATGAAATAGATATATTATCCTATAATAGTCCTAAGATCCAAATATATACAACTTTATCAAAAGTAAATCCTACAAAATAGAAGGCAAGTATTTTCCTCATTTGACTCCAGCTAGAATGATTCTCTCTCATCTTATTTGGCCACTAGCTTCCCTATTTTCAGATTTATCTTTATAAAATGCATTGAATTGACCTTGTAGAGTTGGTAGGAATGAGCCTGTGGAGTCCATAGAAACAAGCCTACAAAGTCTATAGAAACAAGCTTGCATATTCCATAGAAACAAGCCTATATAGTCCATAGAAACAAGCCTACAGAGTCCATAGAAACAAGCTTGTAGAGTCTATAGAAACATTCTACGTGACTTCATAGTTTTGCTGAATGGAGATCAAAATTAAACTTTCACTATACATTACCTATGTCTTCTTCTTGAGCATTTTTCACAACAAAAAATCACTAAAACATGCTATGTATTAGACATTAATGACAAAATAAAGGTTTAGTCTTTGTTTCAATATAAACAAGACAAGTATCTATTTCCATGTAATAGCTATCTAAAAATCTATGATTTGCATAAGATAATATCCTTAGAGAGATGAATTGAGGGAAATAACTTGTTAATAATGAGCCATATTGTAAGCTGATCACAAGACACTAATTCCAACACAAACACCAATAATACCTCTAATAACACTAATAAAACTCATCAACTATTATTATAAACTCTCAATAAAATGAACACATTCCAAGCTCATAATACAACTCAAATGATGTGAATACAGAACCATCGTATTAATCTTCATTCCAATCCTCAACTAATGACTTGGGGAACACATAACCAAAGCATTCCTCCTCCCCCTCTTCAAGATTCCCAAGGCAATCTCATTCCTTAACCTCTTTTATTCAACAAAGTCATCAAGAATTTACAAAATGAACCTCTTACTACCCAAATTGCTAACATTGATATAGGAGGTATAACACCTACAATCTCTTATAATGGATCAACCAATCCTACCCTTCATCTTAAGACATTTGGAAATATTTATAAGGAATGGGTCAGATTAAACACCTTTTTTTCTACCAAACTCCTTGTTAAAACCCTCATAGGTGATGCCTTGGATTGGTATAATCAACTTAGATCTCATTCCATTACTAGTTTAGAGGATTTAGTGAATGCTTTAGTACAAGAATTCCAACTAGTGATCTTCCTAAAAACACTTTGGCCCATTTCATCAATTGCAAATAAAATTTCCCAAGATTTTATTAAATGATGGAAGACTTTGTCAAATAAGTGTGAACATAACATGGCTGATGACAATCTCTTTCATCTCTTTACCAATGCTTTTTATCCTAAATTACAATATCGAGTCCACACCCTCTCTCCACACACCTTGGAGGAGGCCATTGACCAAGCCAAATGATAATATTTCCTTATGGATCAATTCGAGACACCCCAACCTTCTATTATTCCTCATTTGTTACTTAAAAATAAAAATCACAATATTACCAATGATGGTGTTATTGATTCATATGATACCATTGACAATGTTCAAGCTATCATTCCTACCCCTTCTTCAGAACCATCTCCTTCTCAACAATATACTAATCCTCATTTTTCTTCACCAAATAATATTAATGTTCATAAACCTCTTTCCTTATCTGAATTTATTAAACATCTGCCTAGGCCTCTTCCTTGAGAGATTGACCCTACTCATCCTATGAAAATCTAGTATGATCCAAGCAAGTTTTATTGGTTTCATGCTAGTTGGGGTTACTCTCATGAGACTTGTAGACAACTTCATAATTTATCTATGTATTTTATTCTTGTACCTAATTTTGACCATGATAATATCACTCACAAGTGTCAACAAGCTTATTAAATTACTTTCAAGGATTAAAAATCTCATGACAAAGCTCAAGCCTTGAATTAGGCAAATGCTCATTTAACTATCTATAAGGATTTTTTACCTAATCATCAACCTATTCAAGAAAACCAAGACAAGCCCACACATTCCACCAATAACGTATAAAGTCTTGTTGAACCAACTTATAAATAAAATGTGGTTATAATGACTAATATGTGAAGGGTGGTGGATTTAATTGATTCTCAACCTATCTACACCTTGCCTCCTTCTCAAACATACCGTGTTATCCAAAATTATTCTCCAAGTAATTTGAATGTGTTGGGTCAAGAAGATCTTATAACCTTTGATTATGGTCCAATTTATGATTCTCCCTTGGATAACACATCCCATTCTATTTCTACCATTATTCCATCATCTTATAATACCAATAATAATCAATCTTCTAATTATAATCAACCTTCTACTAACATTTATTCTACTTCTCAAGATCAATCTAAATCAACTACTTCTTCTTCACCAAATGATTTACAACCTTCTTCTAAATCTTCTCATTCTTATCAACACAAGTTTCAATTCTCTTTGGCTCCTCCTTCCAAAGATATCCTTAACTATTACACACCCATATCTAACAATATTCTCATGGGTTATGATGAGTGGGATCCCATTATGGAGCTTGCTAATCTCCCATCTCAAATTCCATTGCTTGAGCTTATGAGGACCTCTCCCCATCATTAGAACCACCTTATGAAGCTATTATTTGAGATTAATTCCCTCATCCTCCTTTAGGAGGATGGGAGGTAGCCTTATCTAGTTCTGAGGATAGTATCTTACAACAATGTGAAGAGATGTCAATCAATGTTGATGAAACTATTGACACTTCTATTTTTCTGAAATTTTTCAATTAATCTATGATTCCCAACAAGATTATACTTCATGCAGATGATCCTCCCTTTTTCATTATCATCTAAATAGGTGATATCCAAGTTAAATGAGAATTTATTGGCAAGGGTTATGGCACTTGTGTTACTTCTCTTGATTTCATTAAGACCCTTAAATATTTAAAATATAATCTTAAGTCTACGCATAGCACCTACCAAGGATATGATAGAAGAAAAATGCCTCCTCTTGGGTGTGTGGCACTTCCCATTATAGTCCCACCTATTACCATTTGTGTAAAGGTGATGATCTTTAATTTTCCCCTATCTTATAACATCTTATTTGGTAGGTTGTGTACTCATCATATGTGAGCTATCACTTCTTCCACTTGCCCATGTATTAAATTCCCTCATAATTGAGCCATTTATAGGATTCAAGGAGATACCCTTGGAATTTTGAAAATTTATAATATCATGGCTTTTTCAAGATTCCTAATCTTGAGCCTTTGCCTAGCATTCCATTCCATGAGTCACGACATTTAAATTTTCATATCAACTCAACTAAAGGTTACAATGGGCATCCTAAGATCATTGGTAACATTCCTTCCAACCTTTTAGACTCTGATGATGATGAGCCTGATGTGATTAAATTAAAAGATCAAAACTTTTGATCATGTACATCATCTCATCTTACAACTTCCTACTTCCTTACAACCTCATTCTCACAAATCTCCTTATGATGACATTCTCATAGTCTTATCCAAGACTCAGTGTTCTATTCACCATTCTTCTTATGATGAAAAAGTTATTCCAACTTGCATCATTGATCTTCATACACCAGATTATGATGATGGCTATTTTTTAGATGATCATTTATTAGGTGGTCTTGTCTAAACCTGTGACACCAAGATTACGCATTATTTTTCTTCTTTACTTGAGTATTTTCATGCATCTTCTCATGTTTCAATGTTTATAGTTCCTTATTCTTACATTTTTCCTCTTTATTGTAGAGTAGAGATGGCATCAACACCTTCAATTTTTGAGGAGCCCCATAATATTATGCTCATGGCTCATGTTATGATTGGACCTTACCATTTTACTAGGTTCATTGACTCCCATCATTAGTTCACCCCTAAGGTTAGTGAAACCCTCCTTATACCTATTCATTCCACCCCTCCCATAGTATAACTTATATCAAAACTAATTATTATTACTACTTCCACTATTACTAAACATACAATTACTTCTTCCGCTAGCGTTCTTTTTATTTCACCTAGTTTTATTCCTTCTCCATCACCACCTTCTCTTGGTGATGGTTTGATTCCTTTACCTAATATGGATCCTTTGTCCACCAAATGGGTCTATGATTCATCTCTTTCTTCTTCCATGCCTATCATACCTTTTCCCATGAATGGCTCTCCTAAAAATACTCACAAGCATATTTATTGCTTTCATGATATAGATAATCACTCTTCTACCCATTATCATAATTTATGACAATATATTGATACCTTGAATCCCTCTTCACCATTAATAGACACTACCATACTTCCTCCAAATATCATCCCTAAATATATACCTAAGTATGTTGAGAGGTATTTTATATGGCACAAATGTAGCATACATCACACTGATCATTGTCATATCCTTCAGCAACATCTTAAGGACCATCTTATAGCTATTCCTTGACCTTCTAACATTCCTCCCATAGGTCATTATCACAAGAAGGCTCCCCCTTATTCTCCCATAGGTACACGTCCTATGGTCCCTTAACCACCTTCCATCTCTACACCTATGGTTCCTTTTCCACCCATGGACCCTCCTTCACCCATGGATCCTTCTCCACCGGTGATTCTTGCATCTCCCATAGATCCTATTCCCACACATTCTCTTGACCATCCTTTTCCCAATTTCCCTCCTTAACATAATCCAATGAGTATTCCTACTTTTTTATTTGAAGATATTAGAAAATAAGTATTTTCATAGTATTCAGTAAAGATTGATGAGACATTAGTAGTAATTCATATTTAGCTTCATAGAGATTTATCTGATGTCTTGGATAATCTGTGTGGACAAATTTACCATTATTTATGAGCACATGCATGGTATTTCCTCATTTATATTTGGATTAGACGTGTGCTCCAATCTTATTTCTATTTTTGATTATATAATTTGACACTATGTCAAATGATTTCCTATCTTATATCATATCTCTCCTTCTTGTTGTATTATAGTTAGCTTATGTTTTTGTTTTACATTTCACATATACTTGTCTTTTCCTTATCATTGCTATTTTTTACTTATCATTGCTTTTTTTAGATTTTTTCTCAAAAATCATCTCTTGTATCTTCACGATTTTTTACTTTCTTATCTTTGTTTTTTCATAGATAGTTGTCATGGTGACTTGGTTATATCTACCATATTCCCTTAAGTTATGATCTCCTTTTACCATGTGATCAGTTATAAAATAGTCTTTCTCATTACTATTTCCTTTTATCGATCCACCTTTGGATCTCTTTTTTCCTTCTTCCTTTTCCACAAACTAAATATATACACGGTTGAGACTTGAGATTACATACTTGTTTATTGTCAGGCCTAAGTGTCATAGTCAATCTTTTGTCTTTGGTTAATTAAATTCCTTTAATCCTTAGCCTATAGCTGATTCATGTGTATCACTATCTTTCTCATGATTGGTTATTACAAGTTCATAAGGAGGAGGAATCTTAAAATTCTTCAAAAGAAAGTTCAAATCCAATCCATTTAAATAAAATTCAATGATATCAAAAGGCAAAAATATTAAATATCTTAAAAGTCTAATCAAACTAAAAGAGATTATTCAAAGCACATCTTCTTCTTCTAATCGAATATAAAACTCCAAAGTTGGCCTTAATATAAATCTGAAGTCCTTTGAGGTGTGGTAGGCCATTATATTAGAAGAGGAGAATAAAAAAATCTTTTAGTGCTACTTACTTTCTCATGTAGGTACCTAATCTTCGTAGTAGACCGACAAATCTATAAGGGGTCCTAAGGAGCGTAGAACACATCATGTGGAGTTAGGTCCATTTTAATTTTACTTGTAACAATATACCTTCATGAGTTTATCTTATTATCATGCTTATATACCTACAAATCTTTGTGTCTATAGGGAATAAGTTTCCTTTGTACATAGATGACCACTAGTCACTTAGTGTCTTCCCATGTCCTTAGTATGCCTCTTGTCTCCTAAGGTCTTCTCATAAGATGCCTAAGTCTTTGATTTTTACACTCCTTCTTCTATTACCTTTCCTCATATTTCCTCTTGGGAAATATCATTATTATTTCTAATTACTCCCCATGGGATTTCATTTATGAGTTTCTTTGTAAGTCCATGGATAGGACCTGGCATCCCTCATAAATTAACACCTTTTCCACCCTATTACCCACATCCATGATTTACCATTCCTAATCCTTTTTCTTAACAATGATATTTTGGTACCCCTTGGGTTTTATTTTGTGAATTTTAGTGTAAGACCATGGATAAGACCTGGCCCTCCTCACAAAACAAAAAAAAATACAATAAACAAGTCACCATCCAAATTACATGTGTCAAATAAGAGATAATATTTGATTGATTATGAGGTTTCACATTATTTGACATACTTTCCATCTTGTATTTAGTATGTTTTATGCTTACTTAATTTTTCTTTCACCTTTTATTTTATTATTTTTGAGTGCATGTAAGATTACAACCATTTCTTGAATTTCTCATACTTCCCAGCTTGAATTAGTATGATAAATTTAAGACCAAGTTTTTGCAAATTTTGTTTGTTTTTATACTTCCCATCATGAAATAGTATAGTTGATTGACTTAATTTTGATTTATTTTTATTACCACTTGTGACCTTTTACATACCTTCTATTTTATTACATTGTTTGTCATACTTCCCAATATGATATTTAGTATGATTTTACTTGTTTTAATTTGGTGCAAAAATATTTCACATTGGTTTAAAAATAAATCCCATTTTACCACCTTTTTTCCATTTTCTTGGATTTTTATACTTAGTCATTTTTTATTATTACACATTTCCCAACTTGAACTAGTGTGTAGTGTATTTATTTGATTGATTATATTTTTTTCAAGTCAATTTTCACCCATTTATTTTTAAACCATGCATGTGTAATCCATAATGCTAGAAAAGAAACCACACCGCATATATTTCTTATAGCATATACAACAAAGCTAAATACATGTACTAGAAATAAATATATCCAAAACATCCATAGCCTCAACCATAATGAACAAACATAACCATCATAAAGAAAACATACACAACCAACACTAATAAGCCAAAATGATACATCATGTGTGTGTGTGTGTGTGTGTGTGTGTGTGTGTGTGTGTGTGTGTGTGTGTGTGTGTGTGTGTGTGTGTGTGTGTGTGTGTGTATGTATATATATATATGTGTGTGTGTGTGTGTGTGTGTGTGTGTGTGTGTGTGTGTATGTATATATGTATGTATATGTATGTGTGTGTGTATATATATATATATATATATATATATATATATATATATATATATAATATACAATACTCTAGCTCTAGGACTAAGCTCTATCCTATCTATCTTTTGACCTAGCCATACTACCTATTGAGGCCTTAGTCTGAATCCTTTGAATGGTACACTATAATGAGGATGTCCAAGATCTCAATCCCTTTACATATCCCTAAAAGCATGCTATCTATACTTGTTCCTATGCCAACTCAGTCAAAGTCACTACATGTGCTTGTATTAGCTAGGTCTACATCATCATATATGCCTACATCATCTATGTCATTATCTCTAGATGCATAACTCTGTCATCAACAAGGGCCTACTAGGATTGACTCTCACCTACACCCATCTTTGCTGATGGTTATGCCCTCTCACATCATTATCTACCTCATATTCTCTCTTTCTAGTCTAAACCAGCTTCCCTAAGCTAGGGAAGATGGTACACTTGGATCCTCTAGTGTCATGGGGTAGTAAGGCTATAGAGTCTCATCTAGGATGTCATGGAGTGATCCTTTAAATAGGGACCCCCATCTCTCTTTCTAATCCTTAGGTACACTTGAAAATCACACCAAATGGATATTAGATCACTATCATATCTCATAATATCTATCTATCTACCAAATAACAACTTAAGAAATAATTCAACCATATTCATACATATCTATGTCTCAGCTCCTATGGTCTCACCATATACATGAATTATTAGCATAGTCTTATAATATATGTGACCTCATAGTACCTCCTCTATAGGTCACCTCCTCAACTCAAAATTGACTGTCATGGCTCATGTCTATCTCAACCTGTGCTTGAGTGGTCTCTCTCTCATTTTTCTCTCCTCTAGCTCCTCTGCTGACTCACCAAGGATGATGATGGTCTCCACTCTCTCCTCCTACCTCCATAATTGACATGTCCTTGGTACTTATAGATAATATTTCTATAGATCTAGTGGTGGTACATATGGTATCTCTACCTCTGCCTCCACCTCCTCCTACTAACCTAGTAGGTTAAGTGTGCTAACCTAGTCTATTTCGCTAAAAAGATGCATTTTCTCATTTTCTCCCTATTTCCTTCTAACCCATTTCATTTCTTCCTATTTTATACACTTAGAATATAATGTCATTCATTTTTGACATATATAAATGCATAAAATCAAATTTTATCAAAAATTCACTTAATTCAATATAAATTTCAAAAACTAGTTTGAGATTCATAGTTGCATACCTATAGTGCACCTGCTACCACCTTTGGGTGTCCTCCTCATCTAGCATGGAATTACCTCACCATCCTAGCCTTGTTTGGTCTCAAATATATTTTTCTCTTCTCTTACAATTTAAAATGAAAAGTGAATTCTCTTTTTCCTATTTAAAATCACTTTTCAAAATTCAAAATTTTCAATTCTTTTCCTTCAAGATTCCTTATTTTGCTCATATCTTTGTTTATGCTCATCTATTTTACAAATCATAAAATGCATTAGAATCTTGATGACATAGAGATTTTTTTCCACTATAATATGCATATCTTAAAAAAAATTGATTTTTGGCTATTTTTTGCACTAACTTCTACAGGTTCACTTAGTGTGATTTACATTGGACACCTTCACTTTCTTGCACTCTACTTATTTATCTATAGTATTAAGGTTAGTTGAAGGTATGTGTTTCTCAATATAGTTATTTCATTTATCTTATTTTCTATTTATTTCACCATACTTATCATCAACATTGTGTGTTATCATGTTTTCTTCTGAAGCACCATCCTGTGTTACACTCATGTGACACATGATGAGCTTTGGTTGGGGCATATGCATACACATAATATTTTCAAAGTTTTAATGATTACTGACACTTTGTATCTTATATGAACCTATAAAGTCTCAATATATCTAAGTCTCCTTCTTGTGCTTACAAAGCTAAACTCTAATTAATTATGCAGAGAGTTTGTAAGGAGATAGCTTCCTAAAATTCATCAATCCAAGGTATTAGGAAATCATTATGGGAAGGCTAGGTTGGCAAATAAAGAACTAGTTTCTTAGTGTCATTTCCATTGGAAATTAACATTTTTCCTAACCTACAACCAATAAAAGCATTAGCAATGGCCAACCATGGGTGGCCAAGGATGAGAGGAGAATCTCCCAAGTTGCTTTTTAGCTATAGGATACTAAAGTCTATTGGATATTGATAGGATTCCATAGTGATAACTAGGTATTCAACAATCCCTTAAAGCTTAATAGTTGATTTGTCAGCCATCTAGAGGATGGTGGATGTTAGATGGAGAGTTGTAAGTTTTAGTTACTGCATGGTTTCCATGGTCATCACATTGATGGCTACACCCAAGTCAATTAAATTATTGGAGATGGGTTGGCCATGGATGTTAACATTAACTACAAGACTTCTAGGATCATAATATTTGGGGGGAACTATATTTCTCAGCATAATATCTGCTAGTTAGCCAATAACTTGGACTATTTTAGCATCTTTCTTCTTTCTTCCTAGGTTTTTTAAACATATCTCTCTAACAACCTTGTTATATAAAAGAACATCCTTTATTGCTTGAAAGAGGGGTTTTTATGCACACATTCTTGAATTATCCTAAGATATTGAATTTAGGCTCTGGTTTAGGATGTGATATATTCAATCTCTGTAGAAAAGGAGAATTTTTAGATTCTTTTTTATTTTTTGGTGGACTTCACTCAGGATTAGCCATGGGTGACTGTGGATTAGTATAGAGTACAAATGATTCTTCAAAGTATTATGTGATTATGGGTGAGGTTGGTTGTGGAAGAATGCATCCTAAGTAATTTTGGACTTGATTAATGTCCAAGGTGTATGTTGGATATTGTATTATTTTAGTAGATTGTGTTAGTTGAACCAACTTATTGGCAAGATTGGGGATGGGATGGATAAGTAATTAAGTGGTTCTAATAGGTTGTTTATTTTTTATAATTAAGTCCTATTGTTTTTGTGGTTGTTATATTTGATGGGGAAAGCCTTGATTACCTCTCTATTGCTATTGCCATGGATTAGAGGGAAATATCCATTATTGGTTTTGGAATTACCTAAGTTGAGTTTGTTGTCTATTTTGGTGCATCCATAACTAATTTGGGTACCAATTTGTTTGGGGCCAATTTTGGTTGGTTATATTCATCCAATAACCATATTGAAGATTATTTGAGAATTGAGAATTTATAAACATAGAGTTTGATGGCATACTTGATCTTTGTACCCATGGTTTCCATTGAGACAAAAAATAATTGATTCTCATCTTCTCCTATGGCATGTAGCTCCACTCATTTAAGATTCTCCTCAGTTATGCTAGCTACCTGAGATTTCATATAATGACATGTGTAATTTTCCTTCTTTTTTTTTGCATTCAGGACCATAGGTGGCTAAGGATTTTTTGGTATTTTCTTGTTTCCTCCATGTATGTAATGTATCAAGTTGAGTAACTAGGTGGATAATATTGTCTTGATTCATGTCTTGGAATAGGTTGCTCACTTCACCTTTAGACAGTCCTGCTATAGATGTTGTAAGAAGGGTTTTGCCCCTACTTTTATTCATGGTTGATTTGGAGTAGTTTATACATATAACTATCAGTTTATTAAAGGGCAGTGTAGAAACATCACCACCAAAAATTAAATCTAGTGCCTCTAGACAATCATCTCTAATTCCTTTCATGAATATCAACTTGACTGATTATTTTTCCATCGTAGTCTATTTGGATTTTTACAAATTGAACAAAAATGTTTCCATATATTTTTCTAATGACTTATCATCAGCTTGTGTCATTTAGATTATGTCATCTCTCCTGTAGTTTTTGCCCTTACAATAGTATTGGTATTTCATCAGAAACCTATCTTTCATTTCTTCCCAAGTAGAAATGGCATCCTTTTCAAGTCCCATGAATATTCTAAGTGATACATATTTGAGTGTTGCTAGAAATAATTTGAGTTTCTAAGCATTTTGATTATAATCATAGCTATAATATAAGATGTCAAACTCAGAAAGAAATGTGTCTAGATCCTCATATGCTTTTCCCATATAGGTAGGGAGGGTGGAGTGAGGAATATTATTCATGGGTGAATTTTCATTAGGAGTAAGGATAAGAAATTTAAAGGTAGAAAAATTATTGGTAGTGTTTTGTTCCTAAGCATCTTCCATGAATATTCTTTGTGTTGGTAGACTAGAAATTGTTACCACCCACTGTTCAAAATTCTTATCAATTCTTCTATTTCCTAGGGTGTTAAAGATGGAGACTATATCTTTATTCCTAGAAATATATGGATTTATATATAATGGGGATGGTGTATAGGTTTTAGAAGATTCAACTTGTGTCTTAGTAAAGATTATTTCTAAATTAGAATATTTTATTGGTCTGGTATTTCTTCTAAGAGCAAAAATAACCTTGAATGCCTCCTTAGTAATAAATTTGGGAGATGGAGGGAAGTAAACTTTGGATTCCTCAGTATGAGGTGATAAGGTGTAAATTATAAAGGGTGGTATATGTGGGTCTCTTATAGGGTATGAACCTTTTCAAGGTCTCTAGCTTGTGCTACCAATCTAGCCAAAAATTCTTCCTTTTCTACCTCTTCTATTGATAACTGCGAGTGATCTTCAAGAATTTATTCATGCTCCTTGGCTACTACAAGATGAATTTTTGATATTTTAATAATAGTTGATGATTAAATAAAAAATATTCCTATATAATCCCCTTCACTTTGTATGTATGTCAACCACTTTTTTTTCTTTTCTTTTTTATTTTTTCCCACCCTACCTACGCAGGGTTAGTAATATGTTTTTTTTGAAAATTTCCACTATCCTACTTGCAAAAAGGGAAATTTAAACTATAAAATAAAGAAATATTTAATATACATAACAAAAATCTATGGAAATAAAAATAGTAAACATCTAGAAACAATCACTATCAATATTGAAGATTATAAGCGTGTGACACCCTTCCCTGATAATGGTGTCAAAAATGACTAGCAGTTGATTCAAAATCAGATATAATTTTCTTGGTAAATTTTTTTAATAAGGATAGTTACCATAGACCTATATTTTATAATTCATTTAAATGTCAACCTAAGGATATAGACTTGATAGGATGATATCATTGTATGTACACACTCAATATTTTAATTTGAACTTCTGCATATTGTAATCTAAGATGCTAAAGCCATGAAATAAATGGAATAATGGAAATGAACATGAAAATAATACTATGAAATAAATGTTTACACTATTAGAAGATTCCTTAAACAATTATATGCAATATTTTAAATTACACAATTCAAAAATAAAACACACAACACATAAAGAAACTAAATAACATGCATAGTTATTTAATGGGTTGGATTGTTGTTGCAAGACTTTTGAAGGGGGCCATTCCTCCTTTTGACTCTAGCTTCAATACTTCCTCTTAAAATAATAAAATGTACTTTCATATTAATCAAAATTTAGAAATGAATTGTTATAGGGAAATTATAATAAACTACTTTATAAAATGTACTTCTAATATTTCTCTAATTGATATCTACTACCCTCTCAACCCTGTTGTTACCTATATATATACAGCATGGGAGATTAGTTTATACAAAACAAGATATATTCTAATCTAAGAAACATTCAATTTAAGATAAAAAAATTGGATCCTTATGCTAAGATCACCATTCATGTGAATCCTATAATATTTTTCTTAGGAAAACAAAGTTGTTTCAATCTTTAACCACATCCTTATTGTGCTCCTTGGAGGTTATAGTCAGTTATGTGAGTTGATTGAACTAGGAATCAATTTCTATTCATCCATGGATTTGATCATGTAATGGATACATGATGTGTTTGCATGATGATATTCCTTTACTATATGATGTTTTGTGCTATATACCTATTACTTAAAAACATATTTAAAAACACATTATAGAAAAAGCATCCTATAGTAGAAGATAACTATTATATACTTGATTTTAATACATAGTTCTAACTATTCAAAGACTATGGGAACATAGTGATATTTACAGGATTATGGTTATTCAAGGATGAAAACTTTGTGGTAAACTAACTCAAAATCATCATAAACAAGAAGGATGAGTGTGAAATATGAGGACAAAAATATGACATTTTTGGGGCTCATCATCAACCACTATGAAAGCATGATGAATCAGATTATTGAGCTTGATGAGATTTGAAGACAAGTTCATGAAAGGCATCTCAAGTTCAAGGATGAGCTAAAGAAGATATTTGATAAGAAGGTCAATCTAAGAACCTTTCAATTAGGTGATATAGTTTTACTTTGGGACAACATGCATGAGGAGAAAGGAAGCCTGGAAAATTTGATGCTTTATGGAAGGGTTTGTATTCCATTTTCTACTAGATTGAGGAACACACTTTCTTCTTGAGAGACCTAGATTATGAAATACTAGATCTACTAATCACTGGTAGACATTTGAAGCACTTCCTAGATTGAGTCTATCTACAACTATGTATATAATTTTATAGTGTATAGTCTTGTTGTTCTATCACTTTATTTCCCCTTTACTTTTGGCTTTGTTTGCACTATTTCATTTCATGTTTCTATCATGTGTTTATTTTCAGATCCTTTTGATATGTTTTTGTTAGTCCCCCATGTTTTTTTGAGCTTCCATGAGTGATTGTTGATCAAATTTCCAAGTTTTGACTCCATGGCCCATTAGATTGGCACCTAGTCTTACATTTTAGGGTTCTTTGCACACTTATATGGGGTATGCATCCCTGAGTGAAAACTAGTGTTAGTGCCCAAAATTGCATTAAAGAAATTGAGCCCTTATCAAGTGTAAATGCCTAAGTCTAACCCAAGTTTCTATTTTCAAAGGTTCATTGAAAGGTCAAGTTTCATGTTAAATCAGCTAAGTCTTAATTTGGTCTTTACTAGCATGTGTATTAAGGCCTTAGACTTTTTTGGATTTTTGTGTGAACACTTTGCCTAAAAAAAATAGGTCTTTGAGTTTTTTATCTCAGATAAAAAGCTTGAAGACTTATTTATATTGAGTAAAGTGTTCACACAAAAATTCCAAAGAAATTCAATGTTTTGGCCAAAGTGTTCATGAAAATCCCAAAGACCTATTTATTTCAGACATTTCATCCACTATAAAAGTCTGAAAGCCAATTCCTTATGGGAAATTTATTCACACAAAAATCTCGATAAAAATACATTGCTTTAGGAAAAGTGTAAAGACCAATTTGTTTCAAGAGGAATGTTTGTACAAAAATCTTGAAGGAATTATATCAGACATTTTATTTGTGGCAAAAAGGTCGAAAGTACTCAAATGCTTTGGATAAAATGTTATGGGAAGAATGCCTGAGTAAATTTTGATGCTTTAGGGAAATTGTTTTAGAAAAAATGTCTAAAACATTTGTCCTGATAAAAATCTCAAGACAAAAATAACAAAGACAAAAGTCCTGATGACCAAAAGATATGAAGAAATTTGCCTAAATTATTTAAATTTTGACGGTCTCACGAATGTCATTGATAGTCACATGAACATCATTGATGATCATGAGGATGTCAAAATTAATCCCAAGTCAAAAACCACTAGAGTTAAATTTTGATAGTCACATAAATGTCATTGATGGTCATGCAGACATTAGAGATGACCCATATGGAGATCAATGGTATGCAATCGATCCTAGGTTTGAGGGATCAATGGAGGTGGGAAGACAAGCTGTATCATATAAAAGACACAAGCATACAAATTATCTTATCCATGAGAAGGATCCATTAAATATAAGCAACCATGTTTCAAGGTTCTATTATAGATTAAATAACCTTCCATTTGATCTTGGAGGTAGGGGTTTTATTGAGTTAGTGTAGGGCTTTAGTTCATTTCTTTCTTTCTCTTTATTTCCTATCCTCATTTGTATATAACACTTGTACATTATTTTTTTGCTTTGTCTTGTGTTGTTATTTACTGTTAGTAAGTCTTTTCAAGATAGTCCTCAGCTCAAGTTGTTGTTAATGGACTTCTTAGGTTGGGACTGCAGATGTGGTTGACTATGGTTTTGAAATGTGAGCTTGATGTTTTAATTTTGGGGAGACTGGTAAAGACTAATGAAGAGGCTAGTTATTCCTTAAAATATTGAGCCTTTTTATAATTTAAACATGATTCTGATAAGGAGTACATATGCATAATGAAAGTTTAAATCAATGGAGCATAGTCATGCTTGTACTTAACTAACATTCATTGCATGGGGTAAAGTTTGCAACCAAATATGAGTGCCTGAAGATTAAACACTTGACCAAATCCTAAAACAGGACTAATTTGGTTCTTAACCTTTGCTAAAAAGCTAAAATGGTCTATAGAAAGTAAAAAATATAGAAATAAGAGTTTGTTGTAAAACTCAAAGGGAACTTTCTAAGCAAAGGTGATTTGAGTAATCTCTACTGAGGCTATGGATGCCTTGATGGAAGTGGAGAAAGGCCTTGAATGGAGCCAAAGTCATATCTATCAGGGATATGGATGCCTGGCTAATAGCAAAGCAATACCCAAGCCTTCCCTAAGATACAACATGGTTTTTAATGAATATCCACCATGTTGTAAGTCAATGTTAATGGTTAAAGACATGAATTTTGGAAATTGCTCTCTAAATCCCATGGCAAATGATAGGTGAAATAAAATCACACACACAACATGACATGGTTTTGATGTTTGATCCCAATTTTTCATGTGTAAAACTTATTTTAAACATGAATTGATCTTAAAAATGGTGCTTGATCAAGTGGAGTGAATATCCTAATTATGAGTCTGAACTAAAGTCTCTAAATTTTAAAACATATTGCTATGAGAATTCACTTAATCAGGGTGTCACTATCAAGTTTGCACATTATTTTTATTTAAAGATCATCTACACTTGGCTTGATTATTATATTTATTCATGATTTTGGTTTAAATCTTATCTTAATTTGCTAATGTTGCATCTATGTGCTTCACATTACATACTTAATTGGAATCCATTTGAAATGGACAATGTTTGGGTTTCATGATTTAATGTCAATATTGGTTTTTTTACTAGCCTTTGGTATGTCAAAATCTGAGTTGAATTTATTTTTGATCACCCTGAAACTATGATTCTAGTTACCCTGGCTCAAGTCTTTCCATCTAAATTCAAAATTGGTGGGAACATTTTACGAGGGAACATTTTTGAAAAATGCCATGGACTTAATTAAATTTTTATACTAAGGCTTAGTCATGTTTATTAACATGACCAAAATTTAGTCTAAAAATCCATGTTTTGTCCCTTTTAGGTCTTGAGACCCCTCAGCCTATGTTCCTCATGGTCTAAACTAACTCACGGTCCCTTTTATTTAGCAGAGTCCCATTTAATTTCAAGCTTAGTCTAAAACTTTAGCCTAAAGTTTTAATTCATATTTATTAATACGAATCAAAATCTTGGTCTAAGACTGTAACCTAAGTTTTATATTATTTTTGAGCTTTGACTTAGTTATTCTCTTAATGTCCATAGGCAAGAATAGTGATTGACTCAATGGATTACAATTGATGGCACACTTTTGCTCAAGTAATCAAGATTGGATGGTGTGAGTTTAAATTCAAAAAGTTAAGTTTACGATGCATAATAAAACTTGAGCATATTCCTATTGATTGATGGTATGCATTAAGCGTACACCTTCTGATTGAGAGGGTGTATTAAGTCAATATTTTAGATTGAGCCCAAAGTGAACATGATGATGACACATGTCATAACCTCATTAGATAGAGTATTGAGTAGCCAATGGTTTTTGATCCTTTAGATCGAAATATAATAGAATACATTGATCTAGCCTAGCAAGATCCAATGATGTGAGATCAAAGGGTCCCTTTTATTATGTTCTAACTTGGTCTAGGGATTTACCCTAAAGTTTCATTATATTTATTAATACAATGAAACCTTAAGTTAAAAACTTATCCTAAGTCCTTTTTTATTAAGCACAAGGACTCCTTTTATTATGCTACGAGTTTAGTCTAAAATTTAGCCTAAATTTTTATTCATGTTCATTTATATAAATGAAACCTTAGACCAAAGACTTTAGCTTAAGCTTTATATTGTTCCTCTAGTTTTAACTTAAGATAATTTTCATTGTTTTTAGGAACAAATCATTCTCAATCTCACGGATTACAATCTGATGATGTTCATTTAATCAGATTAAAAGATCTAATAGTATAAGAACATAGTTGAAAAGTCAATACATGGTTATAGGCTAAAGATTGAGCACGTTATTAGAGATGGAATGTACACATTTAAGTGTACACCATCTAATCTACATCGTGTATTAAGTCAAGACTTTTTAATAAAGCCTAGAATGAACATGAGACTGCCACCTGGCAAGAGCATGTTAGCCTGACAAGACTAACATAACATGATGTATAGAGCTCATATAGCTACCAAGTGGCACCATTTTGGTCCAAGACCTATATATAGCCAATGGCATTTGATCCTTTGGATCAATATCAATAGCATGCATTTTCTCATGCAAGTGGATCCAATGGTGTGAGATAAGATGGACTTTTTAAAGGTCTCAAAACCAATAATAAAGTGACATGTGCCTAGATTAGAGCCAAGTGCTCAATTGGATTTGATGTGGCATGTCAAGTGTCAATATGTGGCAAAATTTGGTTGAGAAGCTAAAATTAATTATTCTTCCATGGATGAGAAATGATTTAAAGCATAAAAGGATGTCTATGAGTCATTCTAGAGCATATTTTTCAATCATAACCATACATCATTTTATATTTATACCATGACCATGGATCATTCACTTACTATCATTGCAAAAGCAAGGTTATTCCATGGCATGCACTAAAAAAAAGGAAACTATCTAGGAAGTTTCAACTATGCAGGTAAGTGATCAAGAGCTTCTATAGATGGTTGCACATGAGGACAAAGTCTCTTTGGCTCCTCAAATGAATATTCTCCTTCCATCTCATATGAAGACATCTCTAGCCATGAAATAAATTTTTTTGTTATAAATATATATCATTCATTATAAAGGTAGTTAGAGCAATGATTCTTTTCTTGAAAATGGATGAAGATATCAGGTGTGGCATGGAATATTTTATAGCTAGAAGCATATTGGAAAAATGGGAAAGGTTATTATGCAATTTTACAAATTGTGACCCACACTCACATAATTGAAAAATGATTTAAAATGTATAAATAGGGGGCTTATCCTTTATTCATGGTTTTTTTTATCTTCCTTTCTAAGGTGGTTATATCTATAAAACTATTAGTGAGATTTGAGAGAATCTTTATGTCTGCTTTGTCAAAAGAGCAATCTCACCATGCTTGTCCCAATGGCAGCATTTTAAAATATTGATGTTGGTAATATTTATTTTCAAGTTAATGAAAATGCTTGTGGTTCTTTGCTATTTCATGTTGATGAAGTGAAATAATATATTTTGAAAATATTGTTGATTGGATATCTAGTTTCATGTTCATTATTGGTTATCATTTTGAGCATGGATTTGGGTTATACAACCCTTTCTACATTATTTTATAACATGTTGTTGAATAAATCATTAGGGCACCCTAGGTTTATGGATTTGATAGGAAAGAGTTTTTTAAAAGTTTAGTTTCAGTGTATGTTCTATTCTTTCAAGGATCATTTGGTATTTCCTACTAGCTTGTATTTGAGTTTTTCTACATATGTGCTAAGGAATGATGTCATGAATCTTGAAAGATACCCTATTATTTGAAGGCCACCAGTATGCCACCTTAATTTTTTATAATTATCCAACTTGTCCTACCCTGTTCTACCCTACAAATAATACACTCTTTGTGTATTATAAGTTATATTTGCCTTACAAAGGCATAAGATCTTATATATTTGAAATGTGTTTGTAGTATGTATTTTAAATCCTAGCATTGTAGTCTTTTATTTGATCCTTATTTTTGAAGATTATCTAGAATGAAGATTTTAATCTCTTTGCCATCTATCTTTATTAGCTTATATATGACTTAGAGAATTTATGCATTTTGTGTGACAACCCTTAACGAGTGAAGTGTGAAAACCCAGTTTTGCCCTAGTCATATTTGATCCTTATGCCAAAAATCTCCATGGAGGTTGAATTGCATAATCTCTCCATATGAGTAAGCTAACCCATAAGTCCTCTCACATTACTTTAGGTAGAGCCAAAAGTAGCAGGGAGTTGACCATACCCTTTGTATGTGTCTCTCAATCATTTTCTATATTTGGTCTAATCTTGATGCCAAACCCTTCCTTAGTTATAATGACATACTATCAAGTTTTTCATCATTACTTGCCATTTTCTATCAAGTGTGCAAGGTCAAGTCTATAAGATGTATAATTGGGAACTGATAGTAACTAAATAATTTATCAAAGGATCTTGGCTCTATTCTCTTTTTTAAATATTATAAGGTGGATAAGAATCCACCTCCCAAATGACCTCATCTACAATAATTTTTTGAATAAAGTCTTCTTACAGGACAACATTTACATATCTTGGATTATACATGGATCCACTACATGTATAGTGAGACATGGTGAAATATATGATAAATGGTTTGTAACAAGAAGGAATGAGAGTTTTATAAACTCTATAAAGCTATGTCTGAAAAGACAAAAAGGTTCAACCAGGTTTAACTTGGTCTAGGGTGGAGCTGTATCTCTTAAAATTTTGATGCAAAGATTTGGTAAAAATAGTATGATGTTAATTATCTAATGTTAAATGTTTTACACAAACAAGGTTAATTAAAATGACCTAAAAACAAGATGATAAGCTCTAATGTCCAAACGTGTTCTGAATAAGTATAAACTAGAAAAGAGAAATGTCGTTAGGTCTTTTGTCCAAATGTAGAGTCAAAATTTAGGCTCAAATAGGTTGTGATAAGATTTTTGGCCAAACATGGTGCCAAAATATAGACTTGAAACAAAGGATGATGATGATTAATCTAACAAACTTGGAATAGTTTGGCAAAGACTAGACACTTGATTCTAGATATAAACATGATCTGATTGGTATAAAACATAAAACAAAAGGCACTTTGAAGATGGATTGAAAATATCAAGTAAAGGCACAAACAAAAGTTTCCAAATTTGAGTAATGGATTAACCTAAGTTACACAAATCAAAATAGAAAGATCTATGTATCATCCCCTACAAGTTGTGGCCTAAACAAAAATCAATCAATGTTTGCATTCAAACTTGTAAAAGTTAATTAAAGACTCAACTATGATAAACTAAGATTTGATGACAAGAAGCTAAGAAAATTTGAACAACATGATTGTGTTAAACAAAGATCCAATAAGGCTTAAATGATTGGTTTCAAATAATGATAATTGAGACACAAGATAAAACAAGTCTTTTCAAACAATTTGGGTAGTGTAACAGTGTTATTGCTCCCAAAATATGTGACAATGGTTATGTTTCAAAGACTTCAAAGGCATAAGACTTGAAATGATTTGGGTATCATAGCATTACCCATCTTAATCAAGTGCCACACTTAATGTTTTGACATAAAATTTTTCTAAGCTAAATTAAAGTGTCAAACAGATGGCATAAAGACTCCTCAAATAATGGAGTAATATTAGACACAATATTCATTCATGATTTAGTATAAATAATAAAGTTTTAGATATAACACACTAAGCAATACAACTAAGTATATCATCCTAAATCTTATCAAGGTGTAGAAAAGTGGGGTTGACTAAAAATTACAAGTTATGACCATTTAGATTGATCCCATGTGTACAAACTTTATTTTTTATAGACAAGAGAAGCAACACATCAATTGGATTCACATCAATTAGCTTATTGTGAAAAGGTCTTATCCTTTTCACAACCACTATACCACTAATGGAGATGGTTTAACCACTCAAACCACTATTTCAGTAGGGCAATCCCAATTTATATACTCCCCCATGGAGAGGGGTTAAAAAACTAATGGGAGATGAAGCCCTGGGTCAATGCTTCCCTAAATAACTCATGAGAGGAAATGACACCCCCTTCACAAGCTAAAATGAATGAAAATAAAATATGAGTAAAAATACTTTAGAGTTGCTTTTAGATCACCCAATACTATGCGAGTTTGGGGAGAGCTTAGGAAACTTTCTTTCGACACCTTGGACTAGGCATCAAATGCAATGGAAAGGTGATTTTAATCTCATGAGTTCCCTATAGGGGATGGGGGGAGAGCATACACGTGCTATCCTTTTTGTGAAAACAAATAATCAACAAATAGTTTGTAAATAATTTGTGAGTGAAGTTTGATTTTTTTGCACCAAATTGAATGTGACATTATTTGTTACTAGCCCCTTGGCTTAAGTGAAAAAAGTTGAAATAATATTTACACAAAATACCAAATTAAGCAAGACCATCTAGTTTTTTTAAGCCTAAAATCTAAATGTGCAAGATGTATGCTAAGTTCATTTTAAAACACCAATTTGAAATGTTCAAGATTTAAACATATTTTAGGCACCAAATTTGAAATGTTTCTAAGACTTAGCATATTAGATTTCAATTTAGAAACCAAATACCAAATGTGTAAGATATAGCATGTTCATTTTAGACCCAAATTGAAATGTTTGATTGATCTAAGCATGCAAATTTGGTGTTCAAATTGATCTTTCAACTTGTAATTGTTAGATGATAATCCCCTGCTTTGAAGCACTTTCTTGATTAGGCAAAGGATGTTTGATTTTTAGATTTCAGGTTTTTAATTTAGTTCACACAGTGACCTTGGATGGTCATAAATGACCACCACTAGTTTCAATGTAATTGTGACAGTTGGTTAATAGGTAATCACCATCGATTGAGAAGAATTGATACAGGTCGATAAAGATGATCATCGATAACTTGTGGACCTGAAGGTAAAACCAAAAAAGGTAAATGCATTCGATTAGGCAATGGTTAGTTCAAAGATAAATTAAAATTTCAAGGTAAAATTAAGTCTAGTGATTTAGATGCCTTTGAAACTAAGAAACCATACAAAGGAATAATATAAAGAATCAAAATGCAAGCTTTATGAATATTTTTCCCCTCTAACCTGACTTTCAATGCTTCACATAGAACTAGAGTTGATTGAGTATAACCATGATTATTTTAGACAAACCATTATCAATTAAACCTAATCATCATTGGTCTCTGTGTAGATCCAAGAGATAAATCAAAATCAAATCTAGTCAAAACAAGGTCAGAAAATCAATTTTAGAGAGCTTCAAATATCCAAATGAAGATTTAATATATGCATATTGATTTCTTTGGTACATGGGATGCATTGGGTCTCATTGGGTATGCCATTTGTGATGCTAGGAATTTGATGATGGATGGGAGGTTAGATCAAGTGTTAGTCTCAAAATGAAATCAAAATGAAAATAAAAACACTAAAAAAGCTTAACACTTCCATGCTTAGATCATAGGGGGAGCTTGGTGAACAAAAAATAAATGACAAAGCTCAACTAAAATGTAAATAAACTTATAAAATTTCCTTATCTTCCTTGAATGCTCCAAATGATGTGTTCATTGCTTACTCAGATTGTGCTAAAAAGTCTTCATCAATGGGGTTTGGATATCTCCATCTCATATTGGCACCATAATTGGCTTGGATTTTTCTTGATGTTACTTTAAAATGGCTTAGATTGACTCAATTTTGGCATTATAACACTATGCATTTGTTTCATGAATCAAATCCTGCATTATAACTCTACTATGTTCCAAGATTTCTAAATGAAGAGTTCTAGGCTTGATTTTATAGGCTTTGAAATGATTTGGAATGGGTTAAATCTTAACCTTGGTTGCTTAGTTAACCCCATTAGGGTTAAAAGGTGTCAAATGGTCACGATTAACATGGAATAAGCATGGGTGGGATATTTTTCAAAGATGACAACTCACAAAAGCTAATGATGAAAACCTAAGATATTCTTTGATTTTTTTTAATTTCCCTTTTTTATAATTGCTTTAATTGCTCATGGATGAATTCAATAAGGATTTGATTAGGATTTGCTTGTTAATTAATTTATTTTAGGTATTTGAAATGTTTGAGATTTTAATTTAATTCAATGTGTGCATTTAATTTATTTAATTGATTTTTAGGCCAATTGAACATGTTATGAAACCAAATTTGAGACTTTTAGAGATTCTTAGGCTAGATTTTTAGAGGTTGGTAAGAATTGATCTAAAGTTAGGCATGGAGCAATTGGTGGCCAATTTTATATGTCTACAATTAGTTCTACTAATATGGCCTTTACCATAGGCACTATGGAAGAATGAGGAGCATTGAATTGTGCTATACATATGTAATTAGGGTCAACTAGTTTACGATACTTGAAAGGTTTATTATCCATATGCCATATATGTAAACATCCCTTATGTATAAATTTTAAGCATAAATGTAAGGTATTTGGTAAAACTTCCATAACATGAATCTAAGGTTTACCTAACAGTAGGTTATAATACAAATGATTTTTCATGACTTGGAATATAATATCTAATATTTTAATCCCCACTATTACATCCAATGTAATTCTTCCTATCACTTGGCAAGGTACATTATCAAAAACTCATATGATCTTATCTAGTTTATGAATAAAGTCTATATTGATACCAAATATTTGAATAAACATGATATTGTAAATGTTTAATCGTGACCTATTATCTATAAACATAAGTTTAGCCCCCTTATTTAAGATACATACTTGAATATAAATGGATGCAAAATAGGTTGGTTATGTATTGTTGGGTAAAGTTGCATCATAATTTTATGTAAAGAATGTCCTTATAGATAGTGAATCTCTTGATCAAATCTAATATAAATATTTTTGTTGGATTATTCTTAAGTTGATCAATGACATCTTAATCTCTTGTGGCATTGGTTAGTACCTTAAGTGGAGGAGGAATATTAAGAAGGAAATTTTGACTACCTCCCCTTTTCCCTACAGGTTTATGTAGCCTACCTCTTTGTTTTTTGATAGTATGGACCTTCATATCAAACATAAACTAAGGGAAAATAATAGGGGAGGGATGTTGGATATCACTACTAATAGGTCTCATGGGAGGAGAAATGAAAGGGGTCATACATGCCCTTTCCATTTGAGTAGTAACCTTAAATGTCTAAGATTTAATATTCATGCAATGTGTTACTAAAGAGAGATAAAATTTCATCATTATTAATATAATCCTTGGTTTTATTTTAGATATATGTAACCCATTTCATTCATGAAATAAACATATAATTATGACAATTGTAGCTCAAATTTTGAAATATGAATAATCAACATCCTTTTAGTAATGTTAGGGATTTGCTTATCTAAGTAAGGGGAAATCAAAAATAATATTTGAAATTCAAACCCTAATAAAGGATAAAAATGAAACCTTACAAAAAATTGAAACCTTAATGTTGGAGGATACCTAAGGTTTTTGGTGGTCAAGTTAATGATCAGGTTCACCAAAAGGTTTTAATTATTTTTTCTAAATAAAATAAAACTATAAATATTAAAATTATGTAAAATAAAGAAATAATCATACAAATTTTGATGTCAAAGGGTAACTTGATACTGTACTTAGGTAATTGGAAATCAATAAATCACTATGCAAGAGAGGTACTTATCTTACTATAATATTATTTTTCTCATTGTGTTCATCACTATTTGTGAAAATATTTTATGTCTACTTTGTAATTATTTAGATTAAGAAACATGAGCTCAAACTATAAATGAATGCTACTATTGAAACTAAGAACCTTGTAGTGATGGGCAATGTCTAAGCTCTTTCGATAGTATCCCTATTGACTAGGTAGATATGTGATGCCTCAGATTGTTGTGCGTATGACTCTAGATTCTTCCTATGTGTGTGCTAGCCTTTGGTCCTATAAATTTATCCTTATTTTTGTTCTCCTTATTTTGAAATAATAATTTCAATTTTGACCACAAAATAACCCTTAAAAAAGGGTTAACATATTAGGTTAAAAATCACCAGCCACTCCCCTATGAGTGCCTAATAATTTACTACGTTCTAATACTCTGAAGAGGGATGAAATAACATGTAGTTATCCCATTTATGTATGTGTGCACCATCATGATCAATATATAATAAAATGAAATGTTTAGATTTTGACACTTGGCACCATACAAATTTGACCTACATGTGCATTCATAATTGGCTCTAGAGCTACTCTTTTGAGGGATATTTAAATATGTATGCCTTTAGGATAATTTATCAAGAGAGTGTTAATTAATTTCTCAAGTTTGTTAAGAGTTTCCAAGATAGTAATAAAGTGAATATAACCTTAATATTGAAGCATACACTTTTATATTTCCCACTATGATCACCCCATAAACATGTATAGGCCAAACTAATGGAGACTTCTTGATTTGAAAAATAGTCATTAAGTAATCATGGACACAATTGGTAAAGGTAAACACCCATGGTAACTAAAAATATACACTTGGTGTCAGTACTATATTGGGAGTGAAAATTATTAATTTGAGATATAGAGAGAATTTGTTTTAGATTATATAAGATCTATTTACAAACTTGATCTTGAATATGTGTATCTAGTGAATAGGGTTGGCCAAGTCAATAGGTGGGTAAATAAATAAGGGAAAGTGTGAATAATATTAAAATGTGTAAGCAATGTAAAAGTATGTCAAAGTGTGCCAAAATTGATGTTGACAAAGTGTCTACTTAAATAAATCTTCTTCTCTCATTATCTTATGTTGAATTAGTGACTTAAATCATGAATATATGAATGATGTGGACACACACTTGATTTAGAAATCATAAGAACACTAAATATTAAATAAATGCTTTGGATATAATTGAGATAATTATTTTATTTATTGTTGATGCTCAATAAGAATTTGAGAATATTGATTTATTTATTTCTATTGGGTCCAACATGCCCCATTACTCAAAATTTCACATGTAGACCCTCTTGATTTAACATACTTGTTTCTAATTTTTGTTCTTGATTCATTGCATTGTCACATTTATTAATGTCACATAAATTTATTGATATGGATTCCCATCTTAAGGTTTCAAACTTATGAATGTGTTTGATGAGATTGAACAACCTTCACTTGACCATTTATTTACAATGATTAGACAATCCTTGTCTAGGTAATAAACAATAGAAACTGGCTCAATTTGCCCATTATCAATATGAAGTCCTTAATTGGTTATAAATCATTTATATTAGTGTTAAAATATTACCTTATGGTGATAATGATGTATTTGGATGATTATTTTAAATATTTGATCTTTAAAACATGAACATGACCTTTTCTTTAGGTTAAATTAAATTGCAACCAATTTCAAAAATTTATTTCATTAGACATTAGACTTCATTATTGAACTATTTCGATTAGATTATGATATTTTTTCATTCATATCTAGTTTAATTTATAGTTTAAATGATCATATTATTGATTTGAATTTATTATTTTGGATCTTAAAATGTGCCTTAGTAGAGTTTGTAATATATTTTGCTTAGCCACATTTGCTTACATCAGGGTTTATTTCAAGTATTTTTGAATGGTGACCTATGCTTGATTTATATATTTCATGGAATTTTTCAGAACTTACTCAGATAAATTTGGCTGTCTATTCACTATGTTAGGTTTTTACTATTTGGATAATTTATTAATGGTTTCCTAAAGTCACTTTTTCCTTGTCTTTGTTTACAAATATCTTTCAATGTCTTCTAAGCCATCAAGCCTTGCCATCTATCAAAATCTTGAGTGTTTGGAGTCCATGGGGGTATTTAAAAATGGCTAAGTATATCCCATGGCATGCCTTCCTAGATTTATGATGCGTGTCTTAAATATGGAAGCCTAAGTGATCTTCAACTTTCAAAGGAAGTGAGTAGTCCATAAAAGTCTTCCAAGTCTTCAAGTGTTGAGATTATGACATATGGCTGCATCTTAGGCACCCAAATCTTGGAAGGAGGCACTCAATAGTTTAATATATTAATTTCTTAAACATTCATGAGTCATTTATGTGTTGATAGATCATGTGATTTGAGTGAAGCCAAGGTTTATATTCATCCCAAGGCTTGAAGGCCTAAGATCATGCCACATGACACGATATTGGGGAGCATAAGAGCATAAGGTTGAAGATAGTCCATAAAAGATCTAAGGCCTAAAGGCTCATGATAATGATATGTGGCATCATTGCAGAGTTATAAAGTCTTATAGGGTTAGTTCATATAATGTAAGCCTTTGATGGAAGATTTAATGTAGAGATGCCACATGGCAATATCAATGATTCAGAGTTCACCTCGAGATCATGCCATATGACTTGATCCCATTCAAATTAGAATAAGATCATTTTTATAATAATGGCTAAGTATTGAAGACTTTCAAGTCTTGATATCATGCCATGTGACATAATCTCAGGGATTTAGAGATCGAGGAGGGAAATGAATGGTTAAATTTTTTTTAGACCCAAAAGTCCTACGATTGCAACACATGATTTCATCTTAGGGAGTCAAAGTTTAAAAGGGTGAATACATAGTAAACAATTGAAATATCTCCTAAAGTCTTGATATTATGATATGTGGCACAATCTTAGGGATTCATATATTAGGGAGGGAAATACACAATTCAAATTTATTATGACCCCAAAGTATTGTGATTGTGACACATGGTCACATCTCAGGGAGTTAGATTTTGAAAGGGAAGATACATATTAAATAATTGAAAGATCCCCTAAAGTCATGAGATCATGCCACATGGCATGATCTCAAAGACTTGGACAACAAAAGAAATAATACCCATAGTGAATACCTAAAGATTATAAGCTCTATGATAATGAAACATGGTACCATTGTGGGAGCCAACATTTCAAGGACATAAAACACAAAGTAATCAGATAATGATCTCTAAGAGTCCCAAGATCATGACACATGGCACAATCTCATAGACTTGGCCTACAAAACAATCTAAAGGCACATGAATCCTAAAATACCTCTGTAAATGATATTTTGAAAAATGTCATGATTAATAAAGATCATATCTTTATAATTTAAATTTGATGACAAGGTGTAGACCCTAATGATGTGTAAATGATGGTTTTGTTATGTTTACAATTGTAAATAGTAAGCAAGAAATTGAACATGAAAATAGCAAAAAATGGAGCAATATCAAAATACTTGGTCTAATGGGAATAGAATCTTCAATTATATATGAATCAAAACCATAGATAACTTAGGTGACATGGATTGAAAAGGTTCATAACATGTTGATTGGAACATCTTTTTGATTATGATGTTGCAACAAACTCAAAGGGAAATCATGGCCAAGAATGGGGAACTTCATGATATATGAGGTGAGATCCAATCTTTTTATTATATATAAGATAATTTAAAGTTTTATAAAAAAGGGGTGGACATTTTTATGTAGCAAAAATCTAAAAAAATTGAGGAAGGCTATGACATCCCCCTTTTACTTTGTCTTGGCTAGTGATTGTTTGCCTGAAGGCGTAATGAATATGTTTACAAATGACATTGAAGTGAATACCAATTTGGTTCAAAAATCATGTTTTTATCTAGTAGTGACCCTTTATTTTTATGATTGAATAAGGTCAATTAATGCTAGGAATATATTATAATGCTTTTTTGCTAATGAATATGAAGTTAGATTGTGTAGTAGCTAGTTTGATTGGTTCTAAATTTCTATTCTATTTAATTTGAAGTTGTTTCAATCCATTTTATGTAGTAGCTACAAATATTTTTACATGATTTATTCAATAGATATTTAGAATAATATGTTCACTTAATTACTCAAAATCTTTCCCATTGTGTTACTTTAGTTTGTGTTGTGGGTAGACCTAGTACCTAATGGCATAATTATGACCAGGCACACTTTCATATTTTTAGTATTGATGATACTATTTCAGTCAAGAAACCATCACTTCCCTATCTTATCCTTTTCCTCTTTTATCTTTTTTGATCAATATATTACCCATTATACTATAATTATCCTACCTATGTGAAGGAAGTAAAATGAATTAAACCAATGCAAGGGAGACTTTCTAGATAACATAGAATTGCTAGAATTACTGGTGATAAACTACCATTGCTCTCTAGGAGTAATAATTAGAAATTTTTTAGCCCTTGGGTTTAACCAGATAAATCTTAAAAACAAGGGGATATTTTTTCTCATGTGTTACTACCTCCCTTTGTAATCTCAGAATATTTAATCTAATAACTATTTTTGTTGTGGGTCAATAGATAGAGACCAACATAAATTAGCACTAGAAAGATGGCCTTAAACCTCCAAATACTTTGAGTTACATTGATTTTTCATTTTTTTTAAGCTTTCATATTATCTATATTTCATGTTTCATTAGTTTATAGTTATTGGTATGGATATTTATAATCCATATTTGATCTATCAAACAATCTAGAGCTCATTGAGCAAATATGTAGATCTTGAATAGTTAGAGGTAGATTTATTATGTTTCCATTGTAAATATTTAGGAAATCCCAAATTAATAGAGGGATACCAAGGAATTTAGTCACCCCTATCATCTCCACCTCCCAATTTGATTTGAAACAACCCACACCCATTATTGCACATATGGCTTGGTTAGCAAGGTCTGAAATAAATGTCTTTTGTGACGTGCATGATCTACCTAAGAACCCTGAGAGGTATCTTTTGAGGTTCACCCCAAGCACTAGGAGAAATAAAAAATAACATATCACATCCTATAAAACTACCCTTAAGTTACTCAATATTGAACTTGAATATGTATCTTATAGGCTTTTCCCTTTCACCTTACTTAATGTGGCTTATGACTAGTTTCTCAACCTTATTGAGGATTTGACTATAAGTTGGAATCAATTGAGTAACATGTTCTTGGCCTAGTTTGGCTAGGTGGTAGACCCTAGTGTTTTATATAAATTTTTTACTTGCATGAAAAGGGATACTAATGAATCTATACACAATTTTAACACTCACTTTCAAAATATGTGTAGTAGGGTGACAATCTTGTATAGACTAGATGATCAAGTAGAATTAAAAATGTTTAAGAATGCTTTAGACCCATGAAAAACCATGTTCTTAAGGAGATATCCAACTATCACAAATTTTCCTCTTGTCTATGCAAAGGAAATAAAAGTTGATATGAAACTTAACCCACAAGGGCAAATGTTGTCCCCTATTCCCAACATCCTACTAAACATTCCATTATTGAATCCTATCCCATTTGTAAATTAGAATGTCCTATTACGATGACCTTTCCTAATCACAAATCAAATTCTTCCACTCCACACTATTCCAAATCAAAATTCAGGATTTATAAATTTTGTTCATAATGAGGTTATTCCATGGTATTATAACCAAGATATAGTCCCAGTTGTAACTAATAAACATAGACTTCTAATCAAGAATCAACCAAGCAAGATCTAGATGTAATCCAATGGATGGTCCAAAAGTTGAGTAATGATTTTATTATTTTGTAAAAATAAGTGGGTAGTTTAAGTAATGGAAATTATACCCAAAATTTCACTAATAAATGTAATTATAAACCCTCTAATAGGTAGGGAAAGCAAGTTGAGTTTCCATTTAATAAAATGTCTAAGATCAACATCATAGAGATCACCCTACCCAACTGGTGTGGTGTGCATAACTCAACATAACATGGGGAACTTGACTATGTTGAGTTTTTTCATGCCTTTGAAATATTTCAAAAGGATATTGATGAGTATGATAATGTCTCAACCAACCAAAACACCACAAATCACTCTGATTTTCCTAGTTCATCAAAATTGCCTCATACAACCATGGTTTTAGAGACCCTAGACTTTCTTAGTGAAGGGGACAATGAACATAAAAAAATACCAATGGAATTTAGGTTGTGAAACAATATCATAAGGCAAATTATAATTTTATCAATAAGGCACATCAACCCTTGAGCACCTCAATGCCACCTAATAATGTTGCTACACTCTCGATCCAAAAGCTAGAAATGATCCACCCCCACCAAAGTCAGGAAATAGGTAGCCCACCACTAGAAAAACAAGTTAAAATATAGTCAAGGATACAAAAAACATAAAATATAATATAACCCTCCACAAATTGGCACAAATGATTGAGCAAAGGGATTTACTTTTTAGGTCTATTACAAATAATAACATTTAGCCCAAAAATAAGGTCAAAACCAATATCAATGTTATGATACATAAGACCAAAACTAAGGTTCCACCCTTCTTAATTATAGCATAAATCTTTAAGAATAATTTACACAATTTATTGGTTGATTTAGGTGCCTCAACCAATGTCATGCATGTAGGGTTTTACAAGAAATTAGGACTTGTCCCTGTAAAATCATATAAGGTAGTGGTCTAGTTAGATAAGTCTAAAGTCAAGGTTGTAAGATAATTTTTGAATTTTCGTATGTAATTATGTGTTGATCCAATAATATAATATTTTATGTCAATAAAAGTTATTGAGATCTCAAATGCATATGGCATGTTGCTAAGTAGAGATTGGTTCAAATCTCTTAATGGATATATGGCAACAAACTTCTCCCATATGTGGCTACCATGGAGGGGAGTGGAAAAACATATCTGAGTTTATAGAGATCTATGCATGAAGTTGATGATTACATAATATAACATAATCAATAAATAATTTAAATTTACCTCTATAGATTTGGGTATCTATACTCTGACTACCAAACCAACAAGGAAGAAAAAACTTGACCAAGGTCAAAATACAGGTATGTGGTCTTTGTATTTTGATAGAACACATTCTAAATAAGGGTTTGGAGTAGGTATTATTCTTATTTATCCCTATGGTAGAAAGTGTGTAGCCACATATAGACTACAATTTCATTGTATGAATAACATAATAGAATATAAAGTGTTAATCTTGGGATTACAATTTGCATCTAGGTATGATGTCCACCAATTAAAGGTATATGATGACTCTAAATTGGTCATAAATTAAGTACAACATAAATTTAAATATAATATATCTTATTGGAAGAAGTATAAACACCATGCTTGGGACATGATAGAGTCTTTTGATGATTTCAACATTATTGTCATTCTTATAATTGATAATGCCATGGTAGATTCATTGGTTATTTTAATGGCTAACCTCACACCCTTAGATAACACTGATTTACAAAAGTTTTCTATTAATTTGGTTTCCTATCCATCTATGCCTAATAATGTAAATAATTTTCAAGTATTTTGAGGATGATAGACATATTAAAGATTTATTTTCTAATTCTAATGCTTTTGATGTGCATGTGATTTATGAGGATGAGATGAGTGATTTGAATGAAGAACATTGTGATGCTAATGGAGTTTTGAACCTTAAGTATAATCAAATTACAAAGGGAATGATATCACTAGAAATGTTATTTGACTTATAAAGTCATATAACTAGGCTTGAAATATTTATTAACCCCAATTAGAGATCATGATTTATTAACATGGGGACATTTGATCAACCTTGAAACATCATTTTAGGGTCTAAATGTAACAATGAAGAAATGCATAGTTTGCCAATGATGTTAATACATTACCAAGGAATCATTTCTTGGACTTTTGGTGACCTGAAGGTATTTAATGATATCTTCATGACACATAATATTCCTTTAAAACTTGATAAGAAGCCATTCAAATAATTTTAGCGACTAGTCAATCTTGTTTTTGAACCACTCATCTTGAAGGAAGTTCAGAGGTTATTGTCAACTAGTATAATCTTTCCTATATGACATTCAACTTGGGTACTTAATTTAGTACTAGTCACAAAGAATAAAAAAAGATATGTCTTTGTGTTGATTGTAATAATTTGAATCAAGATTTAGATAAAAATAATTATCCTTTTCCATCTCTAGATGAGGTCTTCCAAAAGGTTATTGTATCTACGATGATGTCTTTACTAAATAGATTCTCACGTTACAATCAAGTTTTGGTTAATAAATAAGACCAATCTTAGACAACCTTCACTACAAAGTGGGGCACGTTCACTTATAAGAAGATACCATTTGGTTTGGTTAATACTGGTGCCACCTTCTAGGGAGCCAAGGACATTATACTTGAAGGAATATTTGGTAAGTGAATTTTTGTGTACATGGATGATTTGATAGTATTTTTTGAATGTAGGTAAAACCATATAAGGAAATTATAGATAATATTTGTATTAAGCACAAAATATACTGAGAGGGGGGGGTGAATCAGTATATCATATATCTAATAAAACTTTTCCATGGGCAAATTCCACTTAATCAAACATTCAAGATATGCAATAAAAATCAAACAATAAACACCACAAAAGATAGAGAGAAACACCAGATATAACATGGAAAACCATGTGTAAAAAACCATGGAGAATAATCTCAAGTATATGAATGAGCACCAACCAAAACAATATTCACAAGCCAAGCTTGCAAGAGCACCAACCCCTTTGCTGAGCACCAACCCATCAACTATTCATGAGCACCAACCCACAAGAGCACCACACCCCTTTGCCAAGCACCAACCCAGCTACTATTCATGAGCACCAACCCATAGGATCACCAACCCCTTTGTCGAGCACCAACCCAACAACAATTCATGAGCACTAACCCATAGGAGCACCAACCCCTTTGCCGAGCACCAACCCAACAACAATTCACGAGCACCAACCCATTTGTGTATACCACACACCTATCTCTTAATGTTTCTATCTCAATAAATAATAGATCAATACAACATCTCTTTCCTCTCTCTCACCTTTGCTCTTCTAAGCTAGATATAATAAATACAAATCATATTCATCTCTCACAATTGCTCTTCTAAGCTAGATATTACAATATAAAATCAACCTCTATCTCTTGTATTACAAATGGCTTCTCAAGCCTTTATTTATAGCTTTCCAAATGACCTTTGGCCTTCCCCCTTTGTGACCCTTCAATCCTCATGGAAAATGGTGCCAAACTTGTATGACCCTTCATATTCTTGCCATTGAAAAGTCATGTGGTGACCCTTCATGACCAAAAACGTCCTTCCCACTTTTTTCCTTATCTTGGTGACTTTTCGTATTCCTCAAAGTGTCCTTCAGAAGAAATTGTACCCTTCCTCTTTTGTCTTCACTTGGTGACTCTTGGAATTCCCCAAGATGACTCTTCATGGGAAAATGCGTCCCATCCTTCTTTTGTCTTTACCCCGTGGCTCTTTGACTTCTTCATGGGCCCTTCTTTTGTCTCATATGCAACCAAAAATATATTTGTTAATATTAAATAAATATTAACTCACATTAGACAAGATAAACAACATTAAATGCAATGGGGCCTATATCACCAATAATGCTAGACCTTTGACATCAATGACAATATTTCCAATAATTTGAATGTTGTTGTAAGTTTGGTATTTCACTTAGTCCAAATAGATGTATTTTTTGTGTGATAGAAGATAAAGTTATTGGTCATGTAATTATGAAAAAAGGTATGTTAATTGAGCCTGATCAAGTTGATGCCATTTCTAAAATTCAATTACCAAATAGTAAGAAAGAACTGAAATCATTTTTTGATAAGATAAATTTTGTGTGAAATTTCATCTCAAGTTTTCCTAAAATAACTAAACCATTGAATGCCATATTAAAATAGGGAGCCAAAGTGGAATGGACACCTAATTCAAAGATATCATTTCAAGAAATTAAGGATGATATAATACAATCCCTTATTTTGGTCAACATAGATTATTCAAAACATTTGTACTTGTACTCTTTTTCATTTGATCATATGATCATTTTAGTCCTTACACAAAAGTTATAAGATGAAGAACACCCTATAACCTTCATGAGTACCAATTTTAAAGAGCTTAAATCGAAATACCCTAATGTGGATAAGTAGGCCTATGTTTTATTCAATATGGTAAAGAAATTATGACATTACATATTGAGAAACAAGGTCTACACTATGGCTCTAGATCATGCTATCAAAATGATGTTAGGACATAATGAGCTTGGAGAAATAAGAGGATAATGGGTCTCAAAACTTTAAGAGTACAACATTGAAGTTAAGATGGTAAATATCATTTGAGGTCTTGGTATACCACAGCTAATTTATGAGATTGATCCTTGCATTGTTGTTAAATCAAATTAGTTTGAAGTCAAACCCATCCCATGGATCATATTGTTCATTAACTACTATATATTATTACATTAATTGGCCTTGATAAGACATAAAAGAGATCAGCATGACTGAAGGCTATCCATTACATGTTAAATAAAGGTATTTATATTAAATAAATCATGAAGGTATCTTATTAAAATGTTTAATAGAGGAATAAACACATGATTTTAGGATTTATTTTCATGATAAATTTGGAAGTAGTCATCCTTCTAGTGATACGATAGCTCATAACATTTTAAGAGTTGGTTATTATTGGCTAACCCTATTCAAATATGTTCATGCTCATGTGAATTCTTGTCATATCTAGCAGACATTTGAAAATAGATAAACTCATGCTTCTATACCTCTTCAAGTAGTAATTCAATAATGTCCCTTTGCTTAGTGGGGTCTAGACTTTATTAGCATCATAAATCTGAATTCTTCAGTTGGTCATTGATTCATTCTTAAAACCATTGACTATTGCACAAGGTGGATTGAAGAAAAGGAAAAAAATAATATTACTAGATAATAAATGATTCAATTCCTTGAGGAATTCATTTCAACTAGATTGACACCCCTGTGGCACTTGTATTTGACCATGTACCTACCTTCTAGTCAACTAAGTTGATTGAGTGGGAATATCAAAATGGAATCACTTTGAAGTTCCCTTAAAACTATTAACCCCAAGGAAATGATTTGGTTGAATATAAAAATAATAAATTATTGAATGTCATTAAGAAAGTAGTGGAAGAAAACTCACGTAATCAACATATATTACTCAAGTATGTTTTTTGGGTTGATCGAACAAGACACAAGAAAAGCCTCAAGAGTTCACCTTTAAGGTTAGTCTATGGTGTGGAACCAATATTGTCCAATGAAACTCAAAGTACCCACATACTAATTCATTCATGACTACATGGAAGTAAATGAGTTAGGTCTATCCAAACTATTAGACCTAATCTATATGGATGACATAAGGGATGAAGCCTTGCAAAATTTTAGTAGGTTTCAAGTGGTTATGAAACAATAGTTTGATATAAAAACACAAGTGAAATGATTTCATATTTTATACTTGGTTTTATTATAGGAAAAATACTATGAGAATAAAGGTCAACATTCTAAGTTCAGTCCTCTTTGGATTGGTCCTTATTAAGTTATTGGGTTGCTAGCACACAATGATTTTAGGTTGAAGGATCTACAAAAGAAATGACCTATGGCTACCAGTCAAAAAAAAAAATATAAATAATTACTTCTTAGTTTTTCCACCCAATGCCATTTTAGAATGAGGGTTATGAGGTTTGATGCTTGTATATACTGTATAGTTTGTTCCCTACTTTCTTAGTTTAATTTCATGCTTTTTTAGGTTAGATTTGATTTTTTTGTTTGTTTGTTTTGGATTTGGATCTATTGGCTTGTTTGTTCATTTCCTTGTTCTAATTCTTCCCCCCAAATTATTTGAGTTGGTTTGTCTTGTTCTAACCATTTGTAATTTTCAATGTACCCTTCCCAAAATTGATAAAAGCTAATTACTTTCCATATCATGAGAAGTAAGTTCATGAAAATGAAATATCTTAGTATTGTTGTTTTGAACCTCCCCTTATTAAAATCATTTCATTCTTGGTCCTCAAAAGTGAAGTTTACTTGTAGTCTGCATTACATCAAAATCAAGCCTAGGAAATAAGTAAATAAGTTGAGACAACATCATGTTAAAGTGAGGTTCTTTTAGGCTTTAATGGAGTTATAATTTCAAATTGTGGATGGATGTATGAGGGTCATTCATATTTTAGAAGTTAGACATTAAGTATTCATTCTCAAATAACTTTATAAACCAGAAGCAATTCTTTGGTACACTTTCAAAATTTTGAAGTCCTTTGATTCTAAACAAAATATGTGGATTTTTATAAAGGTTTCTCTTCTTGTCTAAAGCCATAAACTAAAATTAATCTAATTTATAAATAAAAATGAAGCACTAATTTAGTTGAATTTATTTTGGTAATCATGAACTCTTTCAGTTTATCCATGTACCCATAACCTGTTCCTCAACCCTTAATAGACTAAACAATGAAATATTTTAAGAAATAAAGAAATAAAAGGAAATTGACTTTAAATGCAAAATCCAAGTCTTCCTCAAAAGGGTGATTCAGGAAAATCCACCACAATATTTCCAACCTAGATGGTAGTGGAACAAGGACTTGAGTGGGACTATAGGTATCTATGTTAGGGTTATGGATGCTTGGCTAGCAGTAGAGAAATACCCAAAGTATTCCCCCCAAGCTGAATAACCAATAATTTATTCCTCTCAAAAGTTTTGATTGCTTAGGTAGATCTAAATTATTTCATGTGGATTCAAGAACTATAAAATAATCAATCACTTTCACACACACCGATAAGTAAAATTAAACTTAGTATGTCACATGTTGAAGCAAAATTTAGTGTTTTCATCTTTATAATTTTTTCTAAGGATTTGTTTGTATTTTTATGTTTTTTGTTCATGTTTGAAAATTTATCATTTAGGTTCTAAATGCTAAACAACATTCTCCTTGTGGAAATTGCCATTTTTTGGGACCAACACACACCATTACTCAGAATCTCACATGGGGACCCTCCTGATTTAACATACTTATTTCTTATTTTTTTTATTGATTCCTTATATGGTCACATTTATGAATGATTAATAAATTTCTTGATATGGATTCCCATCTTAAGGTTTCAAACTTATAAATTCATTTGATGAGATTGAACAATCTTCACTTGACCATTTATTCACAATGATTAGACAATCCTTGTTTAGGGCTTAAAGAATAGAAATTGGCCCAATTTTCCCATCATTAATGCAAAGTATTCCATTGGTTATAAAACATTTGTCTTAGTGCTAAAATATTATCTTTTGGTGTTCATGGTGTATTTGGATGATTATTTTAAATATTTGATCTTTAAAACATGAAAATGACCTTTTATTTATGTTAAATTGAAAAATTGGTCAATTTAAATAATTTATTTCATTGGACATTAAACTTCATTATTGAACTATTTCAATTGAATTATGATATTTTTTCATTCATATCTAGTTTAATTTATAGTTTAAATGGTCATATTGTCAATTTGAATTTCTTATTTTGGCTCTAAAAAAGTGGCTTAGTCAAGTTCGTAATATATTTTGCTTAGTCACATTTACTTTTGTTAGGGTTTCTTTAAAGTATTTTAAACATTTAATTGTTCTTGATTTATAACTTTCATAGACTTATTTGGACCTTACTCAGCTAAATTTGGTTTTGTCTATTCGCTATATCATGTTTTTTCTATGCGACTAACTTATTAATGGTTTTCTCAAGTCCATTTTGCCTTTTCATTGTTTGTAGATATCTTCTAAAGTATTTTGAGACATTGATCCTTGCTATCTATCAAAATCCTTGGCATTTTGAGTTTATAGGGGCATTAAAAAATGGATAAGTCTATCTTATGGCTAGACTTCTTATATTTTTGATGTGTGTCATAAATCTAAAAGTTTGGGTGTTATACAACTTCTAAGAGGTAGTGAGTAGTCCATAGAAGTCTTCCAAGTCTTGAAGTTTGGAGATTGTAACATGTGGTCACATCTTGGGCACCTAGAGCTTGAAGTGAGGAAATCAATAGTTTAATGTCTTGATCTCTTGAGCTTCCATGAACCATCCATGTGTTAATATATTGGGTGATCTAATCTAAGATAAAGTATATATTCATCTAAAGGCCTAAAGGCTTGAGATATCAAGTAACATGGGAACAAAAGGTCAAAGATAATCCATAGAAGCTTTGAGGCTCAAAGGTTTGTGATGATGCCATGTGGCATCATTACAAATCTCTAAAGACTCAAAGGGTTGGTTCATATAGTTCAAGCCTTCGATGGAAGATTCAATATAGAGACACCACTTAGAAACATCAATAGTTTAGATCTCAACTTGAGATCATGCCACATGGCATTATCTTGTTCAAATAAAGATCAAATCAATTCTTATAAAAATGGCTAAGTGTCAAAGATTTTTGAGTCCTAAAATCATGTCATATGGTACAATATCAAAGATTCAAAGATTGGGGAGGGAAATTTATAGTTCAAATTTGTTTTGACCCCAAAGAATTGTGATTACAACACATGGTTTCATCTCAAGGAGTTAGATTTTATAATGGTGAATACATAGTAAATAGTTGAAAGATCTCCCAAAGTCTTGAGATCATGCCATGTGGCATGATCTCAAAGACTTGATCGATAAAAAAAATAAGACCCACAATGAAGACCCAAATACCCTAAGATCCATGATGATTCCATGTGGCACCATCCTAAGAGATATAATACGAAGGACATAAAATATATAATAGTCAAACGATGATCTCCTTGAGTCCTGAGATCATGACACATGGAACAATATCAAGGAATTAACCATAAAACATATCTAAAGGCATGTTAAGCTTGAAATACCTCCTTAAAAGTGATATTTTTATAATTTTCATGATCATTGAAGACTGTAGCCATGAAGCATAAATTAAATTTTATGGTAAGGTATAGACTTCAATGATAGGTAAATGACTATTTCATTATGTTTATAATTGTAAACAATAAGTGGGAAATTGAACATGAAGGTAACAAAAACTAGAGTAATAACATAATACTTGGTCTAAGAGGATGAAATCTTCAGTTTACCCTTTAGTTAGATAGGTGTCACAACCATAGATAATTTGAGTGACATGGATTAAAAAGGTTGGTAACATGTCGAGAGGAACATCTTTTCAGTTAGGTCATTTCAACAAACTCTAAGGGTAATCATGGCTAGGGATGGGGAGATTAGTGTTATATAGGGTGAGATACATTAATTTTCATATATACAAGATAATTTACAATCTTATAAAAATGAAGTGGACATTTTTATGCACTAAAAATCTACATAAATTGATGAAGGTTGTGACCTCCCCCTTTTGTTTTGTGTTGGGTAGCGATTATCTGCCTAAAGGCACAGACAATTATTTTACAAATGAAATTAAAGTGAATACTAGTTTAGTTCAAAATTCACATTGTTCTCTGGTAGTGATTATTTATTTATGTGATTGACTAAGGTCAATTAATGCTAGGAATATATTATAATGCTTGTTAACCAATGAATATGCAGTGAGATTGTATAGTAGCTAGTCTAATTGGTTCTAAATTTTTATTTAATTTAATTTAAAGCTATTTCAAGCCATTGTGTGTCATAGCTACATTAATTTTACATGATTTTATTTAATACATATTCAAAATAATATGTTCACTTAATTCCTCAAAATCTTACCCATTGTGTTACTTTAGTTTGTGTTGTGGTTAGACTTGGTATCCAATGGTATAATCATGACCATGCATGTTTTCATATTTATAACATTGATGATCCTATTTCATTCAAGAAATCATTACTTCCCTACCTTACCATTTATCTCTTTAATCTTTTTTTTATGAATTCCATACCAATTATACTATAATTGTCCTACCTATGTGAAGTAAGTAAAAGGAATTAAACCTATATAAGTATTACTTTTTAGATAACATAAAATTTATAGAATTTTTGGTGATAAACTGCCATTGCTCTCTAGGACTAATGGATGGATATTTCTCATACCTTGGGTTTAACTATATAAATCTTTAAAATGAGGGGATATTTTGTCTCATGTGTTTTTACCTCCCTTTGTATTTTTAGAGCAGTTAATCCAATAATTGTTTATATTGTGGGTCAATAGATGAAGACCAATAGTTTCTTATGTTTAATAAGAGTGCTTAGTATCTGCTTATTTTATTTATTTATTTGTGTTTAATATTGATTCAAAATCCATATTTGTGCACTTAAATATGTAGCTATACCCATGATAGGATGTTTTTCATGTTGTTATATATACACCTTATCTCAGTGAAGTGTGATTACATCTTCTTTGATTACAACAAGAACTAACATACAAGTCTACTCCCTTGGTTGGGAAAGGTATATGAGATAAATAAATAAACAAGAAAACATAAACAAGACAAGCTATACCTTCCCCATGGACTTTACCATCAAAATTGGTCCACAACATGATTATGCCCCAAAATAGAACTCAAAATCCTTAGCAATGTCATTATTATAGTGCCTATAACATCTCCTTAAGCTCTATTGAATTAGTTTATGAATGAATTGGAATAATTTTTGAAGCTTTTATATGGATTTATACATGGTTTATTTTCACTAAAAATCTTGTTATTGGTCTATGGTGGCCCTTGTATTTATAGGTTTGGCAAAGTGATAAAGAGCATCCATCTCAAGGTGAGAATCAATTGCCCAAGATGAGTCAAATTTGGTGGAGCAAAGGCATTCAATTTGGATTTGATATTGTAATTAATAGGCATGGTTTTCCAAATTCATATATTTATTGCATTTATTTTGATATTTTGGATTTATGACTTTTATGACCGATGATATGATGTCACTTTTAGATATTTTGTTGAATTTATGAATTTCCAAAATTAGATATTCATCCAATTGCCATGGATTCTTCACTTAACCTTTTAATTATATTTTCTTAGTTAATTAATCCTGATTAGCCTTTTTGCATTTCTTGGAATTTAATAAATTATCATGCATAAATGGTCAAAAATATCAATTTGCTAGGTTACAATTTGATTGGAGATGATTTAAAGGAATATGATAATTGTGTATAATGCATTATCCCAATTATGGATGCCCTAATTCATTTTTAAAATATGCACATCAAATATGCATAATAATTTGGGCATTTCAATGGTTTTTGGTTCAGTTTATGTGTTATTGTGGGAAGTCATTCTGACTTACAATTTTGACATGATAATCTGAACCAAAAACACATGATAATCTACAATTTCCCTCTATTTGAAAAGACACATGAGACATTTAGGTGAAGCAATGGATTTTCAAAGAATAAAAATATCATTTCAAATGATCACAATTAGAAGAAATTATTTCATTCCCACTTTTTGTTGAATCTTGTTCAATTTACTAAAAATGAGTCCATAAAGAAGACCCAAAAAACATTTGGGAGGTCCATGATGCCCCCTCAAGGGAGTGGTTGAAACATTATATTGATGGAAAGTCTATCAAAAATAATAAAATGGATAAGAAAAAAGTTAAATTAATCCATGGATGAGATTAATCCATATTAGCCAATGCTTGTACGCATTGATTTCCAATTATGGATAATATTAGAATTGAATTATCCCTAAGGCAGGGAGAAGCGGGAAGGATGCATCTCAAAATAAGTGGCATAATTTTGACATACCCCAAATAGGGTGAAAGATATGAAATTAGGGAATGATCAATCCCAAAATGATTTGCACACTTTGATTTTACTAATGAAGGCAAAAGCTCCAAAGTTTGGAATTAAATAAATATAGACTAATTGACTAATGATTTTCCCCATCAAGGTGAATTTGATCACTGATTTAAATGATTTTCTCCAACAATGCAGTTGTGATCATTGATCAATATAATTTATTTGAGTGATTGATTTTTAGTCATAGCTCAAGGATATACCCTGTTGCACATATTAAAGATGAGATGAATGAAACCAACATAAGTGCAATGGTAGAATGAATTTTCAAAGAATTAAGAAGCCATAAAAACCAAGCACATGGGAATGGTTAAAGGTAATGAAAGAGATGATTAGAAGAATACAATAATAATAATAATAATAATAATAATAATAATAATAATAATAATAATGGATATGAAGAATATGGATACTAATAATAATGAAACAAGGCTAGTTGAGATCACCTTAGAAACTAATTGGTATTGATCATTGCCTATATAGTCCAAATAGACATCATGCCAATGTAGCTCTCCAAAGATGGGAGAAAGTGGATGAAGAAAATGATCATGACAAGATTGATAATACTAATGGACCAATGTGTATGAATCTATTCACTATATGCTCATTTAGAGATGTACATCCTAATATATATATATATATATATATATATATATATATATATATATGAATATATATATATATATATATATATATATTCATATATATATATATATATATATATATTCAAATGTGTTGATTTGATCAAGGAAAATGTGATGATGTGATGTAGATAAATATGACCAAAATTATTGGATTAGATAATGAATGATCTTTGTAAGGGGAGATATTGCTATCATAACATGACATCATATATAAACCTCAAGCATTTGATTTTTAATATATCTCATAATGTTATGCATCATGATATAAAATACCATGATGACTTGGTCATACTATGCATAAGGACTGACTCTCGATCCAATACACAAATGGAAATAACACACCAATGATAAAAACCACAATGATAATGTTAATTCATGTCAATGGATAGACTCAATTACAAGTGAATGATAAGGATCACCATGATGATGACCTCATTTAGTGAAATGGACTAAGCTAAGGAAATAATAATAAAAGCAAATAAATAGGAAAAAGAAGCAAACAAATAAACACAAACATGAAAAAAAGCAACATAAATCATCTTAACATTATCCAAGTCAAAATCCATATGTGAAGGCTCAAATATAATGATAATGGAATGGTGCCCCCAAGAAAAGATACATGTAAGGGGAGAATGCAACCCAAGGTGGTTGAAATGAATGGAAATGAATAACACATCCCATGGTTGTTAACATGAGTGGCTCAATGATAAATCAAGGATAATGATTGGAATTAGAACAAGACAAATGTTTTTGAATTTTGTGCCTTTATATCTCTCATGTAAATTTTAAGCATTTTTCCTTTTTTTAATGTCTTTTAGACTATTTTTGGGCTTTTGACATCTCAAATCAATCTAGGATTAAGAGATACAAAATGTTTTAGCTCACAAAACAACAAGAGAATGGCTTAGATTGATACAAAAAAATGGTGATAACATGGATTAGGATGATAAAAAATGGTGAGAGCATGAGAAAATAGGTGACTAAACTGACCTCATAATTGAACACTACCTACATAATGCATGTGGACCCTAGGTCAATGTAGTTTCACCTATAAAATGGGGAATAATAATGAATGAATGACTAATGGATAACACTAGATAATAATGGATGACAATGAGGGAAATAATTAGGAGTCTCTAAGGACCATGTCACATGATAATTAAATGTTTCTATTCATCAAATTTGTGTTTGGGTAATATGCCAAAAGGTTCCCCAAAATAGGTCTCAATATACCTTCCACTTCCTTGAAAATTTTAATATGATAAGACCAATGGTCTCAATAATATGGGTTGGGTTGAATAGGAGTGAATGACCAAAATGTAAATGGATTATAATGGCTTGAATGGAATGGTCTATAATGTAGATAGGTCTACTCCCAAGTGTCAAGGTACTTACAAACAATAAATTATTTATGCATGATGCCGTAAACTTGGTTTTCATCATGAGAATTACCCAAGGTGACAAAGGCATGGTTTTCACCATTGGACAAACTATTTATCTTTCTCTTTTGATTGTTTTATATTTTTAATTTAGTTTTGGATTAAGGGATGCATAATGTCTTAATGCAGACCCTTTGATATCTAACCAATACTAGCTCAAAGTAGTAACTTTTTTTGGATCCTACTACTAATGTGAACTATATTGTTGATGATGTGATCTTAATTGGCCATTGATTCTACTTCCTCCAAACCTATAAACAAGGTATCTTCATAACCTCTTTGAAAAAGGGTGCTTCCAGAATGGGTAAAAAAGGCTAGGCATGGGATAAAAGGTTTGATTTAGTGATGTAATATAGAATTTGAATGAATCATAGGATCATAATAGAATGTATAATGGTTAAAGGATAAATGAAGATTGGGATTTTTAGTCACACACACTATTTCTTATTCTGTATTTTACATGATTTTAGTTATGATAGGGCCAATATGGACTTTAATATTATCTTCATCAAGTAATGAGGAATAAATTGGCTCAACTATTAGTACCTCGAAGAGGTTTTCATCAACAATGTCTTCTTGATTATTCTGATTTGGATTTTCCAATAGCGCCTTGAATAAGGTTTCACTAAGGGATGTTGATAATTAATTTTGATTTTACCTTAGAGTCTTAAGAAAGGTTTCACCAAAGGATTCTAATTTTTATTTTGATTATCATCTAACACCTCAAACAAGGTTTTGCTAAAATATTTTGAGTTTAGACTTTGATTGTCCCTTAGCACCAAAGGTTTCACTAGGAGATTATTCATCTAATTGGAAATTGTCTTTCTTCCCTAAAATTTTGGCCACTGAGATGTTGTCATGGAATAAGTTCAAAAATGTGTGATTTTATCAAACCTAATTAATATTTGTGGGAGGTGTAATATAAACATACTGGCTAGGTTGGGTAATGGTAAAGGCATGTGTATTGGTAATGGAAGGGTAAAAGAAAACACATTCCTCATAGATGATATTAGGATAACTTGTGTTTATTCTAAATTAAACATCCTTAACAAATATAGAAGGATAAAAAATGCTTTTAATTTGATCTAGAAAGAGTGTGTAGCCAATGCCATAACATATACTAAGGTATGTTGATTTTGAAGTTGATGTAAACTCAAGTGGATATGGTAGAAGTGTATAACTAATATCATAATACCCACTGATATATATATTAATTATAAAGTTGATTTTGACTTAAGGGGATTTGAATCTAATGTTGAGACTAACATTGATTCATTTCTTATCTAAATCTGATATTGTTTCCAAAATGGAACCCAATTCTGATATTAGTTCTAAGATAAAATATGATTCTAATTTACATGTTGATGTTCATGCTAATGTTGGATCCTACGGTAAATTTATTTCTAATGTATATGTTGATGTTGATGCTGATAATAATGTTGGCTCTAAAGGGGAACCTATTTATGATGTAAATGTGTCTACAAAAATGGCATGTTGAATTACATTGTCCATAAGTACCTTGTTCACTTTTCACTTAGAAATGAAGGCTCTGGGATAAAGCAATTTTATAAAATGGGTAATGTTTGACAATGGATGAATAATGGGGTTTTGATCAATAATAATAGGCTCTTCAAATATGGGCTCATTGAAGATGGGTCCTTCATCAAATATAAGTCCTTATTAAAATATAGGTGGACCATCAATGGTGTGGGTTTGGTCAAACATGAGTGATTCAACAAAAATTTCAAGGATTTGTTGATTATCTTAACCTTGCTTTGGGAGTGGATGTATCTAATTGTACTTGGGAAGGGGATCGTGATAGACCTCGATCGAGCAGTTTTTAAACTTGGACACACTTAGGTATTCAATATATAATGTCCCTTGAATGGGAAATGATTGGATTTTTTGTCGCTTTAAGGTTGGATTAGATATTGGGCATGTAAGTAGGGAATTGTCAAATAAAGTAGTGGTTAAAGAGGTCTTTAAAGTAACCATGAGATGATTAGTGAAGAGTTGGCCATCTTGCTATACTTAAGAAACAATGGCATGGTTATGTTAGTGTGGGTCTAAAAGCTTCCTCTTCAACATAGGTATTTTCTCATTTTGAACAAAGGTATGTAATCGACCCATAATAAAATTAGGTGGGAGTTTGGCTCTCTTCTATGAGCCATATAATGATGACATTTTTGTATTGTTTAAATTGGGCTTTATCCAAATCAATTTTGAATGCCATGGATCAAGATGAAAAAAAATACACCCCTAATCAAGGATTCATGTAAGGGACTTGGTCTTGAATGAAATTGTCCCAAATATGGTGGAATTATCTTAGTATAAATGGCCCAAAGAGGGTAGTCTTGGTATTGGTCTTTGAAATTTTCCTAAAGAGGGTGGTATTGTTCCATAGAAATATCCCAAAGAGGGCGGTCTTAGTCTTTGATAGAATTGGTACAAAGAGGGTAGTCTTGGTTTAGATAAAATGGGCCTAAAGAGGGTAGTATTAATCCAATGTAATTATTTTGGCTTGTCTTGGCCCCAAAAAGGATAGAATTACTTGATGTGATTCAAATGAAAGAAAGGATGAATGACATGAATTCATCATTCTTAACCAACAAGTGTGGGATATTGAATATAAAGATAAGAATTGGTTTAAATTGGCATATGATGGTCTCATAATAATTGGTCTTGGTTGAAATAGACCTGATTTGGTATTATTCCAATTGTATGGATTTAAAGTTAATTTTAGTCAAAGTTGTCTTAATTTAAAATTATAATTAGAAATTGATTCAAAATGAACCTGATCAGATTGGAATGGCTTGGCATGTGGTTCAAGATGAACCAAATAAAAATTAGAATGTGGTTTAAGATGAACTTGATCATAATTAGAATGGTTTGGCACATAATTCAAGATGAATCATATTTGGCTTAAGATTGAATTGGTACATGGTTCAAGATGAACTATATTTGGCTTGGAATGGAGTGAAAAGAAACCTAATGTGAACAATTGATTCCAAAATTAATTTGGATGAAAATGGACCTGATTTGAATGGTTTTCAATTGGATAATATAACAGTGCCATGTGAATAGCCTCACAGTAAAACTAGTCAGCATAATACTACTATGGGGTAAAGATAGCCAAAAAATTGGACAGGATAATGCCTCATATCATAGGTGTGGTATGACATAGTTTTAGACTTTGGTTTATGGATTTGACTTTTTTTTAATATGGTTATGAACACAATATTGGTTTTGAAAAATTACTCAAGCAATCATGAACATATCTTAGAAACTAACACATGTTTATGGCTTAACCACTAAGTCATTTTGATATACACACCTTTGAGAGGATAAAATTTAATAGTTCATTAAAGAAATTATTACACTTATTGGTGGTATTTTAACCCCACTCTTATCTCAAAGGTCTCTACTATAAGGTGATCTTTAAGGGTAAATACCTTTGCACCCCTAAATCAATGAAAATGTCACATTTCTATTCTAAGTTTTCATTAGATTTTTTAGATGGTCCCAATATACCTTATGATAAGTGGGTGGTTTAGAGTAATGCATCAATTAGATGCAAGATTCTATGGGTCATTTTACAATGGGTCTTATCCCTTTATGATTACTTCAGTTGTTGGGGTTTCAATAAAGTGATACCAATATTATCAGGATCTGAAGGACATACCAACTAAGATATTACTAGTGTTACCTCACTTTGTATACCCCATCAGATAACAGGGTTGGTATGATGCTAAGGTGTGATTTCCTAGGTCAAAAACCCCTAATACTAGTGGGAAGGAGATGAAATCCACCCCATGTAGTCAAAAAAGAAAAAAAGAAAAAACATAATTTGTTTTTTATTCTTATGACCCTATGGATGGGCAAGAAAAGAGCACACCTTGAAATAGGTTTTTAGGTAGACAAGCAAGAAAGTAAACTTACATGTTTTTGGTCACCCAATATCCCTAAAGGGGGAAAGGGGAGAACATACACATAATTGTTTACACAAATAATAATGTAAATAACAAATCACTTAAGCTAATAATGAAATGTATGCACTCTTACGAACCAAGTCAAAAGTGATTATTTGTTGTTAAGCATCAAATATAAAAGATGGTTGAAGTTTATATCATAAAATTGTGTAAAATACTTTAAAATATATCAAAACCTACAAGATAAAGGATTAATAATTTATATAATGATTTTAGTTGTCAAGAGAAAGTTAATTTCTATAGTTTTTAAGTCTTGATAAACTTTTACATAGGGTGACTTCAATATTTAGCAACATGATCTTGACATTCAGCAGGGTGATCCTATAGATTTCAAGGTAAACCTTCTCTTATATAGGGATTCAAAGTTATAAATTTAGTGACTTCACCGATTAACAAGACAAACCCATTGATTATTGGATGAGTCTGTTGTTTAAAAAAATGATTAACAAAAAACAAAATTTACCTTGTGACAACCTCACTATTTATTTTTCAACCCCTACTATGTACCTAAGGATACAATATATTAATGTATATGGGTTGATTGAGATGCTGACATGTGGCACACATCCCCATTAGTTAGTTATATGGGTCCAATATATTAGGATAATGGAGTAGCATGTGGAATTAGTGCATTGGATAATGATCAGCCTACATTGGGATTAAGAGGTTACCCATCCACTATTAGTTAGATAGAGGTCTATATAAAGGAGATGATTATCATTGTAAAAAAAGAAAGCATTGAGTTTTCTATTGTAAGAGGATATTGGAGGTTGTCCCCTTGAAGAGACATTATGGAGTTATTCCTTTCTAAAGGAGTATTGTATGGTGTTGCCCTACCTTAAGGGTATTTTATTTTCATATATATTAAATATTTGGACATCTTGGCCCACCTATATATTTTTTATTGTGTTAATATACATTATATTATGTATATTTTCTAGTTATTATAAGTGTGGATCATAACAAGTGGTATCAGAGCTTTAATTTGGGCAATTTGTGTGGAATGAAACCCTAGTTTTTTGGAATCATCAACATATTTTAATTAGTTGTAAATTTTTCCACAATTTTTTTACTGTATATGAATAATATTTTAATAAAGTCTCAATAAAAAATTAAGCCTTTATGATCAATTTTTTAGTATTTATTGATATTTTAGGGTTTGTACTCATTTCATCATATCTTTTTAAATATAAATAAATATTCTACAAAATTTTTATTGATGTTTTAAATTAATATAATAAATCTATAGACAAAATTTTAAATTTTTTCAAAATATTTTGAGTGAGTTATTGATATTTTATATTTTTTAATATATTCATTCTATAGGCCAAAATTTGTGGAATTGTTTTAAATTTTTTGTATTGAAGTTCCAATATCATAAGGGGAAGTTACAATAAAAATTTGGGACTGTTTTGATTAGTTTTTAATAATTTATTGATCTTTTATGGTATTTCATTAACCCTATTTTTTTATGGATCATGAAGTTGCAAGTATTTTTAGGGGAGGATGATATTTATACTAGAGAATGGTGGATCATTTTTCATGAGAATAATAATCAAAAAAATTTGTGGCAATTATGATTGTCTCTTTCTTTGTCAGGGCTTTCACAACATTGGTTTAAATAGTTGAGCTTTGCACAAAGGTATTCTTCATGAGAAGAAATGGAACAAGTCTTCCTACATAGATGAGATATAAAAAAAGAGAGGATGAAGAAGAGGAAGTAAATAATGATGGTAATGAAGAAGATAATGGAGATGATGAAGAAGAAAAATCAATTGAATAAAATAATGACAATAAGGGAGAACATGCAAATGATGATGATGATGATGAATAAATTGAGCATAATGACACTAAGAAGAGTAAAAATGGTGAAAAAGGAGAGGTAGATGATATCAAAGAATACTAAGAAGAATTAGATGATAAGGGTTCAAATAATTTGGCTCAAAATAAATTTGAGTCAATTTTTTAATTTTATGGATGCATTTAAAAGAAAAAGGTTGTTGTGTCTATAAACCCTACCAGTAAATATAAATTCATCAACATAAATGTGGCCAAACATTTACATGTTCGAGCAAAGAACATCAAGGAGGTTTAAGTAGATGGTAAGAATATTCTAGTGTTTGAAGATTTGAAGTTCATTATGGAAAAATATGTTTTGCATTCAGATTTTTATGCTTTGAATATGGGTGATGTGGATATGGTTCTTGGATTTCTATGGTTAGAGACTTTGTGAACAATCAATATTAATGTTAAGAAGAAGTTCATGAAGTTTTGGTATAGGAAAAAGGTCACTTTATAGGATATCATAGTTAGAAAGGCATAAAGAACAATCAAGATAGATCATGAAGATGTTATTAAATTAGGTAAAGAAGAGAATGTGAAAGATTTAGATAAAGACATAGATGAAGAAATAATACAAGCAAATAAACATACTTCATCTACTCATGAGACAAAGGAACCACCAAAACAAAAGGTGAAAGAGATAGAATAAAAGGTTGATAATATCAAAGTATCAAAAAAATTTGAGGTATATAGACACCCACATCATCATGAGAGAAAAAAATCATGGAACCTTATGAGGGAGTGTCATAATAATAAGAATTTTGGCTATACAATAAATTAGAGTTCTAATAACTATGGCTATGCATGGAAGCCAAAGAAGGACTAATATGGTCAGGTATAGAATCAACATAGAAAAGTGACCTATAGAACATGGAAGTAGTGTGGAAATCAATATGATTATGTATGGAATAATAACTACTATGGTCTTGAATGGAATTAGAGTAGTGCAATGGAGTATGGTACATGGAATAAAAGGAGAAATAATTATTCATGGACATCAAGGTGATATAATTATGATCTTCAATGGAATAAAAATAGCACATTGGTATTTAGAAATAAGGTTGGAAAGATATCACCTATCAGGATCACATACGGGTGGTTAGATGATCAAGCTTGGATACAAGTGTGAAATGATTTGAAGCACACTCATTATTTGGTTTCTTCCTATGTTTTAGTGATGAAACATGTCAAGAATGTAAGGAATGATATGTACCTATGGATATGATATATTAATTTATATGGGTTGATGGAGATGCTGACATGTGGAACACATACCCCTTAGTTAGTTATATGGGTCCAATATATTAGAATAATGGAATAACTTATGAAATTAGTACATTGGGTAATGGTTGCTCTATATTGGGATTAAGACATTACCCATCCATGATTAGTTAGATAGAGGTCTATATAAAATAGATGATTATCATTGTAAAATAAGTAAGCATTGAGTCTTCTATTGTAAGAGGATATTGGAAGTTGTCCCCTCAAAGAGACATTATGGAGTTATTCCTTACTAAAGGAGTATTTTATTATATTTCCATACCTTAAGGGTATTTTATTATGCATATATTGAATATTTGGACATCTTGGCCCACCTATATATTTTGTGTTGTGTTGATCTACATTATATTCTACATATTTTCCAATTATTATAAGTGTGGATCATAACAACCCCATGATTATAGGTCAAGTTCATTAATTATAGGAAAACATGGTGAAATGTAGTACAAAAAATTCACCATTTAGTAGGGCAAGTCCATAAATTTAGTATCAATATCACAATTTTTCAAGTTGAGTCTACTAATCTACCAAGACACATAGAGTAGATAGAGAGTAGTGTAAAGTGATCTCACCAATTTACAAGTCAAAGTCACCATTTATGTGAATGATCCCGTCATTCCATATGGTGACCCCATTGATAACCAGTAAAAAAAATATGGTAAATTGAGAAAAAAAAGGGGGAATGAATGCCAAATAGTAATCAAATTCAATAATTAGAAGACTAGGGAGGTTTCTAAGGAGTTTTTTTGGGTAAGCGGTCCCACTGGCCATGCCAAATATAGAGTAAGATTACAAAATAAGTTAGTCCATTTGTTAGTGAATTAAGAAAATAAAAAAAATAAGAATAAACATACTAAGACTACTCCCTCAATTATGAAAGGTCTATGAGACAAGAAAGAATAAACAAGATAAGTTATACCTTTCCTATGGACTTTACCATCAAAGTTTGTCCACAAGCATGATTTTGCCTGGATATAGAACTAGAAATATTTAACAATGTAATTTTGAGAGTACCTCCAAAATATCCTCAAGATATATTGGATTTGTTTTTGAATGAATTATTATAATTGGTGAATATTTTAGATGGATTTACGCATGGTTTCTTTGCACTAAAAATCTTGTTATTGGCTATGGTGGCCCTTATATTTATAGGTTTTGTAAAGTGATAAATACCATCTATATAAAGATGAGAATCAATGGCCTAAGATGATTCAAATTTGGTGGACCAAAAGCATTCATTTTTGGAGTTAATATTGTAATTCATAGGCATGGCTTTCCAAATTCAAATATTTGTTGCATTTATGTTGATATTTTGGATTCATGACTTTTGTGATTGATAATGTCATGCTAATGTCACTTTTAAATATTTTAGTTGAATTTATGAATTTAAAAAAATCATATATTCATCCAATTTATATGGATTTTTTACTTAACCTTTTAATTGGATTTGCTTAGTTAAGTAATCTTGATTAGCCTTTTTTTAATTCTTGGAATTTAATAAATTAACATGCAAAAATGGTCAAAAATATCAATTTGATAGGTTGTAATTTGATTGGAGATGAATAAGAGGAAGGTGAAAATTTTTTATGGTTAATTTCCCCAATTAGGGAGGCTACAATATGTTTTAGAAGATTCATGTCAAGTGTGTGGAAGAATTTGAATGTTTTAGTTTGTGCATTATTATTGGAAATCATTCTGACTTGTAATTTGGACATGATAATGGTGAAAATGGATGTATATATTAGGTACATATCATTCCTTCCCTCAACATGTTTCATCCTCAAAACATAATACCAAAATAAATAATGAGTGTGGTTCAAATCATTACACACTTGTCTCTATGCTTGATCATCTAACCACCCATATGTGATCTTGGTAGGTGATACCCATTGAACTTTGTATCCAAATTACATTATGTTACTATGATTCCATTCATGATCATAAATGTACATTGTTTCCTCCTCTGGTTCTATATTCCATAGTCCATTGTGCTACTTTGATTCCATATTCCATATTTTGTTACTCTACTTTGATTCCATATATGAACATAGTAGTTATTATGTGGCATCCATGCATATTCATAGTTATTTCACCATTGATTCCATGTTACATAGTTTTTGAACTATTTTTATTCCAAACATGATCATAGTCATTCTTCTTTGGCTTTCATGCATAGTTCAAGTGATTGTTGCTATTACACTCCCAGACATGCCTCCATGATTGCTACTTCTCATGATGATGTGGGTGTCTATATACCCAAAAATTAGTATCATCCTATGTTATTATGACCTTATCAACCTTTTATTCTTACTCATCATTATCCTCTACCTCTCCTTTAACATCATCTATAGCTTCTTCATCACTATGCTCATTTTATTCTTCCTCTTCATCATTTGTATTTTCTTCCTCATTACTATCATCATCATTATTTTATTCCTCTTTTGTATTTTCTTCACCCTTTGTTACTTTTTCCTCATCATTTGCTTCTATGTTCCATTGATCTAGGAAAACTTATTTCATTTTCTTCATGAAAATTTAAGTCGATATTCACCTAGTTGAACCCACCAATCCATGATAAGACCTGTTAATGACATTGAAAAAATTATTTACCTCAAATATAATGAAGATTATTCTCCTTACAAAATATCCACCATTCTCTAGCATCAATATCATCATTTCCTAAAAAAAATGGTTAAATCCATTATTCACACAAGCTAGGGTTAATTAAAATACCCTAAAATCATAATAACTCCCTCTAAACTAATAAAAAAACCCATTTTTTTTACTGTAGCTTATGTGTATTCTCATACAACATAAATAAATAATTATTAAAATTTTACACAAAATTTGGCTAGTAGAATGACTCTGAAAAATAATAAAATCATTATAAAACATGTCCAAAAAATATAAAAAATTAATTGTATCTTTCTTTTATGATGATATTAACTTAGTAAAAATTTTACAAATAAATTCTTAAAATTTCAGTAAATATGATGAATTTATTACAAACCTTAAAATAACAATATCTCCCTAAAAATGATCAACAAACCTTGACTATTTTACCATGACTTCTTTGAAATATTATCCAAATCCCTTAAGGTAGATACCAAAGATGGGCTAAAGATGAAAAAATGTTTAATATATGCAAAAAAATAAAACTTACCCTTAAGATAGGGAAACACCACATAATAATCCTTTAGGAAGGAATAACTCCACAATGTCACATCAAGGGGATAACCACTAATATCCTACTACTGAATAGAAGAGTCAACACTTGATCAATTCATTTTACAATGATATTCATCTCCTATATATAGACATCTAATAACTAATAATAGATGGGTAGCCTTGTAATCCCAATGTAGGTTGACCATTACCCAATGTACTAATTCCACAAGTTTCTAACTTATCCTAATATATTGGATCCATATAACTAAATAAAGGGGATGTGCAATACATGTTGGCATCTCCATCAACCCATATATATTAATATATTATATCCCTAGGTATATATAACGATCTATCCAATGTTGCTTCCATTTTATCTAACCATGATTTTCCAAATATAACATTGAATTGTATAATTGTAGGTACTACAAAAAATAATGTTCCACTATCTTAGGCCTAATTTTTTTTGGAAATGTAAGATGCCCTACTAACCCCTCATGGGTGCTTGCATGTTGTAAATCACTCTCATCATGCCCTAATTATTTAAGAAAAATAATTTTGCATGTATTATGTTTTACCTTGTCATCAACCATAATTCCTTGCATATGTTCACCTTGTATGAAAGATAAAATGACTATTGATCCCTTAGAAACTGCATGGGATACATCAACTTATTTATATTATGAAATAAATGAAGGTGGAGTCAAATTAATGAGTGCTTCATTATATTTATCAAATGTAATTACACCATTGTCCATGAGTTCCTCAAATTTTTTTGTAATGCAAAACATTTTTCATCTCTATGCCTATTTATTTGATTATAGTTAATAAATGAACTTGCCCCCACTCATGTTAAATTATGTGTAGGGTGACACAAAATAGAAGTTAATGTGAATATCTTCATACAAAGTAACATTAAAAACATGACACTTAATTTGACCTTTAGTATTCAAAACCTTATAGGTTGGTTATTAATAAAATAAGTAGGATGTATGAAGGGTGCTTCCTTTGGTTGCCTTATATGTAAGTTGATTTTAGATGAAAAATCAGCTTAGAGAATTTCAGTTGTTGACATTTTGGAATTTTTAGTATCACAAGAAAGGGTGTGTGTCTATAAAATATCACTTTCATAATGAAGGATGTCATATCAAATCTTCTCAAAATAACCATAAGAGTGATAGAGTTATTTTTCCCTAAGCGGGGTTAAAAGACATTTGCTAAAAATGAATTGATTCTCTTAGTCATTTGGTTGATATATCTACAATGTAATGTGTTTTTAACCTTAAATGTAATTTTTTATGGGTTCATTATGATATTTTTGAATTTTTTTGATGTATATTAATGTTAACATAGGGCCTCTAATAGTGTTGAAATGAGATCATAAAGATTTTTCTAGCTTTAAGAAAAAATATATAAACCAACTAGGTAGGGTATCAAATAAATCTAGGGGAGGACAATTTAAAATTTGGTGGAAAGTTTCTAGTAATACTACCCAGTCACCTACATGTTTTCCAAGGGAAGATACAAAGTGTATAAAGTGGGTACGAGGATCTCCATGTCCATCAAACAAGTGAAATCTAGGCATGAAAAAACCACTTGGGTGAGGATGATTAAGTATTATACATAATATATGTTGTCCTTGTATATCATCATGATTAAACCTAGCATTAAATTTCATTAATTATAAGGATAAGGTTTTAATTGTTTTTTGGTGTCACCTATTACATGCATCATGGACACTATGTAACTAGAGGGAATGATAATAGATTGGAAAGGTGCATTCATAGTCTCATTTCACCATCTATCAACATGTGTAATAAACTCATCATAAGGAGAGGTATGACTATCATTACATTTATTAAGAACATCATCATATTACATATCAATAGAAAAAACATTACAATGCATATTAGTAGAAACATCATTACAAGCATATAATTATGAGGTATAAAAACATCCTGAATAGTATGAGAAGTGTTTTATGTTTCATCTACCCATTTATATAATGTGTCTAAGAAACATTTATTTTGTTCATTCACAATATTAATAACATCAAGAAGTATGTGAATTAATTTCATTTTATTATTTACTTGTTTTACCTTGTGATTATTAGAAAGGTCCATTGAAGGGGACGGATAGCTAGTCTCTTGCATGTGACTTGTGACATTGATTTGAATTGCTTCTCTTTCACTATCATTATAAAAGGATAAATCACCATCATACCAATATTCATTATGATTACTCATGTAATCATTTGCACATTCATTGGGAAAAGTATAGGGAGTAATATATCTCACCCCCAAAATGTCTCCTTTTGAGGAATCTTTCATAATTTTATCATTAATTTTTACCAGGACCTCCATTTTAGGTGATATTTAAACCATTTAAAATATATTAGATTATCTAAATTTTTTATATTATATGTTTTTTGTGATTCTACATAGATTTTTAAAACATTTCAAAAGACTAGAAAATGAATGTTCTAGCACAAAAAGGAATCTTTCATAATTTTGATATAACTTTTTCATTTGACCTATGTTTTAAGTGATATTTATATAATTGGAAATATATTGAAGATACATACAATTTTTATTTGAAAGATTATATTTTATTATTTTTTGAATTTGAAACAATCCATATGAAATCGTCAAAAGTGTAAAACAAAAAAGTTATAGGTGTCTTCAGTATCTAATGGTCTAATTCCTTTTAACATCTAAAGATACATGTTTTATTCTTTTTAAAATCATTATAAATATGTGAAAATTTTCCAAAAAAATATAATAAGAATACCAGAGGTATCTTTAATATATTTTCAATAATTTAAAGGTCATCTAAAATTGTGGTTAGGTAAAAATTATGTTAAAATTACCTCAACTAGGAGACTTTTTTAGTAACATCTGTGAACTCAAAACCCCTCCATATTGATGATTCTTGTGTGCCTCTACCTACTTTTGATAATAAAATATTTGATGTTTTCACAGTCCATAAGAGTGAGCTATAGAGTTTTTAGATAAAATTGTGTGTGCATTTCAAATTATCACCCATGATTCATCCTCATGAATAAAACATGAATTGAGTTCCAACCTAGTTTCCTTCAAAAGATCTGATGCTAAAAGGTCAATAAGGATGAATGAAACATTGGAGGGATGTAAATGGCCATAAGGAGAGACAATAGAATCACATAAATTACCTCAATTTGTGTGAGGGGTTACATGGTTAAGAAACCAAAGAATATACATCATTGGTTAAGGGAAAATATAAATATAATAAATTTTGGTACAAAGGAACAAGACCACAAGATTAGATGCTAAAAGAAGAAGAAAAAACAAATAGTGGCAGCCATTAATGATAAAAATTCAATTACATAGAGGTGCAAGATCTATGAAATAAACAAATGAGGTACCTCACTAAGAAAAAATTAACCACTATAACATTGGAAGGGCACCTTCATATTGAGTGACATTATTTTTTAGTTTGTTAATGATAGGTCTCCAATTTGGATTGATACCTATTCCTTCATCTCGATTAAGATTATGGGCATGGAAACCAATTTCTAAAGATAGGTCTTTATAAATTGGTCACCATGACTATAATCTCAATCAAGATGAAGGAATAGGTATTTATAAATTGGTTTCCATGGCCCATAATCTTAATCGAGATGAAGGAATAGGTCTCAATCTAGCTTGGAGACCTATCATTGACAAACTAAAAAATAATCTCACTCAACATGAATGTGCCCTTCCAATGTTATAATGGTTTAGGTTTTCTTAGTGAGGCACCCCATTTATTTATTTCATAGATCTTGCACCTCTATGCAATTAACTTTGTATCATTAGAGGTTTCCACCATTTCTTTTCTTTTCTTATTTGAGTGTATAATCTTGTGGTATTGTTCCTTTGTACCATAATTTATATGTTCCCTTAAATAAAAATGTCTATTCTTTGGTTTGTCAACCACATAACTTGAATAATTTGAGGAAATTAATGTGATTTGATTATCTCTCCTTATGACTATTTGCATCCCTCCAATGTTACATTCATCCTTCTTGACCGTTTAACATCAAATATTTTTCAAGAGACTAGGATGCAACTTAATTCATTTTTTATTCCTAAGGATGAATCACGAGTGATGATTCAAAATGTGTCGATAAAAAATAAGGTATATAAATTTACCCAGAAATTCTATAGCTTAATTTTGAGAAATTTTGCTTTAGATGTTTGCAATAATGTATAAAAAACACATAAATGTCTTTATTCCTATATAGACCTAACAATACACTAATATTAATAACATTAAAAAGGGGTTAGTGATTTTGGCTGGACTGAACTTAGCCACTCCCCACTGCATGGCTAGGCATTACCTACTTTCTAATACTCTGAAGAGGGCTAAAATTGCATGTAGTTCTCCCACTTATGTGTGTATGAGACAAATCATGTTAATGCAAGTGTAAATGCAATTTATCTTAGGTCCTCCTTTGGTAAAAGTGTTTAAGTTATATGTATAATTAAAATTATCCCTTGGAAAATTCATATGCATGCTTAAGCAAATGTAAACATTATAAGTCATCTAGGTCTCTCTTGTGCTCAATGAATGCTTGTCCCTAAAATGCCTTTGGTAACTTAGTGGATTTATATATAGTGATCTCGAGTTTGATTAAGGGAATTATTAACACACAGAATTTGACCCAATAAGATCAAAAAATATAAAAGAGATTGACACTAAGTGTGAATGACCCAAGAAAAGAGTGCAAATCATGACACATGTTTTTTGAAACCTCAAACCCTACTAGTAACCCATTTAATCATAGTTTAATGCTATTACATTTAGAAAAAATTAATGAGAAAAAATAAACAAGACAAGTTAGGATCATTTTGATAGTCCAATAAGTATAAAGAGAGAACAAATAGAGATGTATATTCTCAAACCAAGTAAATAAGAGAATAAAATACCAAGACCAAAAGTGCCAATAAGTTCCCAATTCATAGTGAGATTTTATATGTATAAATTCACATAAAAAATATTATGTAAACAAGGCTCAAACCAAATTTGGGTGTCTACAAAGATATATAAATTATTAAATGATTAAGTAAAAGTTTATGCTAGCCTCAAGTCAGCGACTCGTATCCTAATATGTAAAGTGGTTAAGGATGCATCATTCCCCTTTCCTTAAAACTAATGCTTTACTCATCATTTGATTATTTTTGGATAGTTTTTTAGGAAGGATTCATCCTCCCATATCGTATTCTCACTTTCCAGTTTATTCCACTTGATTAGATACTCTATAATTACCCTCACTTGCAACCTCTTTGTACATGTCTAGAGGATTTCCTCAAGTTCTAAAATGATTCTTCTCTCATCATCAAGATTTGGTAACTCTCTCTAGGTTGAAATTAAATACATATAGTATTTTCATCTTTATCATTCACTGAAGGTTTATCTTATAGGGGCTCTTCAGTGTATCAATCTCCTTGAGTGCATGTCCTAAGGAGTTGATTGGGAATGGAGTGGGATTGGCTCATGGTAATTATATATATTTGTGTGTGTGTGTGTGTGTGTGTTAATTAATAAAACCTTAATATCTCCTACATTATTTCCCTAAAACCCTAAAACCTTGAAATTTGGTCAAGTCTAAAATCTAGTAGGAACCTCCAAAACCGAGAATATGCGCTATTACTCTTATAGGTCTAAAACCACTCTCAAACATATTGAAAGTATATATATATAATTTAACTTAAAGTTATATTTTATTACAATTAAATATTTATTTAATATACATCACATGATTATGCTCTTCTAAATCTCTTTCCTTTCTCCTTCTGGTTCATTCTACTAACCACCCTATATTTATAGTATATTGACCAAGTTGATACAATTTGTTTCATACTTACTTATCCCTAAATTATATCATTTTGGCCAAAATGGATCCATATATAAGGGTCATATTATCATTACCAAACATATAACACACTCATATTTTCTACTTTCACTCACATTTCTACTCTTAAATAGCACGAGGAGTTGAGGTTCATGTCTTATCTTGGAGGTCTAGTCTTACTTATGGTTTTTGATGCTCAATAGGAGGAGTCGTGTTGAGGATATGTCTTGGTATTTTGAGTCACCAACTAAAAATATCTAAATTTTATTTTTTCCATTTGAGGTTTTAAACCTAAAAAATATCTTTCAAAGTGCCACTTGATCCAAATGGGGAGATTGAGGTGCCAATGAGTCCACCCAAAGGTAAGTGTCACTATCCCTCATCTCTTTCCTATGTTTACTTAGTATATTAGATATTGATTTATTTATTTATGTACTAGATGTGTTGTTTATCCTTACTTATTCTCTTATTATGTTGAATACACTGGTATAGCTATAGGGTTACTTAGGATTTCCATTTATCACCTTAGGTTGCATAGATTTCCCATTGGTTGACCATTACACCACTTATATTCTTATTAGTTTAGTACTTGTAGATATCTTGGATCTATATTACACTTTTTATTTAGTTCCTTACATTTAATATCCTCATTTTATCTTTGATACACACCTTTACAATTATTATTACTTTAATTAATCTATATTGAGCCTTAGTGAAAGCTATACCCCATGCCATAAGCTTAGGCTATGGAACCCTATTCTCTTGAAATTTAAGGGTGGATTACCCTCTACTAGGTCTATGGTTGTTTTAGGGCCTTACCCACTATTTTAAGTATGTGTATGTTCAATTTTTATGACCTTGTTTATATCCTAGTATGTTGAGATAAAGAGGATTGTTATAGGTCATCCTAGCATGTGTATACAAAAAATATTTTTCCATTGATCTTATTCAACTAAGAAACATGAAAGATTGGATGTATCTTCATTTAATGTGTTAACTCTAGTTTATGTACTACATTTCCAATATTTTTAAACACTTGATAGGCCCTATAATACTTACAGTGTAAGTTTTTTATCATTCTTTTGTTGATTCAAGGACATTTTATTATATGGTTTTAATTCCAAAAAATCAAAATCTCATAATTCAATTTTTTTTGTACTGTGTTTGTTAGATTACCACTTCATTCAATTTTATGCCATTTCCAATTTTATTTTTTATTATAAAGTACCTCTTGATAGTGTTTAATGTGGTATGGTGGTTGGTACCCATATAATTTAAAAAATGGAGACCATTGTAAAAATTATTCCCTTAGGAACATTTGCAATACCTTCTACCATGGAATTTGGAATAACTCTACCATTTTAATTATCCTGAGGATTAATTTTATATGCCTAGCCTACCCATTGATTTAAATTAATAAATCCCAACATATAAGGATATATATATTTTTTATTATCTCATCTTTAGATGTATAGTCTTTTCTAAATGATTTTACATTTTATATATATATATATATATATATATATATATATATATATATATAAAATGTAAAATCATTTAGAAAAGACTATACATCTAAATATGAGATAATAAAAAATAAACTAGGATATAACAACCAATCATCAAGAAACACCAAGGTCCATAATACCATTATGATGTTACAATGTAAAAAATCCACACAACAATAGCAACAACAAAGGAAACAAAACACAATAGATTAAAAAAGGCCACACATGCCATTTAAAATAATTAATATCCATTAAATTTATTTTGAGCATACCATCATCATCGATAGTATCTATCTATCCCATAGGTTCCTTCTATAACACAGGGCCCTACTGAGGAGTACACATTAGCGGTAGGAACCTTTCAACCTTGTTTAGTAGCATGAAAATGTTGGAAGTCTTGATGTAGTTTCTCAACTCCTCTACTTCAACCACTTTTCCCTAATAAATCAACTTTCAATATGATCCGTGATGTTTCTAATATAATCCTCAACTTGATTACCATCTTCAATCAACATCAACGGATCACTATCACCTTGTGCAATACCAACCTTTGCATCAACACTAACATAATTAGTGGTTGAAAGTGAAGGATTCACTAGTCCAAAACTAGTATTTGGAGAGTTAGGACCAATGTGCTATAAAGTCTCCATCACCTCCTTTTGAGATGATAGCCAAGTGTTAGTCTTAACCTTATCAAAATCAAAAGATCTAACCCACTAAAAAAAAAACCTCTCATCAGCTTGTTAAAAAATGGAATCCTTCATCAAATCCCATTCATACTCAGTCAACTAAACCTTAAAAATAACATCTTGAGTAACTCTCCAGTCTGGTAGATTAAACCATTTAGGAAAGCCATCGGTGTCTAACAAGAAGCAAGAGGAAATCTTCAACATCTTAGTCTCTATAAAAAATTTGACCTTGTGGAATCTTTAGATGCAAGAAAATTTGCAAGTTGAAAAGTGTAGAGATAACTTCAATGTTGAAATTAGTAAGTAACCTTGCCTCAAATTGAAAAACATCCAAGTTTCTTTGTTTCCAAATGAACCAAAAGACTTCGGTAGAAAATAACAACCAAAATTTATGGAGAAATAAATGAAGTTTTTTAGGATAACACACATAACCAAATGCAATATTGTACCAAGAAATTTTATATCCAAATAAAATGACCAAATTTTAAGACATTATTTCCAAATATTAGTAGCAAAATTATACTATAAAAATACATGCTCAATAGTTTCAAACTCCCCACATAATAAATAGTAAGGCTAGAAAATTCCATATTTTGAGATGATAAACCCAACAACCAACTTATTAAATAACAACCATAAAAACAAGATTTCTTGGGTTCTAGACAAGAAGCCAAAATAACATTAAATCTATATATCTAGCTAAATAAGGGGTCACACACATGCCAAAAATGGTTAAGAGTTAGGAAAGGACATTTGGTAGATGCAAACTTGTCACACATCATCTTAGTGGAGAATTCTTATAAAGGCAAGATATTTAATCATTTAATATTATCCTAAAACTCACTATCCTCATCAAAAATAACAACATTGTGGGCAGACTGAAGGGCCTTATAAAGGAGGGTAAAGGTCCTTTTTTGAGAAGGAATGTAATACTTATTATAAATCTCAACCTAGGAAGCCCAACCATCATGAAAAAGGATATCCCTAATATTCCTAAGGCCCTTTGAGTACCAAACATAGGTGAGCATCCCCTAATCAAATCCAGAGGTTGTCTATTGATAGAAATATTATATCAAGTTAACCTATACCCCTAACACCTAGCATCCAAGCCATTGAAGACATAAGGCATTGACACAAGGTGCTTAATTGATTCCCATGATTTCTATATAGAATCAAAAATAAGAGTCCCTACCACCTTGAAAAAAAAAGAACCAACCAAAAAATTAGACATGTGCAACCCTTTCTAATTTGGTTTACCTCTAAATAAACCTCTAGTAATGTTATTTCTGATCAACACTTTCCAAGATTCATATCCATTAAGTGCTCTAACAATCCATTTAACAACTAAAGTAATACCTTAAAGATGGAGATATTTCAACCCCAAAGCACCAATCTTCTGAGGGACACAATAAAATTTCTAGGCCACTACATGTCTTTTCTTGATACCCATACCATTAGACCATATAAAATCCATTACAATTTTATGAATCATGTTAATCTAAATTTTACTAAACATCTAACAAGAGACATAGTAAATACTATAAGAATAAAGAACCTTTTGGCACACTTGAATACACCCCAACAAAGACAAGAAATGTCCATGCCATTTGGCAATCTTCTTATTAATATTTTGATACATCTAATCATGCATCTGCTTAAAGGAAGGAACAAGGGAAAATGGGATACCCAAATATCTAGTCAAGTGGTTAGGTCCTTTCCACACACAACCAAACCCAACCAACCATTCTAGGGGCTTCTCATTCCAACCAATCATAAAATACTTATAAAGAGAAACTTTAGAACCAAAGGTAGAGCAATAAAAATCAAGCCTGGATTGAACTTGTATCAAATTATCCTTCTTAAGATCATTAAATAAGGTAGTATGGTCAACAAACAAAACATCAATAAGTTTAGAGTTATCTAACAAGGATAGGCCTTTAATTGGGGGCCCAACTATAGAAATTCTCAAAAGATAATGCGAGGCTTCAATAAAAAGGTCAAACAAGGAATTTCTAAAGGGAAACTATGTCTAATAAATCATTTAATTTCTAATGATAAAGTAAATTCACCATTTGCTTCAATAACAATAGAAGCATCTCTAAAAAGAACATTGGCCATTATATAAAATTTATCCTAAAACCTAAAAGATTTCAACATCAAGTCAATAAAATTCCATTAAATCCAATCATATGCTTTTTAGAAGTCAATAAAGATCATCCCCACATTATCATTAGAGTCAACATCCCACTGCATACGTTCCCAACTCAAGATTATATTAACTAGAATATGTCTTCCTTCAACAAAATCTGTCTGAGTCTTAGAAATAATAAAAGGAAGAAAAAAAGAGAGATTCCTAGGTAAAATTTTAACAAATATCCTATATGAGACATTAAGGAGGGTGATATACATTAAGGAGGGTGGTACACCTCTAATTTTTGAGCTAGGTGTGATTTCCTTCCTTAGGGATGAGTTTAATAACCCCTCTATTAATATTAAGCCCTAAATATCCTACCTCAAGGGTTTCATTATACATAGAGAGGCATTTTTAAACAATCCAATATTTATTTGCCTTGTAAAATTAAGCAAGGAACCCATAAACCCTACATGCCTTATCATCTTTAAGAGAATCAATAGTAGACTTAACCTCATCTAGGGAGATTTCACTATAACAAAAGCAACAAGTTCTTGAGAGATTTTTCTAGGTATTCACTTGGCACACATATCTCTTCTTTGAACAACCTCAGGCTCCAAAAAATCAAAGAAAAAGAGATTAGAGTAAAAGGAAAAAAAATCCAACCTCATCTCCTTCAGGTCACTAGATAAGAAACAACCACAATCAATCATTGGAATCTTTTATTTAGAGCTATTAGCCTTAAGGAACTTGAAGAAAAATTTAGACCCTTTGTCACCAAGCTTAAGACAATTCAACCTAGAATGATTTTAGGTACTCGTAAAGGTGAGGGCTTGATGATGTCTAAGTTGAAAAACTTTCTATAAGCTTGCCATTACTAGGTCATTTTGAATAATAAGTTATGTAGAGATCAACTTTTCTTGGGAAACTAGAGCCACTTTTATTCTTTTCTTGGCTTTAAATTGACTGAAACTTATATCAAATTTATTTGAAAGATCCATGCAAGAGTTCCACCTATTAATAATATATGATTAATTCAAAGTTGCTTTGCCAATATTATAGGAAGCATAAAATCCATCTCTAAATTTAGCATCCTAAAGGTGAGAAAAATTAAATTTATATAACTCATTCCAATCTAGGGATTTATTAATCCCAACATTATTTACATAAGCCTCAATCTCAATTGAATTATGATAGGAAATGGTAAAAGGGAGAACCTTGATAGGGTAGAGCTAGCCTCTTGCTGAATAGAAAAAAATCCCTTATTCAAGTAGAATATGTCAAGCCTACAGTATACCCTCCTATTAGTATATTTGTTATTACACCAGGTAAACCATATGCCTTTGCTTTTCCTTTTTAACTTTTAAAAGGGGTTAAAAAAATTATGTATTTTTTAAGTTTAGACCAAAAAAAGATTGTTACCATTCCAATGCACTAGATCACCACCATGCTTGTCATCTTTCTCCTCAACCATTTTAAAATCTCCCTCAATAATCCAAAGGATATATTTAAGTTTAGGGGCTAGCCAATTCCATAGCTTTGATCTATCTCTATAGTCATTTGGGGCATATATATTACAAAGTCTAAAATATTGACCATCTTTTTCTATGATAATCTAAGCAACTTTTTGATAAGGAGATGAACCATGATCCAACACAAACTCAGACCATTATAGATGCACAAGGATGGAAGAAACCCCTCTAATTTTAGGATGATCAATTTAAAAGTGAGGGGCACTTGGATAAATGAAGTTAATTATAGAGTCAAGATTAAAACCAACTACTTTAGTTTCCTATAGAAAAAGAAAATCAATATACTTTCTTGACTGCCTAAATTTTATGACAATGGGATTGTGGTTAGGGGACTCAAAACCCCTCACATTCCAAATGAAACCCTTCATAAAAAATACAACATAGAGGGGGGCCTACTTAGGCAATACTGGGAGCTTAAACCCTCTATTATTTTGATTAATCCTCATAAAACAAGGAGGAACTTTGTTTTCTTTAACCTTAAGCTTCAAAACATCTTTAGAGGAAGGGAGACCTATTTTAGGCTTATTGTTTGAATCCCCAACCATAGGGCTAAGGAATTGAATAGTGTTTAGGCCAATTTTAGGCTTTTTAAAACCTCTTTTGACCTTCCCTAGAGGAATTATGTTTGCATAAACATTAACTAAGGGGGTAGGGTCTATTTTATTGCCAAGAGACAAAATATCAGAGACTGATACTCTTGAAAAAAATGGGTCACCAAGGTGTTAGGGGTAAAGGAAACCAATTTAAGGGGCTTGGACCTAATGATAATATATCCTTCTGACACCCTACCTTCAAAAAAGGGAAGAAATTCCTTTTGAACATCACTGCCCACACCTTGAACTATGCATTTAGGGGCCAAATGAGCAATAAGGGGAACCAGAACACCCACACCGTCATCTAGTGGTAATTTAGAGGCAAAGGAAGGAGGGATAACTATAGACTACTTCTCTATTGAATAGGTTAAATTTGAAACATCATCTGAGCTATTGTCCCCAAAAAGATTCTCTAAAAACTCACCACCCATGCTAGAAGGGGATGCACTACCTTTATTAGGGTTGAGGTCAAAATAGGGATTATCCCTCATAACAACACTCCTAGTGAAACCAAGAGAACAACCACTAAGAGAAAAAACTTCAGTGGAAAATGGGTCTATCTGCACTTTAATTTTAATCACATTTACATCTTTATTGAGTAATGAATAATTTTTCTTGAGATGACCATATTTTTAACCCAAAAAATAGGCATTAAGGCCACTCAAAATATTAATAGAACACAAAAAAGTAGCTCCTTTAAGGTAAAATACCAAAGTTTTAGGAAAAATCCAAGGGTTTTAGAGATATTAATACCCTAACATTTATATGCATTAGGGATCTCCTGGTGTCTTCCATTATCAAAACATCTCCTAGGGGATTGAGGGCTTGAGACAAAAAATTCCAAAGCTAAATAGGAACATTTTCAATATCAACCCATCATGGAGGTGTTTCAAAGGCTAAATCCTCACAATCAACTAAGGGGTTCCATGGGATGGATTTAAACATTGATTGACCAACATTATATAGGGGCTTACTAATGACTCTTCTTTGCATGTTCAATTTTTTTAAAATAACCATTAAAACCCATTACTTAAACATTCTATAAAATGTAACATACATACCCATTCCCCCCGGTGCCCACCGCCCCGCCCCCCCCCCCCCCGCCCCCCGCCCCCCCCCCGCCATATAATTAATCTAATTATCAAAAAAAATCCTTGAGGGTAACATATTTTTAAAATCTTGACATTCTTGAGTCACGTTTCTTATGACTATAAATATAGAGCCATCAATTCATTAGGGCATAAAGAAAGGGTCTTTCCTAGGCAAGGAAGCTTACCAATTTATGCTAAACACTGGTCTTCGTGGCCAAAAATTCTAGTTTTCCACTTCAAAGGTCAAAAAGGCTCCATATAAATGTTTCAAAACTTCCTCCTACCAAATAACTTTGCTAAATAATTTCTTGCCCAAACTTGGTTTATCTTCCTACTTCTGGCCTAACTCTTCTATAATATTCTCCAAAGAATAATCTTTATTATCTGCCTAAGCACCCAAGGGGTTATTAATGTTTCCATATTTCAAAAAATCATTCACACATGTAGTGATGCCTCTCTCAACCACCTCCATAAACACTTATAATGAATGCATGAGAAGGTATATTTACCAAAGATAGTGCATATATCGAGGATAGATAGGCAAACAACCAACATAAGCAATAAATAAAGTAAAAAAAAATGAAAAAATATAAATAAATTTGCCAAAATTAAGAATAAAACATAGAGTTACCGAACAAGATTAAAAACAAAGTACATTTAAAGACCAAGGTAGTAAAGGTGGAAAAGGCTGTAAATTAGAAAGAATGAGGGCTTGAATCTCATTAGTGGAGGGCAACTATTCATCTTCCACTTGCAGAGCTCCAAGACCCATTTCTATGCTAAGGATTTATTAAATCCATGGCCACTTTTATTTAATTTTTTTATAATATTTAAATTTTAAATCCATAGAGGCATTTTCATGATGAGGCAAAGGAATTATATACTTATTTAAAATATGTGAGGGCCCACCTTTGTTAAAAAATATTATAAGATTTTACATATTTAAAATCTCATGGGAGTATAAGGATTTTAAAGTAGGTATGCCATTTAAATGGTGGGTAAGATTTATATATTTTTAGATACTAAGGCAAAAAGAGGCATGAAAATCAAATAATGGATGAATTATAAGATTTACGCAATTTTTTGAATGCATGGGGGCATTTTGAATGAAAAAAACATACAAAAAAGGATAAACATTCACATTGATATGGCCTACATTTTTATGATTGCAGTTACACATCTTTAAGCTCATTATCTACCTTATTTCTCTACTTTTAATATAAATGGGGAGAGCTTCCCCATTTTTTGGCATCCTCACTCTATAAAATGTTTTCTATCTCATTAGATTTTCATATGAATTTTGTTTGCCTTAGCTATTTTTGTTTTATCAATTTATATTTTTATTTCTAGCATTTATGTATGTGACTGTGCATATTTTAACACCTTATAAAGATTTTATGGCTTTTTTATTTTTTCCCTAGTGTATGTCTATGTGCATTTTGATATTTTGATTTCATTATGAAATGATTCATTTGGGTATATAGAGTAATTATTCTATGCAATCTTTCCTTTATATGGGTGTGGGCACAACTATTCTAGTACATCATCCTCTTTTTACTTAATATTTTTATGGTTTATTTTTCATCCATTTTACCCCAATAAGCATTAGATTAGAATTAAGATAGGATGAATGGCCTTTATAACCTAGATGTTACTTTTTTTTCCTTCCCATGAAATTAATCTTCCCAATGTCATGGTGCTCATTCTATTGATATAGATCCACACATCAATAAAGAAATTTTGTGTGAAGTATAGAAAGAAGTGTTATACCACCTTTCTATGAGTGGTAGCCATTGAATCCAATTCTTGGGTTTATATAAATAAAAAAATAGGGATGACCCTCCGAATGGTTGTTGACATATCACTTTGGCCATCAAATTGGGGATGATATGACTAACTATGAGCTAGCCAAGTACCCAAGCAAGAAAATAAACTATCCCAAAAGTTACTAGTAAATATAGGATCATGATCACTTACTATGATCTTTGGGATCCCATGTAGATTTTGAACTATATCCATAAAATATTATGCTAATATACTTACTATTAAAGGATGGGGCAAGACATAAAAATGAGAATATTTTGTGAGTCTATCCAAAACAACCATGAATAAATTTTCCCCTTTAGACATGGGCAACACTATGATAAAATCCATGGACACCTTCTCACAGCTCTAGTTAAGAATAGACAATGGATATAGAATACTTGCGGTCCTAATTGTCTCACCCTTGTTTTGATAACACACCATGCATTCTACCATAACAATTTAAACTTCCCCTTTGAGCCCTTCATAAAATAATTCTTGATTAAATCTATGATAAGTATTCAAGAAGCTTGAGTTCTCACCAACTAGTGAAGCATGTAGCTTTGCAATAAATCTTTGGTTAAGGGTTGATTTATTGCACAAGTATAATTTATCCTTTTACCATAGAACATCCTCTTTCCATATAAATTTTTTAAACACACTAGGATCCCATTCAAGATTTTGAATGAGATTATGTATATTTGTGTTATTCATCCACCATGATTTTTCCTCCTCCACATAACATGCTTGTAATATTGATATTGAATATAATAGTGCTTACGTGGACTCATCCTTCCTAGATAGTGCATCATCCACTACATCCTCCTTTCCTTTCCTATAGATGATCTCAAAGTCATATACTAACATCTTCATGATCCATTTTCATTCTTAATATGATTATAACCTATGTTGTAAAAATTATTTGAGACTATCATGATTTGATTTCACCTCAAATTTTCATCCAATAAAATAAGGTCTCCATTATTTGACTGCATGAAGGATAACAATCATTTTCTTCTTATAAATTAGCTTCAACAAATTTTTATTATTTATTTAACAAATATCAAAAGCAATACATCTTCATTATTGCATGATCTCAAATTCATATCCCAACACCTTCATGATCCAATTTCATTTTTACTATGATGATAACCATTCTTGTAAAAATTATTTGAGACTTTCATGATTTAATTTTACCTCAAATTGTCATCCAATAAAATAAGGTATCCATTATTTGACTACATGAAGGATAACCATCATTTTATTCTCATAAATTTGATTCAACATTTTTTTGTTATTTATTTGACATCTCTCAAAAACAATACATCATCATTATTGCATGATCTCAAAGTCATATCCTAACACCTTCATGACCTATTTCCATTTTTTATTATGATGATAACCTCTATTGTATAAAATTATTTGAGACTATCATGATTTGATTTCACCTCCAATTGTCATCCAATAAAATAAGGTCTCCATTGTTTGATTACATGAAGGATAACCATCATTTTATTTTCATAAATTGGCTTCAACAGATTTTTATTATTTATTTGATAACTCTCAAAAGCAATACATATTCATTATTGCATGATCTCAAAATTATATTCTAACACCTTCATGATCCATTTTCATTTTTACTATGATAAAAACCTCAGTTGTAAAAATTATTTGAGACTATCATGATTTGATTTCACCTCGAATTGTCATTCAATAAAATAAAGTCTCCATTGTTTGACTGCATGAAGGATAACCATCATTTTATTCTCATAAATTGGATCCAATAATTTTTTATTATTTATTTGAAAAATCTCGAAAGTAATACATCTTCATTGTTTCATGTGTTTAAAATATTTTTTTGTTTTATATATAAAGTAAAATACTCAAAAAATTGAAATAAGATACAAGGTTTTACAAGACTACTTGTGATTAGAAAGGATTGTGCACCGTATCCAGTGATGTGACAACTCCTTTTTATCTTGGAAGGATTACCTGCACAAAATAGATGTCTCAAAAAAAGATGGATTAATATGATGAATGCATGGGATACCTGGTACAAGACCAATCCCAAAAAGTGGTACACTTACTTACAAGGATGCCAACCCATTGTCTTAGCAATTAAATAGATAAATATAATTGAAATTATAATAAACAATTTAATAAGATAGATAAGATAATGAAATAATTTAAGATTTAATATACATTCATTAGATGGATATTGTAAAATCATACATTCCAATACTCGTTAGAGGTGTCCTCTTCAGTTTGAAACACTTATAATTGGTTTATAATTAATTTTAGGGTGGGGGAAAACATAATAGTATAAATACCTAGTTCAAATGAAATATCATTTTGGTTTGAGAAAAGGGGATGCAGAACTATAAGAAAGTTTTAGATAGTAACCACTTCATGAACAATTATAGGAAGATTCATCTAAAAAAAATTTGTAACTTAAAAAAAAAGTAATCTAAGATGTAACTCAAATTGATAACTAAAATAGATTTGGGTGCAGACAAAATGGATTTTTGATAGAGATCGATGCTGATCTAAAGGATCGATGTCGATTCAGGGAATGGATGTTGATTCTATAAATGTATAAAAAGGTCTCAATATAGGGTTTAAAAATATGGCTTTAATAGAGTTTAAGGTGGTTTTGGGGTGTCTAGAGATGACTAAAGACATTCTAACATAGATTATAGGGATAAATTGAATATAAAATTGAGTGTAAAATAACATATAGATAGAGTAAATTGTAGAAATAATTGATAAAATAAATGTCAAAATAAATTTTTTAATGCTTCCAACCTATTGTAGATTATAAAGTTGATAGGATGATTCTTGAGTTACTAATGGGGTAGATGATTTGATGCATGTGTCAAAGCTTCCTGGGAATGAACAATTTATTAACTTATACTCTAGAAAAATTTTGTCAGCTTTATGGTGAAATTAGAAGTGTAGGAAATTGGTCCTTTGGCCTAGGGGAGGTTGTGGTTAAATCAATGTTGATTCAATATAATCAATGGTGATCATAAGGATCACCCTTAATTTTAGGCTAAACTTACCCAAGTTGTTGGATAATTTCTAACTGAGAGGTTAAATTAATCCCTCAGTTGTTTAAAGGATTTCAGGATTATGAAGGGTTTAAGGGTGGTTAAAAAAACCTACCTTGTATTAATATTTGGGTAGATTTATTTAGATTTTACCATAGGTAACTAATTAAATTATTTTACTTAAGTGAAACTAATTAATAAAATTTAATTACATAAGGTAAATGGTAAAAAGGTTAATTAAATATTTACATGGGGTGAAATAAAGATAAACAAGAAAGGGACCTAAGACCTAGGCTAACATAAATATTATAGTCCAAAATCCTAGTGCCTACATTGGCCCTTTTTTGTTGAGCAGTTTGTAATAACCTACTGTAAGACAAAAACTAAGAGTGTTCTAATGCCCTAGGTTTATATGAGGAGGTATTCCCCATCAAACCAAGAGCTAAGGAAGGATGATGAAGTAGAGATGGGTTTGAAAATGAGGTGGTAATGGATAAGGTGGATAGTAAATGAGCATCCAAGATGTAAGGATAATCATGAAGTACAATTTTACACTAACAAGAGATAGAATATCCAAATAGAAATGCCCCAAGGGAAACAAGTAATGGATTTTCATAACTATGAACATGTAGGATTAATCAAAGGTAATAAAGAGGACAACACCTAGGATGGGATAACCAAAGCATTCAATGTGCTTAATACATGTGTGCTACCTAGAGATAATTGCTCTCAAAATAAGGTACACTTTAAGGATCCATAAGGGATAGAATCTAAAATGAGTCTAGACCTCTCAAAGGTTGTGGGACCAACAACAGGTCTATATCTACTAGTTAGTAATGCAGTGTAACAAGTAATGGGATAGTTTTAACAGAATATAACTTAAGTGGCCTTGGGTCAAGACTAGAGGGATGCAAAAACTATGCAAGTAGTGTAAAAAATGAGCCAAAATGGATATAATTGACATCGATCCATAAGATCAATGCAGATTATATAGAATCAACATCAATCACAATATAATTGACTCTTATCCCAAAGGGCTATAAATAATAGGCCTAACATGACACTCATTTATAATCAAGATGTTAAAGTGAGCCAAAAAAATTGACACCCATCCACACATTAGAGCAAAATATGAATGATGGAGGTGACTAGGAGTGCATAGAGGAGGTGATGATGATCTCAAGATGAGGTAGGTTTTTCTCCTAAATTTTTGTTTTTTTTACATGTTTTTAGTTTTGTTAGATTTTTAAGAAAGTTTTAAAATAGTTAAAAAATTTAGAAAGTTTGTAGATTTTGTAGGATTTTTAGAGTGTTTAGGATGATTTGTTAGATGGTTTTGATTTTAGGTGGATTTTTAGATGCAAGGGTGTATAATGTGTGGACATGTAGGGATCAACCTTGATATTTAGATATCAATGTTGATTGACTACCAATCAATATAGATCACACATAATCAACATCAATCTTGAAGGATTGGTATCAATTATTCAAGATTGAGGACAATTAAAGCTAGGATTAAAAAAGTTTAAGAAAACTTAGGAGCATAGAAAAACACTGAGACTAACCTACAATTATAGGCACAGACATGACTTATGATGCATGACTAGGTTCTACTATTCTTGGAATAGCTATGCAATTAGATAGATGATGATGACTGGAGACATCTAGAGGATGTTGGATTGAGAGTTGCATGCCAAAATCATCAAGTTTATAGATATGTGGGGCTATTAGTAGCATTTTTGGAGTGATGGGATAGAGCCATATGGACTTTTTGGATACCAACTAGGGAGATTACTATGATGGTGGAGGACATCTACTAGATATTATGGCTACCAATAGAGGGTATACCAATAATACTATTTGATGAGAGGGGATGTGCAACAATGTTGTCATGACTATATGGAGATGATGTACTAGACATCACTTTCACTACAAGAGGTATTTTTTTGAGAGTTTATATGAGGAGGACATATAGAGGAGATTGGTTATAACCATGATGATGCTAGCCATCTCTTGCTATTCATTACTAGATTTAAGAGGAGAAAAAATTACTTAGAGCTTGATAGGTGTAGTAGTGGACATGTGGGAGCATCAAACTATATTTTCATGGGTTCCCACTCTTCTAGCATAGGTATATGGGGAGTTATGGGGTTAGAGGACACATTGACAATTTAGGATTAATGTCACTTTTATTCTATAGTTTTGGGCATATGAGCACATCAGGTTGGTGCACCCACTTGGTAACCCTTGGGCATGGTGGTACCAGATAATATACAATGTGGGATTCCTTTGGTGGAAGGAAGAACTTATCTGACCCCATATAGATGGAGTCATATGAGACATGACATACTATCAAAGGGTGGTAGAGGGTTTATAGGAGGGAGATGTTATTTGGAGGCCATATCTATGGTTTATAGCATGTCTACGGGTGGAGAGGGAGCTATAAAAGAGATAGATGGAAAGGTGGGTGTGAGGGTGAAGAGTGGAGTACCTAAAGTACTTCTAGTTTGATAGGGTGAAATGATAGTTTAGGTTGATTTAGGGTGTCCTAGATGCACCTCAGTTATATTGGAGGGATGACATCGATACTAAATTACCAAAGGCCCATTATACTGAGCCACAGCTAGGGTGAGAGGAGGATCGAATGCCTATAGATGTAGATGTTATAGGAGCTTCATTGTCATACTCATTATGGTGGTTAAGTCATGTAGGAATGAGGTAGGAGAGGGTAGTATGGCCTTGGTAGGATGGGGATGATGTGGAGATGAAGGAGGTTTGGAATGAGGGACCAATAGAGACGCTACTAGAGGAGGAGCCAAAGATAAACATTTAGGGTATTATTGCAGAGCACAATGTACTAAGGGTAGAGTAAGATGTATTATAGGGATAGGTCACTACACTGCAAATGGATTTGGTAGAGGCACAAAGGAGCCATGATGGCTTATAGGTCTCACTAGAGGTTTTATAGGGGATTCACTATTAGGTAGTGTATGACTATGATAGATAAAGGGCAGAGAGGGATAGTCTATGAGGAGGGGTGGCTATGGTGGTAGTTCAGACATATATAGGAGGAGCAGGGCCTAGTACAGGGTAGGGAGGTATAGTGATCCTAGATAGGTACTAAGATGTCCTCACAAAGATCCAATAATATGAGAGGATTGTGTAGGATAAGCTACCAAAGGTACCTCAGTATGCAACTTATGTTTTGACATAGGCAAGAGCATCATCTCAATAATCACAAGGTGACACACCTAGTTTGTGGAGTGTGGTATAAAGGAGAGGTGGTAGGGATGGAGACATGGGTGGAGATGAAGGAGTTAGTAGAGGAGGGCCTAACATCCAACTAAGTCATATCCAATTTATATATTAGCCATATTTTGTTTATTATATCATTCATAGAGCCATTCGTTATATTGTTACTAGTGAGAGAGCCATTTTTTACATTTGAAACTTTTATTTTATATATATATATATATATATATATATATATATATATATATTCCATACTTTGATCATGATTTAACATTATGTATTTTTAGATTATAATTAATTTGATGTAATTTATAGATTTTAGATTATGTAATGCCTTTAATTTTTCATCATGGTTATGGATTAATTATTTGATTATGATGTATTTTGTTGTTTTTATGTTCTTATGGATGGTAATAATGATTAATTATTTTATAGCTTTTGGCTTTATGAGATTTGATTAGATTTAGAAAAATTCATAAATGAGGTATTTATGACTACTTATTGTCTTGGATTTTAAACAAATATAAACAAATTATTGCATCTGCATGTGTATCCATCATTTACTATTAATAATGACCTTAAACAACACCATGCCAATTAAGTTTATGACCTTTTTAGAAGGGAATTATTATGGATTTTGATTTTTACATGATATAAGTAAAATCCTATGTTTTTAGGAATATAAGTCTCATCTTATGTTTTTAGAGCTATACATCTAACTGTAGAACCTTTCACATAGACTAATTAATGTAAGAAGTCTATGATTTTTAGAGAAATTTGATCAATGTGGGAAGCTTTCTTAGGATATTTTAGGTTTTTCTTTAGGGATTTTGTGCTTTTTAGAGGCATGCTTTTAGAAAAATGATCAATGTGGGAATTTTTCCATTGTACTTGCTATTTCACATAGCCATCCTTCAAGGCAATGGTCTTATAATTTAGGATATATGTTGGAAAAATAGTCCTTCAAGGGAGCAATTTGTGATTTTTTATATCCCTTTTTATGGATAGTTGTCCTTCAAGGGAGTAGTCTATACTTTTACCCTTTTGTTTTTTATATATATTTGTATCCCAATTTTTTTTATTTTGAATTAAGCTAACCAAGTCTAGATTTAAGCTTGTTTAAACGACATGATATTTCTATCCCTAAAAATATAACTTTTTAGGTGAGACATTTTTAGGAAATAATGATCTGGGGCTCCTTCCTATTACAAGTAGAGATTATCTATTTATAACATGTTATGAACAAATTTGGGTTGTCCATATTTAAGGTGAGGATAGGCATGCTACCTGATTTCTACATGATTCTTTATCATTATTCGATATTTTATGGGTGATGGAGATGTAATTGTGTTTTGAGACTAAAGGAGGATAACTTTTCTTGACTATAGTTTTTTTCAAGTTTATTAATAGTAAAAAGGATGTAGATATAAAGTGTTAAGAGGTTCATGATCTGGTTTTCCCTCTAGAGAGGCCAAACTATATGCCCTAGATTTGTACTTATGAGTGAAAATATATGGTCCAAGTCAATTTGGGGAAAATTTTCCCCTTTTAATTTTTTTCTATATTTTTTACATGCTTATTTTATTTAAGGATAAGACCACCAATATTAGATTCTATTTCTTTTAGATGTTGATTATATGCATGTTTTATTCTTTCTAGATATATGTGGAGATGGTCAAGGGCCATAGATTGATGCTCATCTAAAATTTCAAGATGTGATAAACACTCTTGACGATTGTCTTCTTTAGAAATGATGTCTCTAATAGAAATTCATAGAGAGGGAATATATATTTATAGAGGGAGAATAACTTCTATTCCATAGACCCAAGAAAAAATGTGTAGTACCCATAGAGGTTTGAAACTAGTATGATAAGCCCATAAAACAAAGGGAATATGAAGATGCCATTTTTCTTAGTCTTATTGACTATTTTGGTTAGCATTTTAACTAGGGTTTTATTAGATGCTTCAACTTGTTCATTATCTTGAGGATAATAAGGCAAAGAAAAGATTAGATTAATATCAAAAGAGTCTCTAGACTTATTTTAAAAAGATTTCCCATTATCTATAATTATCTTATGAGGGACACTAAAGTGATAGATAATATGATGATTAATAAATCTTATCTACTTTAGTCAAAAGAAGGGGAATTTCCTCCACCCATTTAGTGAAGTATTCGACGGTGGCAATGATAAAACTATGTCACTAGGAAGATTTTGGATAAATTTGTCCTATAAGATCTAACTCCCATTGAGAAAATGGCCAAAAGTCATGGGCCACTTGTAATGCATTAGTAAATACATGTAAAATATTAGCATGTTGTTGACATTTCACTCATTTCTTGACATATTCACAATAATCCTAATTTAGAGTAGACCAATAATAACTAATTCAAATAATTTTATTAGCAGCAATAAGAGTGCTAAAGTGTCCCCCACACAACCCATCATGCATTTCTTAGATTTCACAAGTATCTTGAAAGTTATGAAGACATAGAATAAGTAGGCCATCGAATCCTCTCTTATAGAGAACACCCCTTAGTATAATGTAATGGGTGGTCTGATGTTGAAAAGCATGCTTAACATTCTTGGATAAACCAAGATGGATAATACCTTTAGATAAGTAATTGAATGTTTATGTGTACCACAGATCCAAGTGATTTTATTCCGCATTATAGATATAAGGTAAATCGGTTCTAGTATAAGATGGATAGTTGATTTTATGGATTAACACAAAAATATTGGATTCTTGAGGAGAGGATGGGATAAAAAAAGCTAAGGAAGCCATGGTATCTATGAACTTATTAGTCGACCAAGGAGTGGCTTGGATGACATAATGATCAAAAGTAGATAATAGTTGATCTACTAACATTTTGTACTTTTAGAGGATTCCATTCTTACATTGATACATGTTGATCTAATTAATAACCAAATGATAATCTCTATAGATATAAAGCTACCTAACGCCTAGGGTTAAATCAATTTGGAGACCTATAATAAAGGCTTCATACTTTGCCATATTATTAGTGAAATCAAAATCTAGTTTGAAGGATAAAGGCATAAGAGCACCTTTATAAGGTATCTAAATAATTCCATCACCCCCAACACTCACATTTAAATCCATCAAATAACATAGTCATTTTATAATTAGGATCCTCCTAGGATGTGGAAGCAATATATTTATCTAGGAATTAAAAATTAGATGGCTGACCACCTATGAAAGGTGCCTCAACTAACTGATCAATGATAATCTAGCCTTTAAGTAAATTTTGGTGGATAAATTTTTATCAAATTATACTAAAATCATGAGCCACTTGGCCATATGTTGAATCTGATAAGGCTTTGAATGCATAAATTTGAGGGAGTCAGTACTCATAATTATGCAGGTCTTGTGATTAAGAAAATAGTGGCAAAGCTTAGAAGCCACAAAAACCAAATCTAGGTAGAGATTTTTTATATGTGTTTAACATGTCTCATTTTCAATGAGAGTATGACTTATGTAATACACTACTTGTTCTCTATGTTGCTCATCATGATGGGAAAACATAACCCTTAGAGCATGATCCATGGTTGAAATATATAAGAATAAAGGTTTCCCTTCCTCAGGAGGAATAAGAATTAGTGGGGAGAGGAGATATACTTTGAGATATTCAAAGGCTTATTAAAAATTAGAATCTTAAATGAACCAAGTATGCTTCCTCAAAAGGTGATGGAACAATTGATAATGATCAAATAACTGGGAGATAAAACATCGAATAAACTACAAATTTCCTTGCAGTCTATAAAGTTGCCTAAGGTTAGATGAGGGTGGAATATCTATGATATACCTAATATTAGTGGGGTCAAATTCTATATCATGGATGGAAATGATAAATCCTAGGAGCTTACCAGTCAAAATTCCAAAAACACACTTTTTGGAGTTGAGGCAGATACATAATTAGATTAGATAGTCAAAGATTAATTTGAGAATGGAGAGATAGTCTTTTTAGAGATTTGATTTACTGAGAAGGTCATCCACATAATTCTCAATAATCTTATGGATTATATCATGAAATATATAAGTCATAGATCTTTGGTAGGTGGATCTCACATTCTTTAGGCCAAAAGGCATAACCTTACAAAAAAAAAGTCCCCAAGGGAGTAATAAAAGAATTCTTATGCTAATACTCTAAGGAGATAAGGATCTGATTAAATCTAGAGAATCCATCCCTGAGAGATAACATTTTATGACCTACAGTCAGGTCCACTAGTTGATCAATGTGTGGAATAGGAAAGTCATCTTTAGGATAAGTAAAGTTTAGGTCTTAAAAATTGGTACAAATATGGAGACCCCCTTTTGGGTTTTTTTATAGGCACAATGTTAGACACCCATTAAGGGTAATTGATCAGTTGAATCAAATTAACAAAAAAGAGGCACTACAACTCCTCTTTGACTAAGAGAACGATGTGGGGGTGCATATTTCATAACTTTTGATTCACTATTTATCTTCTTATATGGTGATAATATTGTAAACAACAATAGCATGGTCAATACCTGGCATGTCACTATATGACCAAGTTAAATCCTCATTATGGTTTTCCAAGAAGGTGGTGAAGTCTTGGTGTTCCTAATGGTATAAATATTTACTAACCTTAACAATGTGTAGGGCATCTTGAGACCCTATGTTAATGTGTATGGTAGATTCATTTAGCAAACTAAATGTTTTGACTAGTAGGGAATTACGTAAATGTGAGTTCTTGGTGCCTAAGTAAGTTAAGATAGACTCATCATATTGACACTAAAGAACTGAGATGGTAGGAGAATCTTCTGATACCATATTAGGATAGGTAAGGGGGATGGATTTAGTTTTGCCATTTATATGATATGTGAGAGTTTCTAGGGTTATCTTATTGACCAAAAAATTTCAAGAGGATGGACACGATGCCATCCATTTCAAGGAGAATGTTAGAGGATGACACTGACATTCTCTTTAGGATCAGATGTAGGGGTGACATTAGGAATAAATTTAGAAGTTTTTATAAATCTTAGACCATGTTTTTCATGTAATTTTATAAAATATACTAATGTAACATCATGTGGTCCTTGCTCATATCATCCCATTATAAAGCCATTCTAGGGGCATCATTGTAAATAATGTGAGCAAAGTGTAGTTTGTCTAGAAATGATAATTTTGAGGAAAATGGTTTGGTTAGGGATGGGATATCAAGATATGAGGATGATCAATTGATCACTCCATATACCAAATGAATCTGTAAGAAAGGGGGGCCAAAATTAAAATCATCCTTGAGGTTAGGATAGTAGTCACATTATTTATTAAGATGCCCACACTCTTAATGAGTGGGAAGGGTGTTAAGTGCTAGTAATTGGTACTCTCTTATTATAGAATCCAAATGAGCCTTATCAGAGAGTTATAATGAAGGGATTGTCATACTAGTTGATGAATCATTAGATGATAGTGATGGTGATACAATTTTTAGAGGGAGTAAAACATCATTAGGTTGAAAGGTGAGATTTTAGGTTTTAAATGGATGTAGATCAACATGCACAATATGGACTTGGTCCTCATGTTCATATTCAATACACTGATGTAAAGTGTATGGAACACACCACATATCCAAGAATCTAAGGGTGCCCTAGGAGGACATTATATTAGAATTATCCTTAAATGACATAAAACAAATCATGAAGAACATGAGATCCTACTTGGATGGTGAAGATAATGGTTCCTAATGTAGGATCCATTATATAATTAAAAGCTCACTATACTATTGGGGATTGAGCTACAACCATTTTTAGAAGTTATAGTTATTTAATTACATGTAAAGAGCTACAACCATATTGGTTAGGTTTCGTTACTTTTCAAGGTATTAGTTTTTCAATTATGAGTATTATTGGAAGTAGATACTAAGAGGGGGGGTGAAGTAGTAGACAAAAATGCACATTTAATTACAAAATCATTATGTCATACATCAACTTGATCTAGGAACATAAACATGAAAGCACATACATCCAAAGCATGAATAAGAGCATACATCACATGAACACATAATCTATGTGGAAAATCCTCATGGAGGATAAAACCCACTAAAAATTGAAAGATGGACTATAGTCATATAAATATAATATTAAACATTTAGACTAGCCCAACTGATCAAGGAGTACTCGACCCTCAATATAGTCAAACACCCACTTAAACTTTAGCTAGCTCCAACTAGCAAGGAGGCTACAACCCCCTAGGAAACCAAAAAACAAATCATTTACCTATGATATGATCTCCACCTATGATCTGATGTCAAACACACCTGATGATGGACTCCTCTTGATTTCACTCTTCACCCCTTAAACTCTTTTCAAACAACCTCTAGGGCTTCTTCGTTCAATCCACCTCTTCTAGGATTATTAAGTTTAATGACCTATGTGTTCACCTTCATCACCTTGATTAGATAAGCATGTCTAATATTATTTAATATTTGATGGTCCTCACTAACTTGTACCTTATCTTTTAAAGGTTTTCTCCTTCACTTGGCTTCCCAACTTACTCAACTAGCTCAAATAGGCTAATTAGGCCTTATATTTATACCATACACACATCTAACCCATCTTGGTCAGTCAAGATGATTTCCATGACTGTCTTAAAGTTTTAATATGTCTTAACACACATTATCTATGTAAGACACATGATTCATAGGTTTTCCATTACCTTATTATCCCCAAACCACCATTAGGCCTTAGTGAGACCTAAAGCAATTAGGCCTACTCACCCACATGTTACAACTTGGACTCCTTGGTCCACCTTCATCCTATACCAATGATTAAAAAAAATAAAAACTACCTCCAATAGACCTATTATCACTTAAAATAGGTATATTCCACCTATAAAACCATCTCACACCTTGAACTTAGCAATTAGGTCTCCTCACACTTTAGGCCTTGATATATAAAAAATAATATCATAAAGAATTGAGGCATACAATTGTTTTTCTCAAATAAATAACTAAAAAAATAATATGGATAGGTTCTCCATGACTTAAAAAACAACACCAAATCCATTTGGTTTCACTACTCAGGCTCCAAGCATCCAAAAACACCTCAGTCAAAGGCTCACTCAATTTTGACTCTCCAAACCTGATCAGGGACATACCACGATATCCAATAACTTATTATAAACCTTATATACTTGTATAACATATCCATACTCATGTTTTTATTCAACTCTAATAAAAAAAATTCCAACTCATTCCTTCAAAATTACCACTCAGACTACCTGTGGCTTTCATAAACACAGTCATATAGATGCTCTTGTCTAGTACATGAAAGAACACTTTCATGACATCTAATCCATATTTATATATTATATGTGATATATATATATATATATATATATATATATATATATATCACACAATTATATATTTATCTTGTTCTATTATTATCTATTAGTCTAATAGACCAATGCCTCATATCACTTTCTCATAGTTTTCACTATTTAGACATGCCACTTTGAAAGCATTATTTCACCTATGTATGAGAAACATCACCACTTTGAAATAAATGTAACATATGTAATATGTTTTAAATAAATAACCAAGTCATATTATTCATCCCTACTCACCTGGAACACTTCCCTAAACACATATTTATTCTGCCTAGATATTGTTCATTATTTTCACCATTTGTCTTCTAGTGACTAGCAGACTTGAATCATAAAAATTATTTAAAAAAGGATTAATAAATCACAAATGAATTTATGTAGTTATATAAAAATTATATATATTTAAACTCCATCCACTTTCAAATGTTGACTCAGTCAACCCTTACTATAGCATCAATTTTTCTAGAAACAAGCTTATTTCTATGTCTAGTACTCACTACCCTGACACACCACTACCACTTAGAGGTTAATGAAGGAGTCCTATACACCTTAAAAATATTCAAAATTTATCAAAAAAACCATTCTAGGCCATATTCAACAAGCTTTATCCAATCAGGTCATTATAAGGGTTTATAAGAGGGTTTTGACCAATTTACATTCTTAACGAATGTTCATAAAGCTCTATTCCTCAATCCACTAAAAAATACTCATAAATAATTCTTAGGTAAATTTTCCACCTTTCCCATAAGTATCAGGTCGCCATTAAAAATTTACACATGTCAATGAGCAACTAAAATTCTTCTCAAGCTAGTAATCCTACATTTTGCATACACAAGTGTCCTTCTAATATACTATCTTGATTTATATTCATATTCAAGACCTAAAACTTGGTAAACACATTTTAACCAACATATCACACATTAATAAATGATTATATGAGCTCTTACATCTTATAATCTCACCTTTAATCTCTAATTGGACCTCGTTAGGTCATTATGCACACTAAGACTAGGATTGCAAGTCAAACTTAGATATAAAAATCACTAGGATCCTTCTTGTACTGATATAAAATATTCATTAATAAGTCATATATAATAATTTCATGCTATAAAACTTCCCTCCATGTTCTCCCTAGCCTCAACAAGCTCAAACTACTATGCTACCAAGCCTATGCCATTATACAAGGCTACCAAGACTATGCCAACACACTTTTCACATACTTATATTTTCTTCCTTGAACCTAAACATATAATCATGATAGATACAACATGAAAAAACTAAAAAAAATCTTACCTTATCTCATATGAATCCAAACCTACCTTGTACAACTTTAGGCTCAAATTCATCACCATCATGAGATCACCACTTTGTCATTACCTTTGACATCAATGCACACATGACATCATCCTTTTGAAATCAATGAAAACATACCTCCAACAATATCCTCTTTTGTCATTGATGGTGACCTCTTATTTTCCTTCTCCCCCTTTTCCATTAATGAAAAAGTGGACTAAGCAATGACCAAATTCACCTTAACATCATGCATGTATTCAAATATACTTTTAAGTGCTCAAGATGCTTACATACTTTCATGCATATGAATAAACTATTACCCCTTTGACATACACTAGTCTAAACTTGGGCTTCTCTGATCCTTGCACCTGTTCATCTATAGAACACACAAGATCCCTTTTCTCATGCATAAAGATTCAATACCTTGTCAAAACACATGACTTGGTTCAATCAAGTCATCATATCAACTTTTTGTGATATGTATTTTGATTTTACATTAGTAGCATACTCCCGCATATTTCCAACATGACTAGAACGTTTCACATATGCTCCCACTCACATCATATACAACTCTCCAAGCCACTCAAGCTAATTGATTTATCTCCCCCTAAATCTATACTCTACTTGGATCATGACATATTAAACAATTCTTATTTAGGTTTGAAAACACTTCTCAAAAACTATACACACAGTCAATATCCACATTGAAACATCAATAGGTCTCATGGAGAACTAGTCACATGGCTCCACTCCGTCTAGCTTACTTCTAACCTATTAGATCTAATGGAACATCTAAGATAATTAGGAACATCACCAATATGACTTCATCTTACTTCCCTTCAAACATATTTATCACCAAGATCCTTAAGCCATTAAGGCTCCAAACACCACAAGACAACCTCTCTAATAACACACATTCAAGACCCTACTTGAGATGACTCAAAACATGTCATCTTCAAAAAAATTGATCATCTTCAAATCAAACCCAACATATCAACATGTCTCTTCAATACCTTATGAGGTCATTTTGGCAACAAGGAAACATGACAACTTATAGAACAACCTTCAAGGGCACTACTTTAATCTTCTTCATTCAAAACACTAGTATCTTGATATGCTACAAGAGAGCATCATCTAAAAAACTATGAGACATTCTTCATGACTTTAAAAATCTAGAAATAAGACCTCTTTTTACCATATTAGATCAAAAATACATCACTTGACTCATTTGACATTATTGACATACCTTCAATAACACTCTACACCAATTTAACACACCCTAGTTCTGAACTAGCTTCAAAGACACTAAACTTAGCTCAAATATGCATTACAATTATGTCACCTACTAATGGAAACATTTTATATTCTTCACCTAATGTTCAATAAGCTCCATATATCAAAACTAAGTCATGAACATAAACGTTAGGGGTTGTAGACATCAAACCCTCAAGTCACTACCTTTCTCCTTTTGAGATAGCTCTTCAAAATTGAGAGCAAACTTGATCAAACAAAGAGCATATATAAATTTAAAAATACCTTGATAACCTCTCCAAACACTCATAAAATTTTTATTGAGTCTCCACAAACATAAAAATCTCAACTTGACACACAGGTCTACCAACAATAAAATCCTTCACACACAGTCACCTTCCATGAATATTTTCTTGCTTAAGAACACATATTCAGATTAGCTACAAAGCACGTGAGTTATCTTTATGGATATATAAAAATCATAAAATAGTTATAACATCAAAATAATATCACTAGACATGTTTTAATCCTCTTTTTCTCAAACCAGGTTCACCATTTCAAACATAAACCATAAGCTTTAACTTTGACCTACATTTATTATATTTGTATGAATGGTCAAACTTTATAATCACCTTGGGGGTATTATACACTAATTCCTTTTCAAATTTTATTCTTACCTCACCTTGATTTGACTTCATCTATGAATTCTAAAAGCCATACTTTGAAAACTAGGTTTCTTCACAAATTTGAATTTTCAAATTCCAACGGTCTTATTTTCATACAAAATTGGCTATGGAAAATAGATAAATATTCCTGGAAGACCAACTTTGAACTACCACAAATTTTGATCAGATTATTATTAATACCTAAAATTTCAAACATATGAACTAGACACAAACCTTATCAAATACATGTGACCATTTTCTTCTGACACCTTCACATATGTGAATGCTCATGTCAATAGTCTGTTTACTCAAGAAGATCTATCAAGGTCACTAGTCAAACCTAGATCTTCACAAGACTTCTCTAATGAATTCCTTTGACTTTAAAAATTACACTAAGAATTTTTGACACCTCATATGACTTCTCATATCATTTTTCATACCCTCAAATACTTGTATAACTGCCATACACTCATAAAACATCCATTGCTTCCTTACAACATGAATGCCTCTATGAAGCATAGATAAAGACACCTTCACTTATATAGATTTTAAAAAAAGTGAAACCAAGAGAATCCTAGTCCTCCACTTATTATTTGAACCTTTTGATCCTCTTCTTGATTTGAATCCCTCCATGCATGGTATCTTCTTTGGATTCAACAACTTCATTTTTATCTTCTATCTAAGTAGAATCATAAACCTTTTGCATAATCTTCTGGAAATTGACAACATATGTAGGTACAAGAGTTTCTTGACATACCTTAGAAAACATACTATCTTGTTTCTTAGGTTAATTATGATCATGCTTAATTATCTTAGGTCTCCAAACTGGATTAGCCTTTTATCATGCATTTTATAGTAGAATCTAGAAATATGTCCCATTAGTGAGAGAGTTTCTATAAAAAACCATGTAATCATTTTTGAATGACATTTCGGTTCATACTACATGAACCATCATTAGGGTATGAGAAAGAATAGATAGCTTTGAAGACTAAGCAATTCCTTTATAGATATAACAATGAGGCCCATTGATGTCATTGTGATGCAATTTTTTAATTTTTATTTTATTAAAATACTTATTTTTAATAAGTAAATTAAAATTAAGAATCATAAAAAAGTGAAAATTGAATAATCAAACATAAATGAAAAATTATAAAAATAACTTACTAGAAGAATTATTAGTTTTAAGTTTTATTAATATTTGATAAAAGTTCAAATTGAGAATCTAAATTGTTGATTAAAATTTTAATAAAATTAAGTGTTATCAATTAAAATTGTTCATTAAAGGTTAAAAATGAGAAAATAACTTATAAGTCAAAAATTGTAAATTGTAAGAAAAGAAAAGATAAATGAAAAATTGAATAATCAAACATAAATGAAAAAAATTGTGAAAAACATCTTACTAATAGAATTATTAGTTTTAATTTTTATTAATATTTGATAAAGGAAATCAAATTGAGATTCTACATTGTTGATTAATTTTTTTAACAAAATTAAAATTAAAATTATTCATTAAAGGTTATAAAATGAGAAAATTATACAATAATTAATAAGTCAAAATTATAAATTGTAAGAAAAGAAAAGAAGGTAAGATAATAAGAATAGAAAAAAACAAGGTAGAAAAACCCTAGAAAGTAAGACTATAGACATAAATAAAAGAGAAGCAATAAAGTAAAGAATAAAATTGTATATTAGGAAAATTGGAAGTAAAATAACCAAGAGGAACAAGGATTGGGAAGGCAATAGACAAAACATGGGGAAAGGACAAGGAGTGGGGGAGGGTAAGAGGGTAGGAAAAATGAAGGGATTTTTTTTTCAAAAAACCAAGAGGGGAACATACAAAGGATGACCCACCCTGGGGGAGAGGGGTGGAGGGTTAGAGCCATGCCAAAAAAGTTTGATGGGAAAAAATTAAAGAGGTTTGAGTAAGTTGACGATAGGTCTCTAGGTCTGGTTTAATTCAAGACCACTGTCTTTGTTTAGGTTGTTAGTATGCTTATAAATTTCAATAGCTTCCAGGATATGACGTTTGAAATAATTGTTTTTAGTAGCAAGAACTGAAGTTTCTTCTATGAAAATATGATTTTGAGTTTTAAAGGAGTGCTTTACCAAAGCAAACTTAACCATCCTTTCTTTATTAATATCTACCACATGTTCATTGATCTTGGTCTTAATGGAATGACCTATCTTACCAATGTACGACACCCCAAAAGAGCAATCAATTTTTTTAAACTCTACTTCTTAGAGTAGGTTCTATTTTTTCTTTTATTGATTTGATCAAACATCTAACCTTCTTAAGGGGGGTAAAAGTGGTATGGATGTTGCTTCTTTTTAAAATCTTGGAAATTTTGTAGGATATCCCTTTGACATAAGGAAGGAAAGTCGTAGGTTGGTTCATATTGTCCTTCATGATCTTAGGTTTCATAAGGGAAATTATGGTAGATTTAAAGGCCCTAGTAATCTATTTTATTTTGTACCCATTCAAATTAAACACTTTAGTTAAGTGTAGGATCTCATCCTCTAAGTACTCTTCATCATAAATTATTAACACTCTTATGGCAAGGGTTTCTAGGACCCCTAGTTTTTGAGAGGGATGGTGGTTAGAATCTATGTGGAGATAAAATTTAGTATGGGTAGATTTATGATAGACCTTACAAGAGAAATAACCATCCAAATTTTTGGAGAGGAGGATGTCTAATAAGGGAAGGCTACCTTCAGATTCTAATTCCTTGGTGAACTTGATAGAGTCAGCCACATTGTAAAATGAGTGTGGAAATCCTCCAACTTATTTAACCCATGTGGCCAACTGACATGGGTGTCATCCATGTATCTCTTCCACCATGTTGGTTTTAAAGGGAAATAATTAAGATAAAGTTCTTAAAATCATTCCATGAAAAGGTTGGATGCCATTAGGGAGAGGGGTGAGCCCATTACAACTCCATCTATTTGTTCATAAATAACTCCTAATAACAAGAAGAAAGTAGAAGTTAGACATAAATTCACCATGGATGTATTTTCTTCATCCACATGATTACTTACTACTTTGATGGTGTCCACTATAGGAACTTTAGTGAAGATTTACACCACACTGAAGCTCACTAAAATGTCCTCATTAGAGATATGTTTGTCCTTGATAAACTCTAAAAAATTAGAGGAGTCTTTTATAAATGTGGAGGTTTTCCTTGTTAATGGATTTAGCATATTAGCTAAGAAGGATGCCAAGGCATAAGTAGGAGAGTAAGTGGTATCAATGATAGGTCTAATGGGAATCCCTTGTGTATCTTAGGGGTACCATAAATTCTAGGGGTAATGGTTTTCTTAGGAAGAAGTTACCTTTTAGTGGTGTCATCAAGGGATGATTGATTAATTAATTTGGTAACAAATCTGGTGATTTTGGAGATCGGGTTAGAGGATAAAAATCTATAGCTCCCACTATTATCTAAGTTGTCAAGCATCTTAGAGTTGTAATCATATTTATCCAAAATAACTATGGCATTCCCCTTGTTGTATTTTATGATGATAATATTGGCATTGCTATTGAGGATTTTTAGAGCTTTCCATTCCTCTTGAGAGATGTTTATCTTGGGAAGTTTGTCTTTTCTTAATGCTACCACATAAACTTGTCTGGTAGTCTTGATTAACTCATGAAGAAGGAATTTTAACACATTTTCAATCTCAACTATAAATTATTATTTGGGAATGTGTTTTGGGGTAACCACAAAGTTTAAATCATTTTTTAAAATTTTGAAATAAGGGTTATCAAGTATAAGGTTGGATAAATTTATAACAAGTTTGTCTTCCTAATTGACTATGCCACAGTGTGTGAGTGGGTTCAACCTATTCAAAGGATAACTAGATATGGTGGAAGAGTTAATGTCAACATTAAGATGAGGAGTGAGGTAAGGAGTGGGGTTCAAAGGAAAATATCCACAATAATTGATGTGGCCTACCAATGTATAAGTATCAATGATAGGTTCGTAAGAGGGGGAAGATAATGAGAGAGAGGGGATGAGTTCATTCCCCAAGAGGGACATGTCCAAATAATTTTTAATATTATCATATAGAGTAATTGTCCCTAGAATAAAGGAGACCAGGGGAGAGATGATTGGATGGGAAGGGAGGATATGGATTAGAAGAGGTCACCACATCATAAGGAGAAGAGTGCAATTTAAAACTAGTTGAGGGTGTTAGAAATGTGTCCTAAAATAATAAATTTGAAAGAGAGTTCAAGGGATGAAAGAGGAGTGTTGTTTGATTTACATGGAGGGGAGAAGAAAGAGGCATAAAAATAAAAGGGAGCAAATAAAATTTAAAAATATTTCCATAATTAATGACATGCACTAAAATGACAAAGGAAGGGGTAGATTAGATATAGAGTGGCATACCTGATGCATGTGTAGATGGGTTGATGCAAAGAAGACCATTGGAAACCAGAGAAGGAGATTGGGAATACTTCAAAGACCTTACTCTTAATTCTTTCCCTTTAAAACTAACATGGTGGAAGAGATACATGGATGACACCCATGTCAATTGGCCACATGGGTTAAATAATTTGGAGGAATTCCACACTCATTTGAACAATGTGGTTGACTCCATTAAGTTCACCTAGGAATTAGAATTTGAAAGTAGCCTTCCCTTCTTAGACATCCTCCTCTCAAGAAATTTGGATGGTTCTTTCTCATATAAGGTCTATCATAAGTCTACCCATACTGACCTTTATCTCCATGTAGATTCTAACCACCATCCCTCTCAAAAATTAGGGGTCCTAAAAACCCTTGCCATAAGAGCGTTAAGAATTTGTGATGAAGAACACTTAGAGGATGAGATCATACACTTAACTAAAGCATTTAAGTTGAATGGGTACAAAGGCAAATATATTTCTAGGGACTTCAAATTTTCTATAGTTTCCCTTATAAAACCTAAGATCATGAAGGACAATCCAAAATAACCTACACCTTTCCTTCCTTACATCAAAGGGATATCGTACAAAATTTCCAAGATTTTAAAAAGCAACAACATCTAGACCAATTTTATCCCCCTTAAGAAGCTTAGATTTTTGATCAAATCAATAAAAGACAAAATGGAACTTAATCTAAGAAGTGGAGTTTACAAAATTTATTACTCTTGTAGGGTGTCATAAATTAGCGAGATAGGTCATTCCATCAAGACTAGGATCAATGAACATGTGGTAGATATTAATAAAGAAAGGATGGTTAAGTCTACTTTGGTCGAACACTCCCTTAAAACTTGACATCATATTTTCACAAAATAAACTTTGATTCTCACCACTAAAAATAATTATTTCAAATGTTGTCTCTAGGAAGCTATCAAAATTTGCAAGCATACTAACAACCTCAATAGAGGCAGTGGTCTCGAATTAAACTAGACTTGGAGACCTATCATTAACTTTCTCAAACCTCTTTAATTTTTTCCCATCAACCTTTTTTTGTGTGGCTCTAACCCTCCACCCCTCTCCCCCCAGGGTGGGTCCTCATTTGTATGTTCCCCTCTTGGTTTTTTGAAAAAAAAATTCCTTTCATTTTTCCTACCCTCTTACCCTCCCCCACTTCTTGTCCTTTCACCATGTTTTGTCTGTTGCCTTCCCAACTCCTTGTTCCTCTTGGTTATTTTACTTTAATTTTTCCTACTATGCAATTTTATTCTTTAATTTATTGCTTCTCTTTTATTTTTGTCTATATTCTTATTTTCTAGGGTTTTTCTACCTTGTTATTTCCTATTCTTGTTATCTTATCTTCTTTTTTTTCCTTACAATTTACAATTTTTGACTTATTAGTTATTGTATAATTATCTCATTTTATAACCTTTGATGAATAATTTTAATTTTAATTTATTACTCTTAATTTTTTTTAAAAATTTAATCAACAATTTAGAATCTCAATTTGATTTCCTTTATCAAATATTAATAAAAATTAAAACTAATAATTCTATTAGTAAGATGTTTTTTTCATTTTTTTCATTTATGTTTGAGTATTCAATTTTCCATTTATCTTTTCTTCTTTTCTTTTCTTACAATTTACAATTTATGACTTATAAGTTATTTTCTCATTTTTAACCTTTAATGAACAATTTTAATTGATAACACTTAATTTTATTAAAATTTTAATCAATAATTTAGATTCATAATTTGATTTTTTTATCAAATATTAATAAAAATTAAAACTAATAATTCTAATAGTAAGTTGTTTTTACAATTTTCATTTATGTTTGATTATTCAATTTTCAACTTTTTATGATTTTTATTTGTTCTTAATTTTCATTTAATTTATTTTAATTTAATTTTTAATAATAGGTATTTTAATAAAATAAAAATTAAATAATTAAAAAATTACATCTCAATGACATCAATGGGATTCATTGCTATATCTATAAAGGAATTACTTAGTCTACAAACTATATATTTTTTCTCATACATTGATGATGGTTCATGTAGTATGAACTAAAACATCGATAAAAAAATGATTACATGGTTTTTTTCCAGAAAATCTTTAACTAATTCATTGGACTATGGAAATACTCTTGATTTAATATGTCTCATGTCATGAAAATTATAGTAGACTAAATTATCCATACCTCTAGCTAATCAATTGCTCTTCCTTCTATAGCTTTTTGCCTTATGACCAAAGAGATTACATGCAAAATAATGATCATGAAATATCTTTCATACCCTATAGAATTTGGTCGTCTGATCAATATTTTCACCTTCTTGTCTTTATTAAAATGATCTACCTTATTTTCAACCCTTTTGGCTGCAACTTTCTCTTTACCTTCCTCAACCATGCTCACCTTGTCTAAAAATTGCTTATGCATAATTTCCATAGAATCTAGATTGGACTTCATCTCATCATGTACACATGGATTTGAAATAAACTTAGAATTTATTTATTCTAAGTCTTGAGATGTTTTCATTCTTCCTCTTTTGAAACATATTTGTCTTTGTAACCCATAATTGATCCTTAAGGTCTTGAATATTCATCTTATCTTCTTTGACTATTTCACTCATTCTCTCAAACTTGGTTTGAAGATGACTTTTATTTTCTCCATGTTACATAAATGAATTGGATTTTTCTTCAATATATTTTACCATTGACCTCAACTCCAAATTTTCTTTCCTCAACTGCTTATCCATCTTGTGCTACTTAGAACCACCTTCAAGCTACTTAAGATCATATGTGGGTTGTTAATCCTCCTTTAAAGGTCTATATCTAATACCAATTGTTGGAAGTAGAAACTAAGATGGGGAAGGTGAATCATTAGACAATAATTCAATGCACATTTTATTACAAAATCATTCCATCATACATCAACTTGATCTAGCAACATAAACATGAAAGCACATACATTTAAGTATAAATAAGAGCATACATCATATGAAAACATCATCTATGTGGGAAAACCTCATGGGGGATAAAACCCACTCATCCCTAAAATATGGAATATATTCCTATAAAGATAATATTCAAAATTTAGACTAGCACCAACTGATCAAGGAGCACCCACCCTTCAATTTAGTTAAGCACCCACTTGACCTTTAGTTATCTATAATTAGAAAGGAGGCTATAACCCCCTCAGAAACCAAGCACAAAATAAACTAAATCTCATATAATCTCCACATATAATCTGATTTCAAACACACACCCCCTCAAAAACCAAGCACAAAATAAACTAAATTTCATATAATCTCCACATATAATCTGATTTCAAACACACCTAATGATGAAATCCTCTTGATTTTACTCTTCACCCTTAAAACTCTCTTCAAACAGCCTCTAGGGCTTCCTCGCTCAATCTACCTCTTCTAGGCTTATTAGGTCTAATGACCTATGTGTTCACCTTCATCACCTTGATTATATAATCATGTCTGATATTCTTTACTATTTTATGGTCCTCAATTACCTATACCTTCTCTTTCAAAATTTCTCTCCTTCGCTTGGCTTCCTAACTAACTCAAATAGGCCAAATAGGCCTAGTATTTATTCCATACACTCATCTAACCCATCTTGGTCAGCTAGGATACTTTCCATTATTATATTACATTATAATGTGTATTAAAACACATTATATAGGTAAGACACACACTTCATATTTCTACCATTACCTTATTATCCCCAAACCACCTTTAGGCCTTAGTGAGACCTAAAGCAATTAGGCCTACTCATCCACACGTTACAACTTGGACTCTTTGATCTATCTTCACCCTATAAAAATAATTTAAACACATTAAAACTAAATAAAATATAACCTTTATAACTTTAAAATATTTCTATTCCACATGGAACACAATCTTACACCTTGAACCTAGTAATTATGTCTCTTTGCTCTTTAGGCCTTGATACACAAAAACACTATCATGAAGAACTGAGGCATACAATTTTTTTTATAAAACAAGTTGAAAAAATCACATGGATATGTTCTACATGAATTCATAAAAAACACCAAATCCATTTGGTTTCACTACTCATGCTCCAAGCATCTAAAAACACCTTTGTCAGAGGCTCACTTAATTCTAGTAAAATGCAGTCAAATTATAGTCAAGTATTTTGACTCTCCAAACCTAATCAGGGACATAAAATGATATCCAATACCTTTTTATCAAAATTTTAGACTTTTATAACATCTTCATACTCATTTATTTATTCAACTTTTCTCAAATAGCTTCTAAGTCATTCCTTCAAAATGACCACTCAAATTGCCTATGGCTTTCATAAACATAGTGACATAGATGTTCTTGTCTGGTACATGAAAGAACACTTTAATAACATATAATCCATATTTATATCTTATATTTTATCTCTATATAACTCACACACACACACACACACACACACACACACACACACACACACACACACACACACACACATATATATACCTCTTTTTATAATAGCGTCCATTGGTCTAACAAACCGATTTCTTATATCACTTTCTCATAGTTTTCACTATTTAGACAAGCCACTTTGAAATCTCTATTTCACATATGTATTAGCAACATCACCAATTTAAAATAAATTTAACATATTTAATAGGTATTAAACAAATACCCCAAGTCATTTTATTCATCCCTGCTCACCTAAAACACTTCCTTAAACACATATTCATTCTACCTGGATATTGTTCACTGTTTTCACCATTTGTCTTCTAGAAACTAAAAAACTTGAATCATAAAAATTATTAACATATACACTTAATCATGCCCAATTTACTTCATTTACTTGTATAAAAATTATCTAGCTTTAACCTCCATCCACTTTCAAATGTTGACTCAGTTAACCCTTCTTGTAGCTTCTTTCTATGTCTACTGCTCACTAAACTAACACACCACTACCACTTGGAGGTGACTAAAGGAGTATTATACATCTTTAAATAGTCAAAAAAATTCAACCAAACCATTATGGTCCATATTCAACAATCTTTCTCAAATCAAGTCACTATAAGGGTTTATAGGAGGGTTTTGACTAGTTTACATTCTTAATGAATGTTCATAAAGCTTTGTCCCTCAATCCATTAAAAAATACTTGGAAATACTTATTAATTTAATGTACCAAATTTTAAAAAAATTATCATGTCACCATGTAAACTTTACACATGTCAATGAGAAACTAAACTTCTTCTCGAGCTAGGAATTCTTCATTCTGTATGCATAAGTGTCCTTCTAATGTACTATCTTGATTTTTTCATCCTCAAGACTAAAAACTTGTTTAAAACCTTTGACCAAACCTATCACATCTCATTCCATGATTATATGATCTATTCCATCTTGAAATATCACCTTGAATCTCTACTTAGACCTCACTAGGTCACTATGCATACTAGGATCAAGACTGCAAGTCAAACTTGGATATGGAAATCACTAGGATCCTTCTTTTACTGATCTAAAATCATCATTAAAAATTCATATTTACTAATGTCATGATCTATATATTCCCTCCTTATTCTCCCTATCCTCAACAAGCTTAAACTATTAGGCTACCAAACCTATGCCATTACACAAGGCTACCAAGACTATGCCAACACACTATTCACATACTTGTCTTTTCTTCCTTAGTATCACCAATCATGATAGATACAACATGACATGCCTTAAATAATTTTTACCTTAGCTTATATGCATCCAAACCTACCTTGTAATAATTTAGGCTCAAACTCATCACCATCATGACATCACCACTTTATCATTACCTTTGATATTAATGAACACATGCCATCATCATTTTGACATAAATGACAACATACCTCCAACACTTACCTTGATACTTTCCTTTTTAATATAGAGGGTACACACAATTTTAATGGGTAGTAAAGGGTATTTTAATAAGTCTTGGGTATAACCAATGTTTTCTAGGTTAAAGCAATGTTTTGGTATAAGTAGTATTAGTGGATTTTTTTGAACTAACTTATCCCCTTTGACAGAAGATTCAATGATTGATATCTTCACTTTTGAGGAAGGATGTGACCCTAATGTGGATGGTTTAGTTTGTTCCTTGGTCATGGCCATCTTTCCTTTTTAAATATGGTTAGAAAGTGTGGAAGTATCTTTATGATGATCCTTATTTTGGGGGAGATTAATTCTTATGGGTGGATGTTACAATGCCTTACCTTTTATTATACCCAAGAATTTATTCCACGTGTGGGGATAATGAAAGTCTTTTTTATCCTCCACATTTCTGGGGGAAATTTTGGTATGTTTAAATGATCCTTCCTCTGGGGGATCTCATGAAATGAGGTCTAGAAGACTTAAATGGATGATATAAATAGGTTTGGTTGATTCAGATGGGTCAAAGGTATCTCTTGTAAGGATATCCAATATTTTGGTTAAGGTGGAAGTTTATTTAGTCATAATATCAACTTCATTTGGTAAGAGTTGATCATGGATGGTATTTATGACATGGGTTCCTTGATCTGATGTGCCCTCCATATTTATTTGTATGAAGTTAGATGAGGATAGATGGTTAGGGAATGGTTTCTTCAAGATGTCTATAGATGGATTTTGGGGTGCATTTGGATTATTCAATTATAGATCCCCTTGATCAATGAGGTTTTGTATTAAGCTTTTAAAATTTTGACACCTACTAATTTCATAATTGGGCACATTATGGTAAGTATAAAAAATTATTTATTTGTACCAACTTATTTTTGGTCAAGAGTCATCGATAGGTCTAATGGGAGGAAGCTCAATGACTACCATATTTAATAGTTTGTCTAAGATATTAGCATAAGACTCCTTTAAAGGTGTGTATTTCCTATGTGGTAACCTCATTAAGTTTATTTTCTATTGTGTTTGAGAAGATCTTAGTTGGATCATTGTGGTTAGGGAAACTGATTTTAAGATAATAGCATTAGCTACACCCTTTGCATTTAGATTATTTTTTTCCTTAGAAGGGTCTAGTTTGAATTTCTCATTTTATAACTTCACTTTTCCCTCTTCTAGCACTTGGATTTATAATTTTTGAGCCATGGCAAAGGCCTCATCAAAAGTTTTAAATTATTGGACTTTTAAGGTGGATGAGATATATTTTTCACATGATCTCAAAAATAGTTTGATTAGTTTTGGTTGAGGAAGGAAAAAGGTTAACTGGTTTATAAGGCCTTGCCATCTAGTAACAAAGTTTGCAATAGACTCATATTCAAATTTATTGATGGCATAAAGGTCGATAATAGTTACTTTTCTACTGATATTTATCGAGAATTTCTCTAAGAAAGTTTTAGCTAGCTACCCAAAGGAAAACAATGAATGATAAGGGATGGAACTATGCCAGTCTAAAGCCCATTGTGTGAGTGACATAGGAAATGTATTTAAAATAAGGGTGTCATCATGGGTAATGAAGTAACATGCATGTTGGAATGCCCTAAAGTGTTGTTGGGTATTTTCCTTATTTTGAAATTTTATGAATTTCAAAAGTTCCCACTATGCAGGATATGTCTGGATAGGGATGATAGGGTTGATTGGTTCATTTTAGATCTATTCATACATAAGCATGTTAATCAATCTTGAGGTAAAAGTTTCTAAGTTCATCATTATCTCTATGAGGATTATCATGGTATCTAGTTTGGAACTGTACTATGGGATGCCTCCTAGAACATTCTATTGTAAATGTTGATATGGAGGAAGTAACATTGGGATAGGTTGTATAAGGGGGTACCCTATGGACATGGTGATAGTTGGTTGTGATGCAGCTGCATATTAAGGGAAGAGCATAGGTAAGCTTTGCTATTGGGATGGGTTAGGATAACTACCTATAAAGGGTTGTGTGGGAATTTGGTATTATGTATTTAGGGTTATTTTTTGTTGAAGGTTTTAACCTATAGGGATATACTATGTGGATGGTGGATGTTGTGTGGTAAACTTTGATGTGACATGGGTTTAGATAAGAGAAAGGGTTGATGAGATAGAGACAACTAGATTTTGAAGCATGGGAGAGGATAGTTGGTTGCCTATTAGTGGTGTAGTAATGTTTTATGTCAAAATAATGGTAGTGGTAAGACTAGTAAATACTAAGGGTGGTTGGGTATCTAGCAATTGGGTAATGCCAGTATTTGAACTTGAGGGAGGTGGTGGGTGCATAGATGAGGACACCATGGATAAGGTATATCCATCAAAGTTTTTTAGGGGCATGCCATAGAAAGAGTGAGAATTTTAACCATGAGGGGAAATGGGGATCTATATGGATCACGTGGCAAGGTAATAATTTAAAGTGATCAGATTGTTATCTAATATGTTATAAAAATGTAGATTACTTTGAGGATATAACTAAGGGTGACCATCCCTAATAGAATGGAGAGAGGTAGGGGGACTCTAATTATTTCATCGAAGAGGAAGATGAGTTGGGTGACTCTATTTACTTGAGTGATTATTGTCACATCAAAACCATGTAGTGTTAAATAAATAAAAACAATGAATAAAACACAATTATTTTTGTGATTATCTTGCTTTTAGTGAAGGAAAATAAACACTCTAATTGAACAAATTTAAATATATTTTTTTACTTTAAAAAAAAAAATTTAAAATGTGAAGGGGAGATAGGTTAATGAGGGTCCTAAGAAATGGTAGTCTAAGGTTGGTTTCAAGTTTGGTTCAAGGTTGGGAACCTTGATATACCTAAAGGTACAATGAGGCCCGATTCTATGTTGGTGTCATCACATGGCTTGGTATTAGGGCCTACCCCCTCACTTCACAACCCTAAAGTGATAAGGGTGTCATGTGCTTAGCCTATTTACCACCAGCCAATTATTTATAATCAACCAAAAAATTGAGTTAACTTTCTCCTTGGTGATGAAATCTAAGTGGGTCTACCTGGGTGGGAGTTGTTTTGATTACAATTTTTTATGATTTTGGTTTGGTTTGTGTATGGAAAGAGTGTGACTAAATGATAAGTTAACCCACTTAAACTAGATTTTCTCTAAAATAGACAAACTAAAAGAAGACAATTTATTTTTTTTAAAGGAAAGTAATCCAAATATTTGTTCCATTTTTATTGTTAATGTTTTCTAATGAACAAAAAAATTCACTAAATGAAACAAATAAACAAGATAAAAATAAATAAATAAAGAATAATGAGGCCCTTTAATAGGTTCCACTAGGCATGCCATAATGTTTAAAGTATTTTTGTTTTTTATATATAAAGTAAACTACTCAAAAACTTGAAATAAAATATAGGTTTTACAAGACTACCTATGATTAGAAAGGATTGCGCATTGTATCCGGTGATGTGAAAACTCCTTTTTGTCTTGAAAGGATTACCTACACAAAATATACAACTCAAACAAAGATGGATTAATATGATAAATGTGTGGGTTTCTTGGTATAAGACCAGTCCCAAGAATTGGTACACTTCTTTATAAGGATGTCAACCCACTATCTTAGCAATTAAGTAAATAAATACAATTGTAATTACAATAAGGAATTTAACAAGATATATAAGCTAATGAAATGATTTAAGATTTAATCTACATTCATTAGATGAAGATTATAAAATTAGACATTTCAATAGTGTTTTCTTCATCTTGAATCACTTCTAACTAGTCTACAATTGATTCTAGGATGGGGGCGAACACAATAACACAAATGCCTAGTTCAAATGAAATATTGCTTTGGTTTGAGAAAAGGGTATGTGGAAATATAGGCAAGTCTCAAATAGTAACTAATTTGTGAACAATTTTAGGAAGAGTCATCTAAAAGAAATCCATAACTTTAAAAAATAATAATCTAAAATTTAAATCAAACTACTAACTAAAAGGGATTTGGGTGTAGATAGAATGGATTTTTGACTTAGATCGACATCGATCTATAGGGTTGATGTCAATTCAAGGAATGGACATCGATTTTGTAAATACAAAGAAAGGTCTTAGGATAGGGTTTTAAAATATGGTTTTAATAAAGTTTAAGGTGGTTTTAGGGTGTCTAATGCTGACTAAAGATATTCTAACACAGATTATAGGGATAAATTGAATATAAAATTGAATGTAAATAACATAGAAACTGAATAAATTTCATAATGAATTACTAAAATAAATTATAGACTAACCTTTTTAATGCTTCCAATGTGTTTCAAACTAGGAAGTTGATCAGATGATTCTTGAGTTATTAATGGGGTGGATGAGTTGATGAAAGTGTCAAAGCTTCTTGGGAATGAACAATTTATTAACTGATAGTCTAGATAAAAAAATTCATCCTTATGATGTAATTAGAAGTGAACGAAATCAGTCCTTTGGTGTAGTGGAGGCTATGGTTAAATCAATGCCAATTCAATAGAATTGACATCAATCATAGGGATCACCAATGCTACCTAGCTAACCTTACCCAAGTTATTGGAGAAGTTCTAACAGAGAGGTCAAATTAAGCCCTTAGTTATTTAAAGGATTTTAGGATTACAAGGGGGTTAAGGGTGATTAAAACAACCTACCTTGTATTAATATTTGGGTAGATTTATTTAGATTTTACCATAGGTAACTAATTAAATTAATTTACATAATTGAAATTAATTAATAAAATTTAATTATGAAAGGTAAATTGTAAAAAGGGTATTTATATATTTACATAGGGTGAAAGAGGGATAAAAAATAAAGGGACCTAAGACATAGGTTAACACAAATATTATTGTGTGAAATCCTAGTGCCTACAACATGATTACTACCCCATACCATACCCTAAATCATCACACTCAATAATGAAATATTTGAAAAAATATAGTGTAGCTATAACTAGAGTAGTGCGCATGGCCTCCTTTAACTTCTCAAATACATTGGTGGATACCTCATTCCAATGGAAGGATTCCTAAGTTAAATAAATTTATGAGTGGTGTTGTTATGTTGTTGTAATTTTTGAAAAATTGATGATAGTAACTTGTGAGCTCTAAGAATCCTCGTAGATGCTTGAGAGTTTTAGGCACTTTCCATTTGATCATGGCCTTGATATTATAAGGGTTAATATTTATCCTTTCATGGGAAATAATGTAACCCATGTAATCCATGTCCTTGACTCCAAAGTCACACTTGGAAGGTTTGGTGTACGATTGATATTGCGTTAGATTATCTAAAATTTGATTCAAATGTTATAGATGTTCTACCCATGTTTTGTTGTATATTAAGATGTAATCAATAAACACCAAGCTAAATTGATTTATAAATGGCCAAAATATATAACATAAAACCTTGAAATATAGATGGTGCATTTTTAGGCCAAAGGGAATCACCATAAATTCATAATGGCCCTCTAGATTCTCAAATTTATCTTATTTATATCCTCATCTTTGATTTTAATATGATGATAACTAGAGAGAAGATAAAGCTTTGCATATTATACAACACCATGTAACTCATATAAAAAATCATCAATTACATGAATTGGAAACTCATCTTTGATGGTGTATTTGTTAAGTTCCTTGTAGTCTAGACAAATGCACTAGGTGAGATCCTTATTAAGCACCATCACCACTAGAGAGGAATAATCACTTTGAGTATGTCAGATAATTCCTTCCTCAAACATTTCATGTACCATCTTGTCAATCTCACTCTTTTATACATATGGATACCTATAAGGTTGGATGTTATGTTACTATATTCATGAAACCAATTATATGGCATGATCATGATCCATTTTGGGTGGTAGTCTTTTTGGTGTGTATCCAAAAATTACTGAGTGCACCTTTACAATTTATTATAGATATGGAAATGTATGAACCATTTATGGTAATGATTCTAATGAAAAAATTTACATCACAAAACCATTTTATCCCTTTTTAAAAATATTTAAAATCTAATGATAGATATCCTTGTATGGGAATTTTACATGTCACTCACACAATTAAAAGGCCCTTCCTTTTTCATCAAACACATGAAAAAATTATAAAAAATCAACTTGAACATTGGAGAAGTAGTGAGACATTAGACTCTGAACACAATATCTATATTTCCCATGGGAATGGTGAATTTAGAACAATATAGTACGTAATATCCCATGATGATTTAATTACTATCACACTCCCCTTTATAATTTCCTATAACATGATATACAATCATTCTATAATTTTTTTTAAGATGGATAAACAAAACAGTTCAAGTGGATTGATAACATATTATTAATGAAATTATGAGTACTTCCTAAGTCAATCAATGATGTCACCTTCTATTTTCTTAGGAAACCCATTACCTCAAGGGTTTTTGGGGTGATAGTGCCTAAAATTGCATGGCAAGAAATAGTTTATTGGGTATATGTTGTCTCCTTATATAACTCATAAGTACCCTCTAATTCTACTTCTGTATCCTCTTCTTCTCAATTAGTGTATTCAATATAGAACAACTTATTATCAACAAATTCATGCCCATGACTATAGTTTATATCATAGTTAAAACATAACCCTTTCTCCTTTTCTCTTCAATTTGTTTAGGATTAAATATGGTAGGTTGAAAGAATGATGGTGTTAGAGTGTTCTTATCTATTATCCTGGTGAAGTCCGGCCTTATTTTGGATAGTGTTCTTTCCTTCACCCTATGAGCCATAATAATAGAATCATAAATAGTAAGCATATTAAACATGCATACCTCATGTTAGATTCAATCCTTAAGTCCCCAAGGATATAGTTCATTCAATTTCTCATTAGTGATTATCTCTACAAGAAAGGATAGATTTTGGAATTGTTGAATATAATCCTTGACCAGTCCTATTTGATGCAATTTCTCTAATTATTGAAAAAAATATACATCACACTATTGGTATAACACATCATTAATTCCTTAATTAAAACAAAGTAAGTGACATTGAGAGTTTTCTTTTTATTTTGAGTACACAACCATTGATACCAATGAATTTCTTAGGTTTAAAATATAATGATCCCATTCTACCCACATGGGAGCTAATGTATATAAAAAAATATCCATTTGGTTGATCCCAATGATTAGATGTTTTCCATCAAAATTATGCATGCCCATCTTGGGTAGCATATTCTAAGTCCATGAATTAGAACCAACCAAGGGTGGGGGTTGCATTTTATTTTGATTTGGAAAAGGCCAAGTAGATGATGCACCCTATTTGGGTTGTGCATTAGTAAATTAAGGATGGTTTTGTAAACTTTGATGTCAAGGAAAATAATTTATCAAATTTATTCCTATTAGCATCCAATTATTGGTTAATTTTTTCTATATCTAAATTATTAACCATTTCATTTATATGTTGTTCACATTATAACCAATATACTCACATTGTAATCTTTTATAGAAAACCCTAAAACCAAAGATTAATTTATTTTAGACATCTCTTCTTTGTAAGGATATTTTCCCAAAGTGTTGAAAACCTTGCCTCAACCCCTATTGTGTAGATTAGTGATATAAATATTTTAGATTTCAAATCTAAAAAATAGGGTTACCATAGAATTATATCATTTTGATAGTCTCGATGAGATGAATCCAATGATGGGCATATTGTGCAAGGGTGAAAAAACATGAAAAAACCAAAAAACTTGAAAAATATGGTTAAACAAAATATATATCATTACATTCACCTCGCCAAGATGATTCCATTGATCACCAAAATAATACTATGTTAATAATATTTTTAAATTCCTTCCATATTAAAATTTATGTTTTTTATAATCTTCCACAACACTAATAGACACTAATCTTGACCCTAAAAATGTATCAAAAAAATCTTTCCCAAATCAAAGATCTAATATCACTTGTAATGAAATTACTTAGATAAATAAAATCAATTTCATAGCTAGATGGAAATATAAATATTAACAATAAAGAAACAATAATATACCATAACAATAATGAAAAAATAGAGTAAATCCACACCAAATATGGATATTAGAGCAAAATATTAAAAATATATGATTGAGCCACTTTGAGGGGGAAACCTTCATAACCTTGAAATAAAACCAAAATTTGTAATATGATGATCTAATGATAAGCACTAGCTCCTATATATACTCTATTAAGTGTATGGGTACTCTATAGGTTGAGACTACTACCAACACAAATATATATATAAATTATTATAAGAATAAGTAAAAGGTTATGTTTTCCACAAGTCAAACACACATATCCCAATACATGTTAGTAGTTAATGACATAGAATAATCAAATCCTACAAGGTTAAAATTTTAAAGGCTAATACTTATATATTTCAATATAATGTTTTGTATTCTTATTTTTCATCAATTTTAGTGGAAAATAATGTATTGGCTAGTGGAATCCTAATGGATAAAAGGTGATCAAATAATGGTTATCTTCCATACACCATTGATAAAAAACAAAGCTAACAAGATGGATGAATCATGGAGCCTTAAGGACCAATAGAGGCCTAAAAAAACCAAGGTATCCACATATCACTTTTATCATATGATCATGTGGTGTGGATTAAAGATCAAGTTCGTCATGGAATTATAGATTTTAATAAAGGTGGTAACATTTTATTGAAGTATGGGGCCACTTTAATATATGTGAATTATAGGTGGTAAAATCTATACAATTGGATTGAAATATGCATTGGTAAGATCAATGAGTCATGGAACATCATCAACTAATAATAACCTACCATAATGAAGTCTTCCTCACACCTTTTATTCATCTTGAATCAATGGTGGATAATCAATCAAACATATGTGGTAGTAATTTAATAATGTGAAAGCCTTTAAAATATGATCTTGTGGGAGACCGTTCAATTTGAAAGGAAACATAGATGTGCCAAACATGTGGATCACTCATAATATCTAAAGATCATAATATAATTGATCAAAACTTCAAGTCTTCTCACTATTGATCATGCCACATTAAATAATCCAACTACCCTGAGGCCCTGAAGTAAAAAATAATCCAAGTTAACAGTTAGATGATTAAAAACACTATAAAAAATAATAAAATATATTTCAAATAAGATCATGAACATGATATGGATTCATATAAAGTGTTGATGTACCTCTCCAAATATCTAACATGTATCCTAAAGGGGAATTTAGTGGCTTACATTATTTATCAAAGGAGATGTGTGTTTTCAATGTATTATAAGTGTCATAGTTTTGGTCCAATATCCCTGAGATACTATTATATAATCAATGAAAGCTGTCATGGCATTATCATTTTATTTATAATTTTACATTCATATCTATAGAGATTTTAGTAAGAATTTCAGCTCTGTATTTTTGTAATTTAAATGTTAATGTTTGTTTAGCCTTTGAATTAAATTGCATTTGTGTATCTATTGAAGCATTCAATAAATATGTTTTACTCAACTCTACATTTTTCATCTAAAATTATGTGAAGTTAAGTTTGAAATAATTTTATTGTAGTGTTGAATATCTTAGCTTATGCATCATATGAATTATGTTGTGAAAACATTAAAATAAATATTATCGATAGTTGTGTACTTATACTTCATGAAATTAGGTTTAAGGTCACTCTATCTTGGTTTGGTTTATGTATTTTGATTCCTTCTTACACTCTTTTCACCCAAATTAGAGAATTAAGATATAGTTAAGATAGGAGGAAGTCAACCTTCTGTAGAGGTTGTTTCTATCTTAAAACTCTTAGGGTTTCCCATTGTGATTTTTAGAGTTTGGATACAAAGGTCAAACACATTAAGATAAATCCAAAGTGATAAAAAAAATTCCATGCTTGATGGGACTCAACTTAATTTTCTATACCTTGGTATGATCTATAAATTAGATGTTAGTATTTTAATTACTAGGTACTTTAAGTTGACCAATATCATCAATCAAACATCACACTGATTTGAAGACATTACAAATATGTTGGTAAGGATATTTGGAATCCACTTTGAAGATAAGTATAAATCTACTTGGTGTGTAATAACCTATTTAGTTAGTTGCCAAAAAATGTGATTTTTTTTACCTTGTTTTTACCCAATTCAATAAATACTGGGCATCAACTTTGCCTCCCTCTCTTTTCTTTGGTACATGTCCCTCTCTCACTAGTTATGGTATATTTGGAAGGTCCACAATGATGGTATATTCTCTAAAAAATCATAGTACTAAAATAGTTTTTCCCATCTTTTTTAATATATTGTCGAGAACTAGAGGGCATTTCCCCCTAAAGGTAAAACTCCAAGTTTGAAAAAAGAACAAACTATCCTAAAAAAGTAGAACTTGGAGTATAATGTTACCACTCCAAAAAAAAATCTTGAGGAAAAAAGTTTAGTGGAACCCCCTGATGGGAGACTGGTTGAAACTAAACTTTGATAGAGCATCAAATGGTAATCCAGGCCTAGCTGGTGGTGGAAAGGCCATAAGAAAATCTTCTAGGAAGATAGTAGCTACCTATGTTATTCCTATGAGGACCTAGACCAATCAAGTGGTAGAAGTAAAAGTGGTGCTTTAGGGCATTCAGATATCAACGTGCCTCAAATTAGATAGATTGATCATAGAAGGTGATTCCCTTAACATCCCTCAATGCTCTATATAGGAAAACCATTCCCTCACACTCAATAAAATCCTTTATTGATTATGTCAGTGTACTACTTATCAACTTAGGGCACCATTCTATCATCCATACTTACCATGAGGGAAATGGGGTGGTGGACCTACTAGCCATTGTAGGGGTTGGTCTCTCACTTTTATCTATCTAGCATGAAAGTAGCCACATCTCACCCCATGCTAACAAAGCTATTCAAAATGAATCAATCATGTCTTAACAAGTGGTGGAGTTGGACACACGTGCAAAATATACACCCCATGCACCATGCCTTAACACTCATGCCAACTTACCATCATCACACATGGGAGTTTAATACATTGAGATGGGAGAGGGAATTTAAATTACACCCCAAACCCATAGAGAAGAAATAATAAAGCCATAAGAAGGAAAATTTATCACATCATTAAAACAACTTAATCATTATTTTGTGCAACATGGGAGGAGATAGGGATAGGTTGGAGCTTCTCTCTTGTGCATAGGTTTAGGATAATAACAAGGTATGGAGGAAGATGTATAAGGGATGGATTATTAAGTACATACAGTGCATCATTGGGCATGATACAGACCTTGCCAAAGACTTCCTCCTAGCTTAAAATAAATGAACAAAAGAAATGAGAGACATCAAAATCTTTGTTATAGAGGATCTCATTTGGAGGTTAATGGTATGTCATGTGAGGGCTCAAAGACATTAAAAGACCAATCCAAAAAGATGGAACTAATGCAAAAAAAAATTAAAATGAATGAGATTATAAAAATGGACAATAAGGGGTTCCTGAGGATGGATTTTCTAGGCCAAATGTTTGCCTTCAAATTATGAAGTGCTTAACATTGGAAGGTAAATTCACACACATCTTCTCACATCATTTCCTTTTATTAAATCACTTCCAAGGTTATATAATTATCTTACCATTTTTATTATTGAAATAACTTGAGAGCAATGCCCTTGCCTTCCAAATCAGTGAATCTAATGCCATAATTCATCAAGGGATCATCTTTCTATTATTAAAGCATGGGGAAACCATGCATGGGAAAGAAGCTCCACTGAGAGGGTCTTCTGTGGAAGTAGCCTCCCCCAACAAAGATCCTAATCTAGGTTCTCCACAACCCCCTCCTAGTTCCTCCTTCGCAAGACCTAATACTAAAATATTCATAGAGGACATCCCCATTCAACTCATTTTTAACAAACCTAAACCCATTTTCCTTGAAGTGGAGGATGAGGCAACATATTTAGGGTAGAAAAAGGCCATTTTAACTAATTTGGTATGGAAAAAAAATACAAGTGGAGGAATTCAATGAAAAACTTCATTAAGTGGGTATTAGTCTAGGTACTTTGATTAATGAATGGAATTCGATCAATAGAGAAGTAGGTAAGGTATTACAGGCATTTTCATAGATCAATGAGGCAAATGATCCTCCCTGTAGGTAGAAAAATGATAAGGTGGTGATTCAACACACTTCCAAACCCTCTCCCAAACCCCTATCTCTGGTTAACCTTTTTAAGAAGACCCAAAAAAAGGAGGCTTAAAAGAAATAGAGGGTGATCTTCTTAAAGGACACTACTGAGGGCCCGAGCAATAAGACTCAAGTAAAAATTATCAAAAACAAGCCAAATGACAAGATGGAGGATAAGGATCCCAACAAGGAACTCATAGAGGACATTGTGGCCCCTAAGTAATTACACTTTTATGTTATATCTATTTGGAGTTATGTTTTAAGTTTTTATTTGATCTTCCTTTTGTTTCAATTATAGTCTACTTTTCATCCCTTAGAACTTACTCTTCTTAACTTTGATAATTGTTTAACTATTAAGTTGCATGATCCTTGTAAAAACTACTTATTTACCTAATCAAATAAAAATAATGGTAAAGGAAGATATACCACTAATTTCATTTAATTGATAGATTAGAAAATAGTACATTAACTAGTGGTAACACTTTATCTACTCATCAATAAATTGAACTCCATAATAATGGAGGAAAGTAATATACCAAAATATATATGAATATACATCAACACCCATGATAAATGAAATACACACATATAATATATATCAAATATAGATGTATGTAAAATAATCCTACTCTTGTACATACCTAAACCTGGTCATATGTACTTGATAATATTAATTCTTGACACATCCTAATCCATTCAAATTGTACCCAAATAGATGAATTTTTTATTTTCCATTCCTCTAAAACATTTCTCTATATGTAAGATCTATCTTTTTTTCACCACCACTATTACACAAAACTTTCTTAAAACATATATTACATCACTCTTAGATTATCTCCAAATTAGGATAATTTTCCTTGATTCTCTAAGACATGTCTACTCTGGGTAGACAGGTCTACTACCATGAACCTGTCCACCTAGCATGTCCATGTCCCACACCAATTAACGACTAGTTTCTAAATTTAAAAACACTCTTTTAAGTCTCCCTACACATTTCATAAATCCATCTAAAATAAATTATTAAAATGTTTTGATATAAATAAAAATCAAAGGTCATTCATTATTCCTAGCTTGACACTATCTATTGAGATCTTACACACTATTTTACATTGATAAAATATACCCTATTATTCTAAAATTTGAGATCATTCATAAGGAGTATCCATGAAGAAAGTATAAAGCATCCAAAATAAAGTCAAGATTTATCATTTTCAAGTATCAAATCCATATTTTTAGTTGCATACATATAGTCAAGAAGCATAATTACATGATCACTCTAGGTTAGAGAACTATGTATGGATGAATTTCCCTCTACTATATAGATACATATACAATGTTTAATCATTAATGGCTAATTGAGGTAAGCTTAACCCATTCCACTCTCTTCTTTTTGTAGGTTTCTAGCTCTCATAAAGACCCTTAGGGTTCACAAAGTAAAGAGGATAAAAAAATAATATATGCATGGTAATAGTAGAATAAAAACATTTTAGCGTTCTTAATAGGCACATATGTAGGAGGTAAAGAAATTAAGTTCATCACACTCGACACAAACAAGTTTTTAGTTAATGGATTCTATCAGCTTGCACTATTATCTAGGGAGTGTAGTCATATTTAGGAATATTATTAGATTATATCCTATCCTACTTATAATTTTCCTTATTTTTCATTATCAGATATTAGTCATAGACAACTTGGATGAATCTGAAGTCAACATGCTTGACCAACCCGAACTATTATCTAAATAGCATGGACTTGTTTAAAAATATATTTAGATTCTATTCCTAATTTTGATTAGTCATAGCCCTATCTTTGGCTGATTTCCACTTTCATATATCTAAAATAATTAAGAATCAGAACTAAACTAAGTTTTTTTGTTCCTTGTGTTTTCCAAAAATAGGATATTTCCATATTTATCATTTATAAATCATAATCCTTAATAATTTTATATATTTAGCATTCTAATCTCTTTCAAGTTTTAAATATATTATACAACATACTAATTGTTAAATAAAAAATAAGGTAAAACATATTTGTGAACTCGTTTATTTTTTAGTATTAATTTTATAATTTTTGTCCTAGGGTTTCAACTTATTTTATAGTTTCTATAAACAATTTTATTTTTATGATTTGGTTTTCAAATTCAATTCTTTTTCTTTATTTGCTTACTTTATATTAATAATGTTCCAACAGTTTTAAAACTCATAAGAGTTGTCATTATGGGCAAAGCAATCTTCAGTTTTACATGAGTCATGGTGTGAGGGTTATATATCCAATACTCAAGCCATTAGACAACACTATATACATAATTTAGTTTCCATGTACCTCATGGTATATCAAAAACACATATGGTTATGATATTTTAAATATAAGAAACCTTCAGTCATTTGGTTTTGTAGTGCACTAATAAGGGATTAGCCTTGGATCATTACTTTTAATGTACCCTAGAGATGGAATAGTGTGGCTATAGGATGGTGGATTCTTGCATAGTTGGTACCCATTTGGACCTTATTAACTATTTACAATCAGGATAAATATATCTGAGAGCTTACAAATTAGACCAACCTTACTTAGTCACACTCATTGATATTCTTTCTTTCTTGGTATGATTGATTATTTATTAGTAGTAGCCCCAGTGTTTGTCAGATTTATTTTATTGTGGGTTAATAAATATAAAATTTCTTCTAAATATTAAATGCCCAGTGGTGTTCATCCTTTGTATTTCCTCCTCTCAAACAATGCTATGCTCATGATAATGAATGGACTAATGCATACACTTGTACAATTACTAACACTACTTCTATAAATGAATAATATGATTGTGATTGATATGATTATGATCATGAGTATTGATATACTAAATAAAATAAAGAGGATTGGCATAATAGTGAATATTATAGTGAAGATAAAAATGAGCACACTAATCCATAAATTTAAACTCTAATTTATTATATTCCTCCCTTATATTCTTTTTTTCATAAAGTAAAGAAAAAAGAACATACTAATAAAAAATATCCTTTTTCCCTTAACTCTCACAAGAATAAAAATATAAAGAATAAATTATTAGCACACCTTGTTTACCTCTTATGTTTTATACTACATTACATTGTATTAATCACTATAAACTACAAAAGTATAGACCTTACATAGAAATGGAAAATGATATGAAGGATTGTGTTATTCCTTCTCTTTCTCTAAAAAAGATAGATGGTGTAAAAGCATATGATATTCCCCACTCTCCTTAAAACATGGCTAATGATACACAAGATTATGATACTTCTTCCCTTTCTCTTTAAATATCAAAGGATGCAAATGAATGTGATGAGTAATCTTCAAAAGGTGATATTATTGCTTTATATATACAAAGTAATTATAATTCAATATTATGAAAAGATTCTCAAGTTAGTCACGCTATATTCATAGAATGTGATTCTCATGATAAAATCACATGTGATGAATCCTATTCTTCTCTTAAGTCAAAAGAATCTAATGAAATACAAAGCGATAGTATTCCTCCCATACAAATTCAATGTGATAACAATACTATGATATGCAATGATTCTAAAGTAGTTAGTGATTTTGTCTCAGAATGCAATCTTAAGCCATGAAATAATGTTAGTATTTATCCCCTCATACCAATTTTTAAATTAGATTGTTAATTATAACCCATGACTGAGACTTTTTGAACCACTAATATCCCTACTAGTCATATTGTATCCATGATGCATGTTATTGGTGTTGGATCAGGATTGGAGGAATCGTAATATGAAATTTATTTAGTAAAATCATACTTATTTTTGTACACAATTTCATCTTTAAATATCTTATGAGATTTGGTTATAGAAAACCAACTAATAAGTGCAACCAACCCATAAAATCAAAAGATAACAAAATAAGCAAATAAAAAAATTAATTATGATTTTAGATCATAAATGACCCAAAAATATTCACTTGATCCAAAGGGGTATATAATATGAAATAATAGGAAAAATGACTCTGACATCACAAAGAAACTTTAAGGCAACTAAAACTAGTGTATTGTACCTCTTGGTATTGATAAAAAATGATGCCACTTCATAAATAAGCCTACCCTATGAATTATGACTTAAAAAGACCAATGAATATGATTAAATATTGATAATATCCTATGATTATATGTGTTTTACTATAGTAAAAATTTATCAAAGTCTATCCAACTACATTAATCCATACAAGGCTCCACACAAAATCCCATCAAAGTGACCAATATTGATTGTGTATATCACATCTCCTTGATGGCCAATAAATGCTGACAACCTTTGATCAACACTATTGGAATTAGTAACCCATATCAACTCATACTATCACCAATGAATGATTTAATATCAAAAAATGTTATATCTTCTCCCCATATCAAGTGAGAGGTGAGAAGCGGTGTAATGAGAGAAACAAAATCAAATAATTTTGTCTACTCCATGTCATAAATATCATATATATAAATTCAAAAATGGAATAAAGAAAGAACACAAGCCAAAAATTACTACTATAATATATCATGGTCTTGAGCCTAGTAGCTTACACAATATGGGTGAATAACCGATCATTCAAAATAGGCTATCAGGTCCATCATGACTATAAACCTCGACCATATAGGATACTTTCTTATTAGAGGAAGTGTTAAAATAGCCTAAATAGCTGGAGTAAATAGAAGATATACCACTATAATGACTCACATACTTTGATTCAACTTTATTTTTATGTGGAGAGTGGGGTTGTCGAGAAGGACATGCATCTACAGGATGTCCAATACCGCCACATTTGAAACATATGGGATATTTAATTTGGAAAAAAGATCCATAATAAGTTGAATCACTAGAAGAAACACTGGAGTGAGAATGTTTCTTATGTTTATGTCTTCATTTTTAATATCTTGGAGATTGCCAATGAGAATGTTGTGGAGACTATCTAGAATGGTGTGGAGAGTGTCTTAGAGAATGCATTAAAGAGTGTTTTAGAGAATTCTTAAGAAACTATCTCTATACATGGTGATGATCTCTATGATTTGACTTAGAATTTTTAAAGTGAGCCTCTTTAGTAGTATTATTATTCTTCTTTGAAATTTTTTGCTCATGCTAAGTTAGTGGCTCAAAAATAGAGTCAAATGTTTCACCATTAAGCTTATCACTAAGCTAAAACATTTTTACAAAGTTGGTGTATGCATAAATAAGATCATTTAATGATGAAAATAAACATGTTGTCATTGATTTTTACACATGTCATATAGTATTCTTGTTTCAATGTTTTCATCTATGAAATATATAAAGAAACATCTTCATCATCTGCCAGTTTATCATTTAAAAGTTTCATAAGAAGGTTAATTTTATTGTATGCAGGTTGTTTGTCATATAAGTCCCTTAATAATTTTCATGATTTCCATGCACCATGTTTAAAAAATTCAATATAAATAATCACTTGTGTAGTGCAGGATGATTTTAGTAGTGAAATTGCACGTTTATCACACTTTTGGTACTCAATCAGTTTGGTAGGTTCAGTGGGTGGTGTGGTTTATTTCTCTATTATTTCCCAAAAATAATTAAAAATGATTGTGTTTTCCTTGTGTAATATACATTATTTGTAGTTTTAAGGTGTTAATCTACTATTTTCAAAGATTGAATTATAATTTTGGCCATGGTCATAAAGAAATATAATGATAAAAATGAATGCTACTTGGGGCTTTACCTTGACCCTCGTAAGTAGATTCAAAATACAATATAAATGTTTCTAGGGACTTGTCTTAAGCATAGGTCATAAAATATAATGAGCTTGTTACACCCTTATATCACCATTATAAAATTTTCATTGATAATGTTTCTTTATCGTTATAACCTCTTTATATAAAAAATAAGGTCAAAATATGAAGTTTGATCAAAATACAAGTTTAATGGGTTTTTGAGCCCTTGATCCTCATTGTTTGTAATCAAATAATAAAAATATACTATCCACCTTCCCATAAATAAACTTTATAATTAAAATAAAATACATTTTATGTATTCTTTATCTCTTAAATGGAAAATAAAAATAAAAAATACATATATGTTAAAACTTTCACTAAATTGTTTTGCCGCTAATATATTCAATGCAAAAACTTAAAGGGTAAATATTTTACCAAATTATTTGTTTTTACTATGCCTTTTTATTTTTATGGAGCCCACTTTGAGTGTAGGGCTTGAAAAACTTCATATTTTTATAAGGCCTTCTACCTTGATCTACATGCTTTGTCCATTCCACACACAACTGATGTCTATGTATCCCAAATTTTGTGTTGTCAAGCCCACAAATTGCATCCTCAACATCACACTCATCATCTATGTAGATAAACGCATAATCCTAATTTCATGTCTACCTATTTGACCCTTCCTTATCTAATAAATAAATGTTCAATATTTGATTGCCATGAAATGTGTTGTACAAGTCTCTCTAATGTAACACAAGGTATGGATTTTTCTTTATTACTAGCACATTGATTCCATGACGCTCACTTTAGGATTGTCTAATATAGGGGATAAACACTTCTATCCTACTTTCTATGTGGATCTAATACCACTATTTGCTCAAGATTTGAGGAATCATAATATGAAATTTATTCAATAAAGGCATGCTTATATTTGTACACAATGTATAGCTTTAAAGATCTTACAATATTTGATTATACTAAAAATAACTAATGGGTACAACCAACCTATAAAATCAACGTATATAAAAACAAGTAAATAAACAAACTAAATTTTGTTGGGTTATTTATGATTCAAAATCATAATTAGTATGTTTATTTACTTGTTTTTTATCTTTTAATTTTATGGGTTGGTTGCACCCATTAGTTGGTTTTATATAGCCAATTCCTATAATCTCTTTAAATCTTACATTGTGTTCAAAACTAAAAATGATTTTATTGAATAAATTACATATTATGATTCCTCCAATTCTTAGCCAACAATGGTATTAGAGTCATATAGAAAGGAGGATTGAAGTGTTTAATCCTTGTATTAGACAAGCCTAAAGTGAGCATCGTGGAAATAATGTGTTGGTAATAAAGAAAAAGCTAGACTTTGTGTTACATTAGAGAGATATGTACAACATGATACATGGCAATCAAATATTGTCCATATATTTACCAGATATGGAAGAGTTGAATAGGTAGACATTAAATTGAGATTATGAATTTATCTACATAGATGATGAACACAATGTTGAGGATGCAATTCATGGGCTTGAAAACACAAAATTTGGGAAACAAGGATGTCGATTGTGTGTGGAATGGATAAAGCATGCAAATCAAGGTAGACATTGTTATGAATGTCATAGGTCTTCTACAAATTTGAAGTCATTCAAGAACTAAACTCAAAGTGGGCTCCACAAAAACAAAGAGGCACAATAAAAACAAAGAATTTGGTAAAAATATTTACCCTATAAGTTTTTACATTAAATATATTGGTGGAAAAACAATTCGGTGAAAGTTCTAACAAATATGTACTTTTTATTTATTTTTTGTTTTATATTCAAAAGATAAAGAATACATAAAATATCTTATATTTGCATCATCAAGTTTAATTTTGAAGAGGTGTATAGCCTATTTTTTTAAGTTGATTGTAAACAAGGAGGGTTAAGTGTTTAAAAACTCATTGAACTTGTATTTTGATCAAACTTCGTATTTTGACCTTATTTTTTATATAAAGGGGTTATAAGGATAATACAATATTATCAATGAAAAGGTTATAATGGTGATATAAGGGTGTAATAATCTCATTCTCTTTTGTGACCTATGCTTAATATAGGTCCCTATAAACATTTCTATTGTATTTTAAATCTACTTTCAAGGGTCAAGGCAAAGCCCAAAGTAGTGTTAATTTTTTTTGCTATATTTCTTTGTGATCATAGTCAAAATTATAAGTTTAATCTCTAAAAATGGTAGATTAACACCTAAAAACTACAAATAATGGCACTTACAAATGAAAAACATGTTCATTTTTTATGATTTGTGAGAAATAAAATATAAATAAACCATACCACTAGTTGAACCTATTAAATTGATTGAGTACCAAAAGTGTGATAAATGTCTACTTGCACTACTAAAATCATTATGTATTACACAAGTGATTATTCACATTGAAGCTATTAAATATGGAACATGGAAAGTGCATACACATAATATTTTTAAACCTTATTAATTAGTGATTATTTCTCTCTTGCAAGAACCTATCAAGTCTCAATCTCTTAATTTCATGCCTTAAAGGGTGTACCGAGAAAGGGGCAAGCAGACCATTGGTGCTTCAAAATATTGTTGTCCACTATACCACCACTTGTTATCCACATAACCTTATCCTATATCTTCCCTAATATTTATTTTTTCACTTACACATTCCTCCAATTAATTCACTACCTTACTTATCCCCTTTCTAAGCCTAAAACCCTTTTTTAACAATTTACATTACATTGTTGGCCTAGGCCAACCCTGTATTTAATTTTTTTAAAGCATGTTATAGGTCGAGGTTAGCCTTGGCTGACCTAGACCAAGACCTAACATATTTTTATTAAATAATGATACAAATTCAAATTGGGATGACCCTGTCAGCCAAAATTTTAGAAAGGTTTAGGGTTAGATTCAACTATATATACACATTATTTTTTCCATTTCTTAGAGAGACAAAAGAGTTAATTATTCATTTACACTTCTTTATAATCTTTTAATCGACCATTCTACTTGAGGAGTTATTTCTTAGGTTTTATACTTGGATAATAATCTTGTCTTATTGAAAAGTCTTGGATGCTTAAGTCTTTCTTTGTGATCCTTACAAACCACAACAACCTCTTGTGAAACACCTTTGGTCAAGGGAGAAATCAAGTCTCAAAATATTTATCTTCAAGATAAGTATCTCTAACTTTACTCTTTTATTTTAGTAGATAGAAGTATCATAAGTAATTGATTTTGAATATATTCCTCTCTCCATATATTAGGGTTTTATTTGTACATAGCTTAAATAGAATTACTCTATGCATGTATACTTTTTATGTTTAGTACCCCCACTTTGTGCCATAAGCTTTAGTGAACACTAGGTTTAGATTTTACTTTACTTTTTATTTATTTAGTGAATATGAAAACATAGGACCTAGCTAGGGTTATTTTATGGTGTTGTTTGACTAAAGGATTTGGAACCCTATCTAGTGATGTTATTGTAGTAAGAGATCCCTTGGTTATGTCTAATAGATCCATCTTGGTCATGATTCTATAATAATATCACTTCACCAAATAATAAAAATAACAACAATAGATCAAAATGATATGGAAATATAGTAGAAAAAATGAACAATAGATAAGCCATTTTAAGGGGGAAACCTCCCAAATACTTGTAATACTAAATGAATATTTTGATATGATGATGAACAACTAACCCTACCTTCTATTTATAGTCTACCAAGTCCATGGACAACCCATAGTATGACATACTAAGAATATGAGTGCATATATAAATGTAAAATAATATGCAAAAGGTTTATGTAAGCCACAAGTCAACTACACATATACCTAGACATGCCAACAGTTAAGGGCATAGCATGCCCCTCCCCTTCAAAATAATTTTATCCTCAATGTTGAAGTAATCTTAGATGTTATTTCATGAAATATTCATCCTCCCAGGTAGCATATTTAGAAGGTAGATTCTTCCATTTAATCAAATACTCTATTATCATTCTAGACCATAGTTGCTTAGTGCACATTTGAATGACCACTTTATGATCAATAATAACTCTCCTTTACTCATATAATTATGGTAACTTAGTTTGAGTGGTAAATCTATTTCCACTAACATTATTAAGGTAAGATACATGAAATATTTGATGAATGCAAGTGGATGGAAGAAATTCCTATTTATAGGCCACAGTACCAATTTTTTGCAAGATCTGATAAGGGCCATAATACTTGGGAGATAAATTATTATCATTTTTATATTTCATCAAGGAAATCTTCTTATATGGATATAAGCAAACAAAAACCCAATCACCAATTTCAAAATACCTCTCATTCTTATGCTGATCTGCCTATTGCTTCATGTGATTTTGGACTAAAACTAAATTTTCACACATATTATCAAGGACTTCCTATAGATGTTGAAGGTGTTCCTCCATTGCATGCACCTTTAGGTGGGAATTCAAGGGTAAAGTGAGGGATGGAAGATGGTATCCATATAATACCATAAAAGGAGACATTTTGGATGAACTATGCACTAAAGTATTATACCACCATTCAACCAAGGGTAACCACTAAACCCATTTATCCTATTTATCTAACACAAAATAATGAAGGTACCCTTCTAGACACTTTTTGACTACCTCAGTTTATCCATATAATTGAGGATGATAGCATGAGATATGAGCCAATTAGGTTCCCAAACATACGAATAATTCTATCCAAAAATTACTAGTGAATATGGGATCTCGATCACTAATAATAATCTTAGGAGTACCATGCATTTTTTGAATTGTATTGAGAAAGGTGGAAGCTATTATACTAGCACCAACGGTTGAGATAAAGAAAAAAATTATCATACTTTGTGAGTTTATCCACAACAACCATGTTAACATTTATATCTTTAGATCATGGTAACCCAGTAATGAAATCCATAGATACCTATTCCCATCCTTGACTAGGGATGGATAAGAGTTGTAAAAGACCTGGGATTTTAATGGTTTCACCTTTATTTTGTTGATATACCATAAATTTAGACACATATTTCTTTACATCCCCCTTGATTCCTTCCCAAAAAAACCCTTCTTGACTCTATGATAGGTTTTAAAAAATCTTGAGTGACCACCAAGTGGAGATGCATGAAGTTCTTGAAGGATTTTCTATTTGAGAAGAGAATTTTGACATAGATATAATCTATCTTTGTATCATAATGCATTCTCATTCCATGTAAACTTTTCAATACCATTTAAACCCTACTACAAATTTTGAATCAATGCATGGGTAACACTATCATTCTCCCATTCTGACCTTACTTGCTCAAGCTAGTTTGCTTGCCAAATGGTTATGGCACATAACAATGCCTCAACTGGCTCATCTTGCTTGGATAATGCATCAACCACCACATTTTATTTTCCTTCCTTGTAGACTATTTCAAAATCAAATCCTAACATTTTCATTAGCCATTTTTTTTGTTATTCAAAAGATAATTATTATTCCAAAAAATCTTTAAGGCTATCATGATCAACCTTTACCTAGAAGTGATGACACAATAGATAAGGTCTCTATTGTTTGATTACTTGTAGAATAGCCATCATATCTTTATCATAGATGGGTTTGAGCCAATTTTTACCCTTAAATTTATGAATTTCAAATTAAATGGGCCTAACCTCTTACATGATTAATGCACCCATACCATATCCAGATGCCTCACATTCAACCACAAATTTTATAAAAAGCTAGAGTAGCCAATATTAGAGTGGTGCACAAATCCATTTTCAGTTGTTCAAATGCCTTGGTAGTTGTATCAGTCCACTAGAAAGAGTCTTTATTTAATAAGGAAGTGAGTGGTGCTACAATACTACTATAGATTTTTACAAACTTACAATAGTAACCATTTATCCCTAGAAATCCCCTTAGTTGTTTGAGTGTATTGGGAATTTTCCACTCCATTATGGCTTGGATTTTTTTAGGATAAAATTTTACTCCCTCATGTGATACAATATGACCTAAATATTCCACTTCTTGGACTCCAAAATCATATTTGGATGGTTTAACATACAACTGATGTTTCTCAAGAACTGAGAGTACCTATTTCACATACTACAAGTGGTCTTCTAAAATTTTGCTATAAATAAGGATGTCATCAAAAAACACAAGTATAAACTCTCTCAAAAAATGGCCTAAAAATCATATTCATCAAACTCTTAAAGGTGGATGGTGCATTGGTGAGACCAAAAGGCATGACCAAAAATTCATAATGGCCTTCATGAGTATAGAAAACTATTTTATGAATGTCCTCCTCATGGATTTAGATTTGATGATACCTAGAGCGAAGATCTAATTTGGTAAAATAAATAGTGTTATGTAATTCATCTAAAAAATCATCAATTACATGATTAGGAAACTTATCTTTGATAGTAAACTTGTTGAGCTCTCTATAATTGAGTACATCCTCCAAGTTTCATCCTTTTTTTACACCATGACTACTAGAGAAGAATATTCACTTTGGCTGTAGTGAATAGTTCTTACCTCCAACAACTCTTGTACTATTTTTTCAATTTCACTCTTTTCAGCATAAGGATATCTATATGGTATGATTTTGGGTGGCATACTCCTAAGAATGAGTCTGATGGCATGATTATGGGTATGGCTAGGAGGAAGACCTTTTGGCATGAGGCAAAAAACAACCAAATGGTCATCCAATATTTATTGTAGATCAAGATGGGTAGACTCCTTAGTTTTTAGAGCATCAATGGAAAACAAGTGTGCCATAAATACTTCAACACATTTTTCAACATCTTGGTCATCTGATGTGAACTAACCAATTTTAGAGATTTAAATCTTAATCCCTGTAGTTCCATTAGCTTGGCTTTAGAAAGAAAGTTCATGAATAGTTCTTAGAAATTCATCTCAATAGTACCCAATGTGGTGAGTTATTATACTCCCAAAACATTGTCAATCCCACCCATAGGAATAAAAAACATAGGCTAATATAGAAGATAGTCCCTCATTACTAACTTAATAATGTGGCATTTTCTAGAATAATTAATTGTACCACCATTTACAATCATGACTTGAATTATGGGGCTAGGTATATGAAACAATTCAAACAAGTAACCAACTTATTATTGATGAAATTATATGTGCTTCTTGAGTCAATCAACACCGTGACCTTCTATTTCTTAAGGAAACCCACCACCTTAAGATTTTAAGGAGTAGAAATACTTGTAAAGGCATGGTAGGAGATAGTAAGTTGAGAATCTACAGCTTCATCCTTAGGTCCTTCAAAATCCTCACTAGATACCTCCTCATATTCTTCATCCTCATTGGCCCCTTTGATGTAAAATAAATTCTTTTCATCACAATGATGACCTTTGATCCATTTGCTATCGTAACCATAACATAACCCTTTAGCATGCTTCTCATGAATTTGTTATGGTGTCAATCTGATACATTGAGGTAGTGATAGAGTTGGGAAGGTGTGTTCCTAGCTAGTAGTGAAAGTATAAAGTTTTCTCATCTCTTTTTCTTTTATTAAGCATTCCCTTGGTATAGCTTTAGATACAGTTGTGGGGTTAAACATGTGGACCTCCAATTGAATACTATATTTTAGTCCACCTAGAAAAAGGTCAATCAAATTTACCTCAGTGATGTCCTCCACACATAAGGATAAATTTTGAAACTAATGAATATAATAATTTATTATTCCTATTTATCATAATTTGGATAACTAGCTGAAATAGGTTTTAGAAACATTGTCTTGATAGTGAGACATCAGTTCATCAGAGAATAATGACCATGTAATAGGAGTACTAGTCTTCTTCTTTTAAGCACACAATCTATAATATCAAATGAATGGATTAGGTTCCAGATACAAATATTCCACAACCACATTTTGAGAGCTAGGAGTTTGGTGCATATCAAATATATTTTCAACTTGAGTGATCTAAGTGAGTGGATCCTTACCATCAAACTTGTGTAAGTCCACTTTTGGCAACATCGGTTTCACCCACATATTGGTGGTGTTAGTGTTGAGAAGAGGAAGACCAAAATGAAAAAGTGGAGGGATTTTTAATGGAAAATGAAATGAAATAATATCCAATTTTACCATGATTTACTACAATAGATTGCTATCACTATTAAGCTCCCCTTGTATTACTGACATTTGAGTTTGGACTTGCACATCCTTCTACACCAAGCCATGTAGATTCAATTAAATTTGATAAATCATATTTTAAGAAATAATATCATAGGTTTTAGCTCCACATCATCCTCTAAATGAGTATTATAGGTGTTTTGCCCTTTCCCCCATCCGCAAGTGTTAGGACTAACCATAAGAAGGCTTGATGGTGAACCTTATTTTGCCCATTAACCCAACTTTCAACATGATTTTTTTAATATTTAGACCTCAAATAATAAATATAAAAGAATATACCCAAAATAATTTTTTACAAGCTTTCTAAAAATGTAAATAAATTTGAAAAATTCTACAAATTACGAGTTATGGAGTAGATCTATGAAAACACTAAAATAGTGATAACTTTTGAATACTAAATCCAAATAATCTTAAATTTTACTAGAATCTTACTTGAATTATTTCTCATTGGAGTTAAAAATATTACAGATAAATTCACAAATTTTTATGAGATATAGCCAAATTCCAAGCTCTAGGGTTTTTGACTTGATTATGGCCCAAAGCAATGCTCTGATACCACTTGTAATGATATTAATTCACAAAATAAGAATAATAATTGTAATAGATCACAATAATATGAAAATATAGTATAAAATATGAATAATATATAATCTACTTCGAGGGGGAAGCCTCTAAAATAATAAGAAATGAATACTTCGATATAATGATGAACAACTAACCCTACCTCCTATTTATAGTCTACCAAGGCCATGGAAAACCCATAAGTTGACCTAATAAGCATTGAGTGCATAGATAAATGTAAAATAATATGCAAAATGGCTATGTAATCCATAATTCAGTTACACATATCCCTAGATGCATAAATAGTTAAGGGCATATCACTATGACTCCATGCCCAATGGATTACTTTAAAGGCTACAGGGTTCTTGCTTAACAGGCAAGCATCCTACATAGGTCATTAGAATTTTGACTAGTTTTAGTCACCATGAAGGTAAACATCCATTTTTAGTTCAAATATTTAGTAATCATGAAGGTTTCAAGGTTCGGTCCAGGTTCATAAAAATGGCTAAGTCTGAAAAGAAGAAATTGATACTTTGTAGGTTTTGCTTTGTAATTTTTGTGAAAGGTTGGTCTTTGTAATTTTTGTAGAATCATAGATTTCAAACACCAATGCGATGTTACTCCTTAGTGCCCATCCTAATACATAACCTTTAGTGTGCACTAATTATGTAGAGTGCATTTAAATATTAAAACTTGTATAGGGTAAAAAGAGAAGTAAGCACACACTTAGAAGCATGAACTCAAGAGTAGCACTAAGTTCCATTCAAGGATTCAGGATCACTCATAGGCTTCTTAAGATTTATTCAATCAGTCCCAAGACTTAGTTGATTTTACATAGTCACTTATATGCCCAAAGGTAAGTTCTATGCTTAGAGGATTTGTGATTTTTAATCTCCCAGTAGCTCAATTTTTTCAAAGAAGCACTTCAATACTTAGCCATTTCATGGAGTTTCCTATGATAGCTTTAGGAGGTGAAGAGTTTAAATTTGATGGGCCACTAGTGATGTCTTAATGAATTCCTAATTTTTAGTCATAACTTAAGACTTACCCATTTATTTTGAAGGTTTCCTGATGCCACATGTCAATCTCACAATGGTCTTGAGCCCTTTAAACTACTTTTTGACACTTAGTCAATCCTGCACTTTTACCTAATGCCATGTGTCACTCTCTTAGTAGTCTTAGGTTGATTCAAAATTATTTTAAAGACTTAGTTGATTTTTAAGAAGTTTCCTAGTGAGATAATGGCATCATCAAGGCCTTGGATAAGTAAGCAAGTAGGACTCTTCAACATGTCATAATATTGATAATCCTACAACCTAAAACAATCTATATAAGTTTAAATCCCTCTGAGCTAGAAGGTTAGCAGGATGATTCCACATGGTGAAATCCCACTACCCTAATCTCCTAGAGATTTTTCTACAAACCAGATAGTATATCAAAGCCCTAGGCTAGTGGGTGAGTAGGATGTCACTACATATCATGATCTTATTGCTTCACAGCCACAGGGTTGTCCACGTAATCCTAACAATGTGTTAGGGCAGAAGGTGAGGGAGATGTTTCTATGTGGTGAAATATCACTTCACCATAGGATAAATATTTATCATCCATTGGAATCCTTAGTTGAGCAAAGGAAGAGTGAGAAGGATCCACATGGAAGTGGTAGGCCTCGAGTACACAATGGTAGGAGAGCACTAATTGGTAAAGCCCGATCGAGAAAACCTAAAGTAATTGGGGAGATGACACATGAAGACCATAAACTACATCTAAATCTCAATGGAATAAATGGTTGATGTGGCCAAGTAATGAAAGAGGAAGTAAATTGAATAAATCCATGCCTTTAGTACACCAACTAAAATTTGATGGCCTATCTGAACATCAAAATCATCAGAGGTTGAATTTCAATTATGCACCCACATTAATTTATAGAATCAAGTTTCATATAGATTCCCCCAAGAAATGATTGAGTAGGTGGTAGAATTCAATGCAAGATAAAGCACATAACACCCATCAAAAATCATGACATGCATATTGGGATTAAGCACAAAGAATAAAGGATTAATTCATCTTTAAATAGGTATGGTTCTAACTATGCAAGTCATGGGCAATCAGTGATCTCAATGTAATTCTAACTTCCTTCATCTATCAAAATTTGATTGAGATATGGCCTAGTTATAGGAATCATGGGCATGCCTTAAAGCTATCAAATATTTCAAGCCACCTTCTCAAACACCCTCTTCCAATCACCTTGAATCATTGTAGCCTCCCTAATAGTGAGTAAGATTAATCAATAATCCATGGGCTTCCCATTGCCTGTAAAATCTTATGTCTTTCATTGTAAAATAGTTGACATTTGTTTATCACTATAATCCTACCTAAATTAGCCCTCTAAAATCCCTTTACCACCTAAGCCTTGAGTTTTAATGAAAATTGAGTTTAACTCTTGCATTATGTGTGAATTATATGGTTTCTTGATCTTTGTCTTTAGATAATCTTTGTCCCTCTCATTTTTATCCATTACCCAACACCTATATTCATAACTTGTCTTTCTCTTACATGCCATACACTATGTGAGTATAGGTCTATACAAATGCCACTTGTATATCATTTATCATCCCTAATGGAATTATATTACATCTTAAACCTTCATGTGAAATTTTTATGCAATTAGAATGTTCATTTTGGATTTTGTGTGATATTGTATCATCCTCTAAGATTTATAGTGTGTTCTTCAAGGCATAAGAGTTACTCTATCTAATCTTGGTGAATCACCATTTTATTATCATCATCCCTTCTCCCTTTTCCCACAACATATTTTAGACTTAGGATTAGCATTAGATGTCCTTCTAGCTCTTCTAAGCCTGCATGTTAATCCTAAATTATATGCATTTAGATTAGAAGGAATTTGGCCTTTTCTATATATTTATCCTAAGGAGTGAAATTTTCCCATGCCTTGGGAGAAAATCCCATTGTCTCATCAAACTAATACTTTTAATTTATCAGGTGCATGGTTTGAGTGATAATAGTAAGTAAAAACCCAATAAACACATTATTGTATAAAAAAGCCTCAAAATGTACTTACTTGGTTTTAAGACATAATGTGTTACCATAAAGGCTCAGCCACCAAGCTCTCTTGATTTCTCTTTTGTTCTTCTAAGCCCCTCGTCTCTTCCTTTTCTTTTCTTTTATACTGCATTTACTTTTATCAAATTTTTAATTAGTATAACTCCTTATTCTACTATATGGAACTTCCACCTCAAAATGTCATGCAAAGATTATGAATTCATGGATTTGAGTTCAAAACCTTTGACCTCCTACATGTAGTCCCTAAAACTACCATACACTATCCACTAGGCCATCAAGTAAATCAACAAAATGATTAACCCTAGTCAAGTATGTCAATAATCAACCACTAAATATCTTCATGGTTAGGTCACTCAGCCATGTTGATTAGCATGCCATTGACATAATTCCCTTAAATCTTATGGTTTGATTCAAGAAATACCATCACCTTGGACCTCCAAGCCTTAGTTATTCATTGGCTATGAACTCTTTCCACCTTAGTATATTCATGGAATATTACCAATTATCTAACACCTTAGTTATTTTAAGAACTAAATACGCATTCAATTTCCTTGGTCTAAATATGGATGTATAAATTTATGGTGTCAATCTTTCTTCCTTTTATGGTAACCATTTTTAATTGCCATCATACCTAGATTGGCCTTAAAGTAAGGAACCATAGAACTTATCAAAGGTATTATGACCTTCAACAACTATATATTTTCATTTGGATTCCAACTGCACTTGGCCTTCTCAGAATTCATCACATTGATGTTAGAATAAACACGTTCTCATCCCAATGTACATTTGGTTGTTTAGAATGACAAAAAATAAATAAAAATGACAAACTAAAACAATAAAGGAATTCAACCATCAAAATATTAATACATAAGGTAGATTATCTCATGATTGAAAATAAAAAGGTCTTAAATTTGGTGGTGACACTATTACATCGTGCTTTAGTATTAACTACATACTTCACTTTTGTCATTATACACCAACTTCTAAAAACAACTTACATTTATTTGTAATAAACCTGTAACCAAATCCATGTATCAATAGTATCTAAGCATCATCAAATTATACAAGTATATACATATAATGTTGTATAAATATTAATTTAAAACAAAATTAAATACTCTAAAATGAATAATAATATCCATAATATAATATCTATAAATCATATCAATATCAATAATCTATCAAAATCAATGTATTGGGTCAGTGTGGTCATGACATCTACCCTCCCTTAAGAATGGCACCATCTTTGAGACCTTAAGATAAATTAGGATAATATTTATTAAAAAAAAATCATCTTCCTATGTAGCACTCATATCTCCCATTTGATCTCATCATATTAAAACTTGATGCAACTTTATTTTCCTCAGATCAATATTATGTTGAGCCAAAATCTTGATGGGCTCAAGCTAAATTTTCTCCTCACCATCCACCTAGAGATTTTTCTAATTTAAAATACGTGAGGGATTTGAGACATATTTTATAAACAAGGATACACAAAAAACTTCATGGATTCTAGATAGAGAAGGAGGAAGGGCAAGATAGTATGGTGCTAACTTAGTAGCTTTGCTAAACTTAATTGAATTTTTCTGGGGACTTACCCTTAGAAATACTTTATGCAACACTTCAAATTATATATGTGATCTTTTCATATATGCATAACTTTTCTATTTATCTTAGTATCCTTTAATCTTTATCATATGATAGATATTTTCTCATCGTACTCTTGTAAAGTTTTAGGGATTAAAACACATGGTTTCCTAAGTTGTTCCAGCCCAAAGGAGTTATGCACTTTCACCTATACAAGGCCTCAAATGGTGCCATATTTATCATAGAATGGTGGGTGTTATTATAGGCAAACTCTACCAAGTGAAATAAATCTTCCCACTTGTATCGTTGATCCATGATATACATTCTCAGCATGCCCTCGACAATCATGTTCAACCTTTTAGTTATCCCATTTATTTTTGGATGATAAGTTAAATTGAAATTTAGTTTTGTAACAAAAATTAACCATCATGATTTTCCAAAACTAAGAAGTGAATAACTTATCCCAATCCAAGATGATTACTTCAGACACTCCATGAAGGTGAACCACTTATTTTACAAATCTCTTGGCAAGGATGTTAGCATCATCCATGATATTACCAACAATAAAGTGCACCAATTTAGTGAGTTTATCAAAACCACCAAGATTGAATCATGTTTGTTATGAGATTTAGGTAACCTTGTGAGAAAATCCACATATATTACAATCCATTTCCTTTTCAAAATATAACGAGGATAAATCAATCTTCTAAGATGATCATGTTCAACTTTCACACACTAACTTTCTCAACACTTGGCTACAAAGGTAGCCACACCCTTATTTAACCCAAGCCATAAATACAGCTCTTTTATTATTTTATTAACACCTAGATTAGCATAGTGAGGTGTAGCATGCACTTTATTTAAAACTTATTCCCTTAGATTTTTATTTTGGAATAAAAAGTTTGCCTTTGTGTCTCAATAGACCATCTAGATCAACTAAAAAAATAGAATTAGAACCTTCTAATTTTATTTTAACAAAATTTTTAATGTATTCATAATCATATTTTTATTGTTCAAGCACATAATTCTTAAAATCAGATTGAAGAACAGTGATAGTAGTAATATAGGTTCACCTACTTAGAGCATCAACCACCATATTCTCTTTCCCTTTCACATAATCAATATCAATATCAAAATTACTGATAAATTCTAACCACCTTATTTGTCTTGCATTTAGGTCATGTTGAGCAAAAAAGTGCATAAGGTTGTAATGATCAGATTTAATCTTGAAGTGCTTTCCTAATAAAAAATACTTCCACTATTTTAAGGCATGAATAAGAATAGATAATTATAAATAATTAGTGGGGTAATTTTGATCATAAGACTTGAGTTTTATAGACTCATAAGCAACCAATTTTCCATCTTGAGTCAAAATAATGTCAATTCCTAGCTTGTAGGCATTAGCCCAAATTTTGAAATTTCCATTTGGATCCAGTATAGTCAAAATAGGAGATGAAGTCAACAAATATCTTAGATATTGAAAGGATGATTCACACTTAAGAGACCAATAAAATTTATTTCCCTTCCTTTTCAAGGAAGTTATGAGGTGAGCAATCTTTGAAAAAACTTGCATAAACCTTTAGTAGTAGCCAACAATCCTCATGTTCTCACTTCATGTATATTCTTTAGAACTAGACACTCTTTAATGGATTCAATCCTTAAAGGATCTACTTCAATTCCATCCTTATAAATCTCATGCCCTAATTAGTAAATTTTATATTGAAATAAAGAAAACTTAGACAAATTTCCATTAAATTTATGTTGTCTCAAACATTGCAGTACTAGCCTTAAGTGTTGCTCATGATCTTGTTCACTCCTAGATTAGATTAGAATATCATATAAAAATACCAACACAAACTTTTTAAGAAAATATTGGAATACAATATTCATTAAATGCATGAATGTTGTAGGAGAATTGGTTATTCCAAAGGGCATAACTACAATTCATAGTGTCCATATCTAGTTTTAAATGCAGTATTATGGATATCTTCATCTTTGATATGGAATTGGTGGTACCTCAATAAAAAACATATCTTTTAAAAAATATCTCTTCCTATAATTTGATCAAAAAGATCATCAATGCAATAAATGGTATACTTATTCTTGATTGTGACCTTATTGAGCATTATATAGTTAATGCATAGTCTGAGCATCCCATCCTTCTTTAAAAATACCACTGGAGTTCTCCAAGGTGATACACTAGGGTATATCATTCCCTTATCTAATAATTATTTTAGATAAACCTTAATTTACCTTAGATCAACTATGTTCATCCGATAAGGTACTTTAGATGTAGGTGTTGCACTAGATGTTACATCAATTATAAAGTAATAAATCCTTTTGAGAGGTAGTCTTGGCAATTCTTCTAGAAAAACATCTACAACTTCCTCTAAAATTAGGTATTTTAGATCATATAGGTGGTTTCCTCAATGATTTCATTTAATTTGAGGGCATACATTTTACACCCTTTCTAACAACCTTCTTAAGTTGTATAGATGAAAAAAATCATTGAGTTGAAGGTTTATTGATTCCTTAAAAAACTATAGGCTTTCTTTCAACATATAAGCATTTAACTCTTTTGTCGAAACAATATAGCTTAGATTGATGTGCTTGTAACTAGTCTATGCTTAGAATAATGTCATAAGATCCCAAAAGGGTAAGAAATAGGTTCATACAAGTCTTGAAATTATCCAAATTAATTTCATCTTACTAGAGGCACTCATTGATGACCACTTTCTTCCTCGTGTCAAACTCTACTTTCCATCCTTTTTTAAGTCTAGTTGGTTTGATTTTACACTTTAAAGAATTAACATGATAAAAAACTATCTATTGCACCTGAATCAATTAAAATGGAAAATGAAAATTTTGAAATTATTCCTCTAATCTCAATAGGTGTTGACTAAAATTTTGCATTTTTATTGTCCATAATTTTGTAGACTTTGTGGTTATTCTTCAACTTAGGGTAGTCTTTATGGTAATAGTTATCACCATATTTTAAAAATGTCACATTAGTATTAGTTGTAAGAGGAATGGTATTCTCTCATGTGTACGGTCCATGAAAGCCATGCTAATTATTGGTTTCATCATTCTTCTTTTTAAAAGAGTGTGATTTATAACTCTTAGTATTCTAAAATTTATTTTCAAGAGTGTAACCTTTCCTAGTAATCCTCTTAAATTCATTTTTCTTAAATTTTTTATTTACTAGAAGAATTAATGACTAAGAATTTCTTTGTTACCTATTGTTCTAAAATTATTGTCTTTCCTTTTTGTGAGACTTCTCTTTTTCCTCAATAGGATGTGTAGATTCCAAAGTAGTATGTAATATTTTTGGATTGGTCCTATTTACATCATGCATGAGTATCTCATTTAACCTTAGTTTGAACTTGTTTACCTTTGTTTCCTCATCCTTCATGTAATTTTTATGATGCAATAGTCCTAGAAACTTGTTCTCATATTTAAACAATGTCATAAGACCTTGTTTCAACAACTGAAACACCATGATTTTCTACTTTATATAAATATTATTTAGATACCTTTTTATGAATTATTTTTCAAAGGTCTTCCATGAAAGATAAATGGGATCATACCCCTTAGGGACACACAAATGATTCCACCACAAAGTTGTATCACTTGCCAATTAGTAAGCTTTGATGCACGCATTAATGTTAGAACATGTATTATTTAGAGTGAAATACTTATATAAATTAATCATCCATGCCTCAAAAATATCTTTAGTGTCTTCACCAGAGATGGTGGGAGGATAATTTTTTTATCTCCTTAATGATGGGTTCCAAAATCTCTTGTTACTTTGGATGCTCATTAGAAAGCTCTTATTCTTGCCCACCCTCTTTCAAGTTTTCTAGGTGGGTCAACCTTTGACTAAAACCTTCCATTTATCTGTGAATGCCATGTAATGCACCTAGGATGTCATGAAATATAGCATTTTGTTCCTAAATAACTTTCTATTTAGAGTTATCCTAATTCATAGCATGGTTGTCACTATGTTCCACAACTATGTCAGCATGATCATGATGACCTGATTCATGATTTTCAACTATATCACTTCCAATATTCTAAGGGTTTTAATTGTATCTAGTTATAACCATCTTGGCACATTAAACATGCATTGTTGAATCAAATATTTCATAAAAATTCTTAGTTTAACCTAACAAAGGCTCTGACATTAATTGTCATAACCCTAACATTTTGAATTTTTAAAAAAACCCTACTTTAAAGAAGTCATGCCCAAAAAAACTAGCACACAAATTAGTTAG